>QGSO01000217.1:505443-590443 GCA_011037825.1 Carya cathayensis | reverse complement strand
TAACTCACCCTTTTGAACATCAATCAAAGCTCTTCCCGTGGCCAAGAATGGTCGGCCAAGAATTAGTGGGACTTCTTCATCTTCCTCCATATCTAACACCACAAAATCAGCCGGGAAGATAAACTTATCCACCTTTACCAACACGTCTTCTATGATCCCACGTGGATACTTGATAGACCGATCCGCTAATTGCAAGGAAATTGTTGTATGCTTCATCTCTCCAAGTCCTAATTTCCTGCAAATAGAAAGTGGCATAAGATTAATGCTAGCACCAAGGTCACATAAAACTCTATCAAAAAATGAATTCCCAATAGTGCAAGGCAAAGTGAAACTCCCCGGATCTTTTAATTTCTGAGGTAATTTCTTTTGAAGAATGGCACTGCATTCTTCAGAAAGCTTCACTGTTTCAAACTCCTCCAACCTTCTCTTCTTGGAAATTATGTCCTTCAGAAACTTGACATAATTTGGCATTTGTTCCAAAGCATCTGCAAAAGGAATATTAATGTGAATTTTCTTAAAAATATCCAAAAATTTAGAAAATTGCTTATCTAATTTTTGCTTTTGAAAACGCTGAGGGTAAGGAAGTGGAGGAGCGAGAATAGGAGGATTGTCAGGAAATGAAATTGTGGAGGCAAGTCGGTCTCCTCTGGTGTATCATTGACAATCTCCTCTTCTTCTACTTGATCTTTGCTTTGGCCATTGTGCACAACTGTAGGGGTGGACTTGCTCTCCTTTAATGGTGTCCTCTCTATTTCTTTTCCACTCCTAAGTGTGATGGCCTTGCATTGTTCTTTTGGATTTACTTCAGTGTTGCTCGGAAAAGCTCCTCTTTGTTGGGCATTGATTGTAGTGGCTAGTTGCCCAATTTGCACTTCAAGATTCTTCATAGTGGCTCCCATATTACTACAATGAGTCTCTATGTTGTCCAGCCGTGAATCAGTCTTTTTAAACCTTGCATTGGTTTCCTGAACAAAGGAAACCATGGCATCCTCAAGTGACATCTTCTTCTCACTTGGTTGGCTATCAAATCCTGGAGGATGTTGAGGTTGCAACACATTCTTTGTGTTTCCATATGACAAATTTTCATGATTTCGTAGCCCTGGATGATAGTAATTTGGCATAGGATTACCACGATAGTTGTAGTTCCGATTGTTGATGTATTGAACTTGTTCTTGACTCGCTTCATTACTTGGAACTGTCATGCTCGCAGATGCGACATATTCTGTACTTTGTGGTATCCTTTGTGTTGTCAAGGCTGAAATCTGATGAGAGAGAGTAGCAACTTGAGCTGAAAGGGCTGCTATCGGCTCTAAGTCATGAATTCCAGCAACCTTCTTAGCCAAAGTTCTCTCAGTTGGCCATTGATAATTGTTTGAGGCCATTTCTTCCAAAAGGGCAGTAGCACCCGCAGCTGTCTTCGACATCAAAGTGCCACCAGATGCTGCATCAACTATGGTTCGAGTTTGCCCATTTAACCCATTGTAGAACATCTGAACTTGCAACCAATCTGGCAATCCATGTTGTGGGCAACGTCGAATCAAGTCTTTATACCTCTCCCATGCTTCATAGAGTGACTCAAAATCATTTTGCTTGAATTGACCAATCTCACTCCTGAGTTGGGCTGTTTTTGCTGGAGGAAAGAATTTAGCCAGAAACCTCTCAGCCATGTCCTGCCAACTAATGATGCTTCCCGGTTGTAGAGATTGTAGCCAACCTCTAGCCTTGTCCCTCAAAGAAAAAGGAAACAATCTCAGTCTAATGGTGTCTTCAGTAACACCATTGATCTTCACAGTGTCGCAAATCTCCAAGAACATTGCCAAATGAATGTTGGGATCATCAAGTGGCGATCCGCTGAATTGAGCCTGCTGCACCATGCTAATCAAAGCTGGTTTGAGCTCAAAGTTGTTGGCATTAATAGTCTGGTGCCTTATACTTGAGTAATTTCCATTCACTACTGGCCGAACATAGTCCTTCAAGGTGCGTGGTAGTGCCTCACGTTCTTCTTCAGCCATGGCTAGTATCTTATTTCTTCTTCGTGATCTAAGAGTTCTTTCAATCTCAGGATCAAAAGGAATAATAGTGCGAGATCTAGCACGGCGCATCCAACGTCAAAAACACACCTGTAGAACAATAAAAATATCAGAACAACTTAAAATAAAATTCTAAATTAAAACCAAGATTACTTAGTATCGATATTGACAAAAAGAATAAGAATAAACCAATCCCCGGCAACGGCGCCAAAAACTTGATCGGTGCAAAACTGCAAGTGCACAGTATCGTAGTTTTATAATAAAGTGGTAAGAAGAGTATCGTCCTCAGGGATTGGTACCTTACTTATGCCAAATACCAAAATTATACTAATCTCGATTTTATCTAGAGGAATCACTAAGATTTTGGAGTTGCAATTTAAACTAAAATTGACTCAAAGATTAATAAGCAAATGAAATAAAACTGACGTTTGAAGATCAGATTAATGGGAAAGAAAACTTCTAGGAAACCGATTTCACCTAATTCGTCACTATGCTTTTATCATCCAGCTAATTTAATTTAATTCTTTTTGTCTATTAGCAAATCTCTAATTCATCCAAAAGCCTCTTTCGATAGTCAATTGGAAATTATTCTTGTTCATCAATTCACACAAGAATATGCAAATTAAATAATCAAGAACACATTAAGACCAATGATTTAATTACTACATAGGTTCATACAAGTCTTTCGATCTCTATACTTACCTATGCTGAAATATTCAAGATCTACCCTATGATTCCCTCTTTCGATAGCAAATCACAAGATTAAAAATCATCTAATCAATGGCCAGTTAATTAGAAGCAATAAATTCAGAATAATTCAGATAAACAAAGAGAGAATTGCCTTAAATTAGCATAGACAATCAAGCATAGTTCGGAACTAGGTTACATCGTTTTCCTAGAATAAAGAAATTTAGCTCATACTAGAAATTGAATTCAACATAAACGAATTCACCATAAATGTTCTGAGAAAATTGGAAGAAAATAAACGCTGAAAATACTCCTTGCAGCCGCAACTCGTCGTCAAAAACTCAAGGATCTGATTCAAGGCTTTTCTCCCGTCTGTGCTCGTGTATGATTCCAACGTACGTGCAATATGTGGAATCCATCTTCAAAACGGATGATTTGAATCCTTCTAGATGTGTTTTTCTCTCCCAAAGGGTGTTCTCCAGTCAAAAAGTACGGACATAAAGTGAAAAATCACTTTTATAAGGTGTGACGGCGGAAAACCCTAGATCTGTCAAAATACGATATTCGCTCGAGCGGAGTGTCGAGCGAACATCGAGTGGTCGACTCTGCCTAACTTCGCTCGAGCGACTTGTCGAGCGCACCTCGAGCGTTCACCTCGAACTTGTTTTCCCGCATCCCACTCGAGCTCATTGTCAAGCGGTAGTCGAGCGTTTGAATCTGCCTGATTTCGCTCGAGCGGCAAAAAGCCTCCGCTCGAGCGAAGTTGTAAAATCTGCAATACGAAATATTTCAAGTCATCACTAATATAACTTCATCAATATCCACAAATGAATATCACAAAATATTCATTTTACTTTATCAATATACACAATCAATATCACAATATATATATATATTATAAATTATATATAATAAAACACTTAAAGTAGTTTTATTATCTAACATTCAAACATAAAATTCAATATAAATTTTACAACTTTCAAAATAAAATATAAAACTTAATATAATTTTTTATAAATTTTAAAACAAAATTCCTACGTAAAAAAAAACTAATTATTTAATAATAAGTTATACTGTTTTTAAAATAATTGCGGAACGCTTACATATATAAATAGCATTACACTTTCTCGAATCTTTTTCTCCTTATATTCCTCAATTATCTTCCCCACTTGTCTCTTTGATTATATGAAGTTTAGTTTGTCTTTCTTGTCCACCACGGCAAGACATGCATCTCTTTTGTTAAAAAACAACCCTAAGCTTATGCTCTCTTATCCATGGACGTAAGAGAATATAATGATCCCCTCATTCAAATTCATCAAAACTTGAACATATTGAATTTAAAATATGTAAAGGTAAAAATTGACTAGAATTAGATAATTATATGATAAGGTTTACCTTATCATTATATTTAAAATTGTTAGATGAATGTAAAATAATTATTAATTTATTTTTAAACAATATTGAGTCTATCTAAAAATTTTAGAAGTTATTTAGATAATTCATTGAGGTAAAAATCGAATCCATGAGGATCTGTATTTATCTGAATATAAGCTAAACAGAAATCAATCACTGCAGAAAAGAGTTATCGCGAAATATCAATAATTCTTCAGGAGAGGTTCTCGTGACAAGTTTTATCCGTCAGCAGAATTCTACTTCAACTATAACTCTTTTCAGATTGTTTATTTAAGAGATCATATTGGTTAGGATCTATAGAGATTCAGATCTACATGTTTTCTATAGCATTTTCTAGTACATATTTTAGTGAGAAAATTCCTTAATGAATTTTCATATTTGTGATCTCTCTTTGAGTGTAATCATGCTTCAAGTGTGAATGATCATTGATTGGATTTCAGCCAATAGAGTTTCAGAAGGAAAGTCAATAGTTTAAAAATCGCCAAAGGTTCTGACTGCTACTGAAGTAGAAAACAAATGAGTCATTTGTCTGGACAAGTAAGAGAATCAAGTTACAAAAGTTTTGTAATTGAGAATTACTTGTAATTGATTTTTAAATAATAAGATTAACTTTTCTTGGTTTGGGTGCCCTGTAAGGTTTTACTTTTAAAGAGTTTCTCTTTGTAACCAATCGTTGTGTTTTACAAGATTGATGTTTATTTTAAGTATTTGATTCGTTATATAATCTTGATAATTGAGAATTAACCAATTTATTCAAGGAAATTGATAAACAATTTCATATTTTTACAATAATACGTTGGAAATTTCAGAATATATTCTAATTAGTTTTGTCGATAGTTTCAACGCGTGTTGCAAATAAGTATCAAAGCTAATAAGGGAATTATTCATGAAAAAACTTATAATACTTATATAATTAAAGTAGATTATTAGAAAATGTTTGCAAAAGCTTGAACAACCAACCTTATACCAATTGACATCTCTTAAAAGACTTTACTTGTTTCTTTATTCTTTTTTCCCCCACTGCTTTCTGAAACAACTTTCAGTTATTGCTAACTAGACTTTGATGCCAACAAGTGAGGTTACCTACTCCACAAGTTACAAAGAAGATGGGAAATAAAAGGTTAAATTACTTCTTGTGCTTTAATTCTAAATATTTCTAACTTTGATCAAGTTAATCCTTCCATCACTGTTATGTTAATCAATTGTTAAAAGTGTCAAGTCAACACTAATAAATAAAAATACATAAATAATATAAAGAAACAAAAACTTCATTTTGAAATTAAAATAACTTCTAAGAATCAGTTTTCAATTTAAAATATATTTTTCTTATGAGTTAAAGAAATAAGATTGAAAAGATTTTTAGAAGTTCTTTTAATTTTTTTAATTCAACATAAAATCCTAAAATTTTTTTTTTTATATAACTATATTCATTAATAATAGATATCACAACTTTGATTTGAAACATACATTACAATCCAACTATAGAAACATACATTACAAAACAACTATAGCATTAATAGTTTCCTAGTACACAACTATGATTGATATGGACTAGTTCATGCTACAAATCTTTATAGACCACCGTCTGAGAGACAGCATAAATCTGTCCAAGATAAAGTTAACAAACCTAGTACTCTGTCTAAGACGGAGTAGAGGACACACTCTATGGATAAAAGTCCAAGAGATGATGTGTTTTTTTTTTTTTTGGTTTTTCTTTCTAAAACAAAAGACTTAATAGAAATTAAAGATACATGGAAAAAAATGAATTATATCTTAGAAAGATATAAATCTGCATTTTTAATCTTAAAGGAAAAAAATTACAAACAAAGTGACTGTGACGGCACGTGAGAGCCACGCACCACCTTGAGAGTATAACGGTCAGACCTGTTCAATGGCCCAAGACCTAGAAAAGTTGCGCATGGTGACAAAAAAAGAAGAGGAAAAAAGAAAACTAGAGAGGATAAAGAGGAGGGAGGAGAGCTCCCTCTTAGAGGTTTTGATTTTGTGGTGGTTTCTAGAGAGAGAAGTTTCCCTCTCTAAACTAGGGCCATTGCAAAATCCCTTTCCCTAAAAAATTGTTTAAATTGAAATTATGTTCTAAAAATGATATTCATTTTACATAGATATTTGTTTGTTAGATTTCTTTTAAAGTTTTAAAATGACTTTTTATGTTTTTTATATTATTTCCGAATTTTTCTAATATGAAATATGATGCACACATGCTAAATTCTTATTGGTGTTGACCCATCACTACTAACAATTGACTAACAAAATAATAAGTAGTAGAGGTGATGTAAGGATAACGAGTAAAATTTTTCAAAGAGTTATGTCTATTATTTCCCAAGAGAGAAACGCTAGCAATGGCTCTAAAAGAACCATAATCGTAATGGTTGTTAAAACATAATTGTAAAAAGAGTTATATGTCCATCCTTTCTCAAGAGAGTTATAAGCTGTAACCTGTTAATGTGAATGGCGTTATTCATTGTCACTGACATGATAAAAATAAAAGCACCTCTGTCCTGTTAATTACATCGGGTAATATTGTATTTCAAGATAATGATACCTTACGACTCTTTTATTACTATTTTATTATTCAGTTATTTTTTTTCTTTTTATTATTTAAATCTTAATACTTTACTATCCAGTTTTTTTTTTCTTTTTATTATTTAAATCATAATTAAAAATTTCAAAACATGACCCTTTTACATAATCTATATAAAAATAGACTCAAAACAGTAAAGGAATGTCAATTTTTATAAAATCAAATTTATTTTTAATTAAATTACATGATTATGTTCGTGAATTAAATTTATTTTTTTCTAGATTATGCAAGAAAGTCATGTTCTAAGATTTTTAATCCAAATTCAAATAGCAAAACGAAAAAATATAACAAAACAATAGTAAAAGAGTTGTAAAAGCATCATTACCCTTCCCATAACCGAAACATCCATGTCTTCAATACAACCCTGTCCACAAGCATACTAAAACTGCAAAGTATCCAAATTTTAGGAGAATTACCAAGGACAAATAAACAAAACATGAAGCAAATATTGTCATAATTGAAGAGTACATATTGCAGTAACCACGGCTAAATTAGAATTGAAACTTTCACGATACAAAATTGTATGATCCAATTTCAAACAAACTCAAACTTGTCCACATAGTTGCTGATGAAAAAAGAACAAAAGTCATCCAATGCCAAAACTAAATTGAATATCCTATTCAAGCATCAATTACTCCTCCTCAAGGATGGTTCCCTTCTCACTGACATAGATACCATCAAGAAACTTTCGGATATCCTTGTTCTTCACATGACATTTCTGCAAAACCAAAAACGATTGCAGATCAGCAACTGCAGACAACATGTATTAGGAAGGAAGAAGGGAGAATATATATATATATATATATATATATAGAGAGAGAGAGAGAGAGAGAGAGAGACCTGGTTTATCAAGGCACAAGACCGAGATACGAGTTCAATGTCATTCCCATCTAATACTAGCTCATCCTTGACCTTTTCAGAACGGAGAATTGACACCCCATCAAGCATGTCCACTTTTCTTACCTGGCACACCCAAAAAACACATAATGCAATGAAGTCCTCACTTAACGGTTGATTAACTAAAAGTTAGACATCCATGTACTTACCGACATGGAAAACGACGACTAGTATGTCAATTCATCAATCTGTTAAGATAGCAACTCAAAAAAGAAAACAATGCACTCCAAAAATATATTATCTACAATAATTACAAAATAGATCATTGTAGAACAGTTACAATTCCCCCTATAGCCACAATAGTGCAAACAAGATAGTGAACAATAAGAACAAGAAAACAGCACGTTAAACAAAACCAACAAAAAGTATACAAAGTTCAATGAAGTCCTCATTTCACGAATGAACAAGCCAAAGTTGTACATCAAGGTATTTAAACCTACACCCTAGCAACATTCAAAACGAGAACTAGAATACCAAGACTTAACCTGTTCTAGATTAAACTCAACAAAAGACAATAATGCACTGTATGATCTACAAGACTTGCAAGATAGAAACACCTCGAATATCAACACTTTCCACAATAATCAAAATAGTGAAAACCAGATAGTGAACAATAGGACACAAGAAAACAGCACCTAAAACAATACCAACTGCTCTATTTTAATTCCCCCACCAATTTTTTGTGTTTTCTATGCAAATACACAGGCATCCACGCTTAGTATAAACCTCATCCAAAGCATGCAACAACGAGTTACCAAAATGACAAATTGACTTCATCTACTCTATTATTCTATTACAATTCCTTTTCATCAAGTAATAAAGAATAAGTGACGTTTAAAGACAGCAAAAAGAAAATCCAAAGCCACCATATCAAAAAAAAAAAAATTGAGAGAAGGCATAGGGTAAAAAGGGACACAATGTCAACTGAACCGTCGAGCAAAAACATCAGAAAAATTAAAAGGCGCTGCAAACACCTAATTTATAGTAATCCAATATTCCAGAGCAACTGGAAGGGCTGAAAAGGACAATTCTGACACAAGAACGGAGACTCCAAAACAGTATCCTAACCAATCGGTATTGGTGGATTGGAATGTAAGTACAACAGCTCCAGACCTTGTGCATGAATCAACACAAGTACAACCACAAACATAATTTTAATAAAAAATACACAACTTGTAAAACATAAATGGAGACTATAAATATCCATGATATTAGTTAAATAAAACAGCAATCAATATTCAACATTAGCATAGAGATAAAAATAAATAAAATAAAATAAAATTAAGCCCCAACTTAAAGCTCTATCATGGACAGGTAAACTATGAAATAATTCTTCCAGTTAATAAGCTTCCAGTTAAGAATCAATATACACCAACAATCTAATACATCAAACCAAATAATGAAGTAAGGTTCGAATATCGTTATTACTTCTCACAGATCAAACAAACCATTCGTATATAAACAAGACAGATGACAGGAAAAGAAAAAAAAAATCAACAAGCATCAAAATCAAAACGAACCAAACGACAAAACCTTAAAAGAACACAAATACATTTCACAATTGCCAAAAATGTACCTTCTTTTCACCCAAAAAATTACGGATCTCGATGGACTTGTTAGCGTTGGTGATGCTAGCGTTGATGGGGAAGTGAGCGTACACGAACCTCATCTTGTACCGGTAGCCCTTGGTGACGCCCGTGATGAGGTTCTCGACGTGGCTGAGAGCAGTACGGATCGCCGCAGAGGTCTTCCGGGATCCGAACCAGGCCTCAATCTTCAGCTTTCTGTTGCCAGTGGCCTCGTCAGTGATGAGATCAAAGTCTAGATTGAGGTGCTTGAAGTTGCGGATGAGTTTACCGCGCGGACCCTCCACCTCGATGATCTTGGCGTTTATCTTGATTTTTACGCCGTCTGGGATATCCATAGTCTCCGACGAGAGAATGGTCTTCATTTTCGCTCTGTTGCTCTCTGAGTCTGAACGAGGCGAAGAAAATGGAGGCAAAAACCCTAGAAACAAATATGACTGATGACTTTATATTGCAGTGACGAGTCTATACAAAAACGTAGAAACCCTAATTGAGAATTAGAGCCTAATGTATTGGGCCTGATGTGGTATTTTGATTTATGGGCCCTATATGCATGACTTTCTGCTCTCGGCCCATTCCTCCAGTAGCGGTTCTTTCACCAGCCGCCACACGGCCCACACCCCATGTACATTGTATTCATCCGTGTCCGCCCTCTTTAAATTTGAAAATTGAAAGAAAAAACAAATAAATTTCATTATCTTTAAAAATACCTGACTTCTTTGGTGCGTTCTAAGTTAATTTATTTAATGAGTTTCTTTAAATCTTAAATATTACTTTGCAATTTAATGATAAATAGTTTGAAAAATCAATATCTTATCACTTTGAAATTCAAATATTATGTGAAATTGTCTACTTAGATAATGCCATATAAACTGTCTCAAGGGAGGCCACCTCATAACGTCATTTTTTTAAAAATGATTAGTCAATGATTCAATTGAAATTCCATAATCGGAACCACTATAAAGTACAAAAGCTTCTTATTTTTAAGAAAAGTGAGATCTCATATAATACTTACCCTTATTATTTAGTAAGAGGTATCGCATAGTCCACTGTAGAAATGATCATGTGTAGTAGAATATTTTCCGGATTTATGGAGCTAGGGAAGTTGTCTATTAGGGATGCAGCCATACCTCATCAGAAAGATAGAGAAAGTGGGAATTGGAATCACAGTATACGACATGGAAGGGTAAGTTTTGGTGGAGTAACTATGGTGAAATCTCAAGGCAAGTTTGACCTTTAAAGTGCAATATGTGCAAAGACAAGCAAAAAAAGTCAACTCATTTGCTAGCAAAACATGCGTTATTAATTAGTGTGTTTTGGTTAATAATTATTGTTTTTAAAATTATTTGGTTAATTAGTTATTTATATGATGTTATGAGCTGAAAATAATGTGTTGGGCTCTATCATATTTGGGCTAAAAAAAAATTATTCGTTTGGATCAAAAAACCTAACCAACCCGATAAGAAATCCAAAACCGAATAACACATGTAAAACCATACCAAACCGAAACCGAAAAATTGAAAGTTCCAATTCTCTGATGATTTTGAATCCAAACTTCTAAATTTGTCTCAACTGATTGATAAAACCGAACTACTTGCACCTGACCTAATGATCAGTTATAAATATCGATTTGGTGTGCCGTTAGTGCAAATTGTAATTTTCTTTTTATTTTTTGTTTCAAACTTTTTTTAAATATGTTTAAACATTTTTAAAAATTAAAAAAATACTAATATACTAATAATCACTTTCTTAATTATTGAATAAAAAAATATTAAAAAATAAAATAAAATAAAATACATGAACAGTCAAATTGATAAAGAAAATCCCATATACATGTGCACTGCTGAAAACAGATATGTATTTTATATATATATATAACTTGAATCATTTATTCACCACATCCGCATGCCCTGCTTTTATGGCGAATAATAAGTCGGATTTTCAAGCAACACTTTCCATCAATCTCTAAAAATTATTATTTAAATTATATATCCCATCGTATTCCTCCTAAAAAAAAGCTTCTAAGTACCAAAACAATAAAGAAAAAAAAAAAACAAAAGAAAAATCCACACCAAATGTGCCATCAAAATATTTGCCAAAACGTGACCCAATAGAAGTAGATATCCTAATGACCGATGATTTCTGGGGTATTTAAGCAGATATCAATGGGGAGAGGCTAAGAGATAGGGACCGAAAGAGGCAATGAGATCACTTACATTAACATGAACTGATGATGATCGGTACGTACAGCCATATATATAAGGGCCACATGGTGTGTGGAGTTGGAGTTTTGCTGTCAAGCAAACGTTAGTGTGTGTGTGTGTGTGTGTATACATATATATATATATATATATATATATGGTAAGTATACAAAGACCAAACAATTAGGGAACAACGCATGCAAAAACATGGAGGACATGCAGTGACTGAGTGACAGAGACGTGAATTGAAGGATTTAAGGATCAAATATACGTCGCCGTCAGCTAGCTAGCTCTAACCATCTCCTAAGTCCTTCGGATTCTCCAAAGCCCTTCTGCATTTATTACTTTTGACTTCTTTAATTTTATTTCAGGGGAATCCACCACAGATAGAACAAATCAGCTCTGAAGACCCACTTTCCAGACAACCATATATACTGCTTCTTTTTTTCTTCTTTTTTCCCTGTTTTTCATCCACTTTAAATATCTCTATTTCTACATCCAGGCAGACGGAAATCATTCAGGTAGAAGTGATCTGTCTTATAAACTGTTATATATATATATATATATATAGAGAGAGAGAGAGAGAGAGAGAGAGTCAATCGAAGAGATGGGCATGAATATGATGAAGAATTGGTTTGAGTGGTCAAAGGTGGTGGTGAGCATGATAATGGTGCAGCTTTTCGCAGCAGGTCTCCAACTGCTCTCCAGGGTAATTCTCAGTCAGGGAACCTTTGTTTTTGCATATATGGCTTACCGCCATGCTGTTGCTGCGATTTGTGTTGCTCCTTTTGCTTTCTATTTCGAAAGGTGATGATCCTCATGATATTCTTATTGATTATTTTATTTTATTTTTTATAGCCCTTCTAATTTTTTGTAATTTTTAACAATTTAAACTTTTATTTTCTTTTCCTGCGGTGTTTGAAAGATAAATAATGTGTGTGTGTTTCGAATATATCGTGCCGTGGATGCAGGGGGAACGCAAAGAACTTGAGATGGTCCGTTTGGTTCTGGCTCTTTCTCAGCGCCCTAACCGGGTAAGCCATATCTGCATATCCAAAACTCTATCTGCAGTATATGATTCTCTGGCAAATCGAAGTACTACTTGATCTCGATCGTCTTTTCATCTTCGATTTGCCATTTCATTATATATATTAACTTAATCATATATATATAGTACCGCAGGAAAATATTGAGTTTCTCCAAAATATATGATCTGCAAGTGTCTAACTCTTTAGTAAAAAATACATATAGTTTATATAGGGTATAAATTTAAAATTCTGAAGAATATTATATACAGGTGAGAGGAATAGTATCCTAATTTTTTTAGTGGGTACTCTTTAATATCAGTAGATTTTTATTTTTTATTTTTATAAAAGCATACTACATTTATTAATAACAGGCATTACAACTAGACCTGAAACATACATTATAAGCCAACTATAATATTAATAGCTCCCAATACACAACATTAAGTCATTAATAATGTTGTTCTGTTATGAGTTGCATGATATTATCTATCTTTTAATTATTTGAATAAGGGAGAAAAAATTAATATTATCTTCTAAATTTATTTATTTTTATAATTAATTGAGAGGCGCCCTAGTATCCTACAAATTACAAACAGATAGAGAATCGTATATTAATTGTAATATTATGGGATTTTTCTTTTTCTTCTGTTTTCTATGTTTGGATTTTGCAGAAAAATAAATAGAAAAATTAAAGGATAATGTTACATCTACAACTACTTTATAATATTTAGTTTACAATTCATTTTAAATCAATCAATGTTATTGTGACAATTCATTAAAAAATAATTTCAATTTTACTTAATTACCTTTCATTTTAAGTAGAGCAGGAGAATGGAAAATGATACTCTTTCCATTAGTAGCTCTCATTGCTGGGATTTTTTATATTATCATTATTATTTTATTTAATAATTACTTAAATAACTTTTAATAATATTATAAATTTTTTTAAAAAGAATATATATACATATATATATATATATACATAAATATATAATACACTAAGAAGAACCCCGCGCTTCCAGCTGTGACTATAGAGCCACTCAAATTAAATATTACAGTTGGTGGGAACAATAACTTCATTAATGCTCGTGCAGTTATCCAATTACTTATTAAAACGACAAACATTTATTCGTGAAGTTCTATTAATGGTTGTCGGTACGTACACACTTTTAAAGATTTTGGCTCCCTTCATAATTGCACACTTTAAATTTGTTCTTACCCACTGCATGCAAACCTTCCATGCACTTTGGCCACGTGCTCTCTAGTCTTGACCATTCTCCTAACATATATTTATTGAGGTTTATTTATATGATTTATATATATTTATTATTTAGAGAACCGAATCATATGTGATAGAGAAATAGCTATACTATAAAGGAAAATTCTATATATTATATTATCATCATTCTTGCATCACACTAATAAGATGTGACACATTTATCATTATTGAATGATCATTTATTGCATGCTTTTTTATCATCAAATATTGATAAATGCGCCACATCATATATAATGAGATGCAAATGGGATGGTGGTATGGTGTATAACATTACTCTATTTATTGTGAAATTTACATTCATGGTGTGTTTATAATCTCTGCAGTCCCAATTCAATCAGAAAATTTTTAAAAAAAATTATTATTTCGGAATTACACGAAGTTGTGTTTATTTTTTTTCCTTTTCATTTTACTTTTATTTATTTACAATACAGGATATCAATGGCTATGGGACTGTACAACTATGGTCTTCGAGACACCACAGCAACATATGCTACAAACTTCCTCAACTTAATTCCAATAACTACTTTTGTCTTCTCCATAATTGCAGGGTACGTACATATAATGGAACTTATTGCAACACATCGACATCATATGACTATTTCGATCCTATCTATATTTCTAATTAATTAATATATATCACGGAAAACTTTATTATAATAAATTAATACTTTGTTCCTAGATGCTTATATATATATATATGTATATAATATATGTTTGTGTATGTAGTATAGAGAAAATGGGACTGAATACAAGGGCAGGCAAATTAAAGACAATGGGGGCAATTGTATGTCTAGCAGGAGCACTAACGGCTAGCCTCTACAAAGGAAAAGCCTTCCATCTCAATCACCATTCTCTTCACCCTCATCTTGTTGTCAAGCCATCTAAGGCTCATTGGGCTCGTGGAACTTTCCTATTGGTCGCCAGTTGCTTTTCCTACGGTGCATGGTTCATAGTTCAGGTATACATCAACATCATCATATATACGTTCGATCGATTTGTTTTTGAAACAAGTGGTGATTTAAGATTTAATTTACATGATTCTAGAGATTATATGCTATATATTTTTCAAAGTACAGGTGAAGTTACTCAAAGTTTTTCCATCCAAATTCTGGGCAACACTGCTCACATGTGTTATGGCAACATTCCAATCAACAGTGATAGGATTGTGCTTTGATAGAAGTAAGACTTCTTGGAGGTTAGGATGGAATCTCGAACTTATTACAATTGTTTCCTCGGTAAGCTGGTTAATTACAAGCCAATTTTTAATCTTCTCATCCATAACAAAATAGTATTTGTTTAAGGAAAATAAACAAAGAATTAGTGATAATTCAGTGATTCAAATCAAACTCATGACGCCTCCGATGAGAAACCATCACTACTGGGGGCATTACTATCTTAGTGAAAAGATGATCAACTTTATAGTCAGTTTTTGTGAAAGAATCGTGTGTGTTTTTTATACAGGGAGCACTCACCACGGCTGCAACTTTCTGCATAATTACATGGGTAATTTCATTGCGAGGCCCCACTTATCCAGCAATGTTCAACCCACTTTCACTCATTTTTGTGGCTTTATCAGAAGCGATCATACTTGGCGAAGAGATCAGACTCGGAATGTATGTGTATTTTCTTTTGATATGAGCAATCATTATGTGTGACATTTGATAAAATTTTCTGACCCTATACAGCAAAACCTCACTTTGTTTTGGATTATTATTGCAGCATTCTAGGCATGATTCTGATTATTTTTGGGTTGTACTCCTTCTTGTGGGGCAAAGGAAATGAGATAAAAAGTGCAGTGCAAGCAAATCCTTCCATTCCTGCGGTGAACAGTAGTTAAAGCAGCAGTGGGCCGGGAAGGCTAGCTAACATGGTTAGTGATTCAGATGTAAATCAAATTGATAATAGTTAGTGCGATCGAAGGTACTTTTTTTTTTTTTGAGAAACGATCGAAGGTACTCAAGGCTTTATGTTCAATTCAAAACTGTCATGTCCAAAAACAATCATAGAAAGAAAGTTTATAAACGGTCGTGTCTTGATATTATACGCCTAATTTCGTTATAATATAGGTTGGTAACGGGTAAATTCCTTGACTAACTTGTGTCACATGGGTGGAGAAGTTATTTGTTAACTTCCCACCACTACTATCACTATTCTAGGGAGGTTATTTAATTTCCACGTATTTTAGGAAGTTAAGTAACTTTCAATTGGGAAAAATCTTTAAATAAAAGTACGTACATAATTAATTGTGAGTAGGTGAAAAAGTCTAGAAAAAGATAATTAAGAACTCTCCTCTCTCCCTCTCTCTTCATTTTCCTAGATAAATCATCTAGATCATTTGATCTTAAAGTGTGAAATTTTGTAGGATACTCTAATAGCCTCCTAAGTGACGTAGAAATACAAACTATAAAGTGATGTGGACTATAACCTTGTAGGAATTTCGCTCCTTGAGGTAATATATATGACATAATATATCTAACCACGTTAATTTATAATGCAATTTGACTTACCATCTTGAATGCACGGAGTGCAATCATTCAATACTTTTTTAAGAGATACAAATGTGGAAATGCCAATCTTCTCTGTATGTGGAGGGGATAGGAAACAGAAATCCATATCATTGCTTTTCCTTGATCTGTAATTGCTCAGCAAAGGGAGAATTATAGAACATGACTGATATTGAAAGAACAAATAGCATTAAAGGTAAAGAAAAATCTTCACATTACTGAGGGAAAATATATCATTTCCATTTTCAAACTCATGATGAAACAAGTTGTTCGCATTTGTTTCCTCTAAGCACATGAGGCAGTCATGGCTAATTAGCGCATTTTCGCAAAACAACATGAGCATAGACTGAGAAATGCTTCTCCAATAATCTCGTGAAACTCTGCTGAGTTGAGAGCAATGTAACAGTAAACCAACTCCTCGATATCATTCCAATCACAAACTCCCACATCCTGAATCATCTCCAGAATTGATTCCCTCATATCCTTGAATGGATCTGTAGAGTACTTAACCGCACAGATACTACCTGCAAAAACACCACAAACATCATCGGGCAAGCATGCTGCAAAGCTGATTCTTTTGTCCCACTTGTGTGGATTCTTCTTCTTTAGTAGTTTCTTGTGGGGTTCCTCGGAAACATCCATGGCTAGCTACTGCAAAACAATATTAAGTGTCTATGCACCAAGAAACACAATCCCCATTGTAGGTGATCATCTATTTATGCATGTATATATATGCATGATTTAGCTACAAGTACTTGCAGTAGTTAGGTGCGTCAATGAATGCGGATTCGATTTGGAAAGAGGCAGGACAGGAAAATGGGTTTCCATGAGCAAAAGATGTGGCCAGCAAACAGCTGAATAGCTGGATATATAAATAATTGTAACGTCAATATGGCCATTACAAAGGCGCCATGAATGCAGATACGTGGGTGCCATTAAGAAATTTCATGTGAAGTAGTTGAATGACTTTGAAAGCATCATTTATGGATCGGTACTAGCTAGCTCCTTTCAAAGCTCCCTCATAACAAATGTCCACAATATGTAGTAGGTTGATTTCAATTCTCTTAGCTGGGCAGCTTGCTATATAAGCTGTTGTTTCAAATAATATCACTGCAGTAGTCTGAAAAAGAAAATTAACAACCTCGTTGACTGCCCCATAAATCAAAACAAATAATGCAACTCTAGCGGTAAAATGCCTCTTTTATCCCTTTTGCTTTGAAAAATAAAAACGAAATAATTAATGCATTGGGTAGTTGAGAGCCAATTTGAATTGTGGAACATACTGCTTGAATCTTACCCATAGCCATGAATGTTGAAAGCGAAACAATTATTCAGGTAGCGTTTGGGATAAGGTCTACTGGCTTCTCCCCATCCCTAATAATCAAGTAAAAGATAAAGCCAATAACCTAGCTTAGAGATAAGGTTGAGAAGAAATAAAGGAAAATTGACTCATACTCTTTAAAAAAAAAAAAGGAGTTTCATAAGGCATGTAGGATTCAATCATTCTAATAAAGAAAATAAACTTCTATAAAAAAGAGGAGATCTCTACAAATGGGCAGGCTCTCGACTTCTTCTCTACGCTTAGATCACTTCACCATGTACAATGATTTCAAATGATCTTATCTTCTTGTATTGTGGGATATGTGATGTCATGAGAGATTGTAAAATTTTTTATTATAGTGAATTTCACCCACAAACAACTTATTGACGTAAATTTTTATACTGAATTATGTAAATTTTTATATCTTTTTATTTATTTATTTGTATTCACTTTTATATATACTATCATGAATGAACACAAAGTATACGACTATATCGCCGTCCCAATTATCATCGTGGCTGGGTGACTCTTTTCTCCATTCGGAATGTTGTACGAGTTTTTATACTAACAGGTAGCATTGAAATTGCCCAACCACGAGGTCGTGTCAAATAATAATTATTTTGAAAAGAGCAATGTTAATTCTCCGAATTACAATATTTTTTTTCATTTTCAATTTGGTTGATCATATGTTTAAAATAAATTTATAAGTCAATCATTTAAATAAAAAAAATTATTTAAAATGCGACATCATATCAATTGTACTAAAAATAATAAAGCTTACGAAAAACATCATTGATCTCTTTCAACTTTCAGGAACTGTTTGGCAAAGAGTAATGTCATTACGTTGCTCTTTCGTTTTTATCAATTTTAATTTAAATAAATGTGTCAAAGCACTAATCATTAATTAAACTTACTTAGAATAATGAAGGAAAAATAAACAAATATTATATATTTATCAATAGAAAATAAGCAATAAATAGGATTAAATATTAGAAACGGACGTGTCTTCAACAACCGATTTCCTACTGGTGGTTAGATATGTAGGTTATATTCTTGGATATTGTTCTTTTTGCCTAGGGATAGACAATGCATCTATGATCTATATATAGCCCCTAGATGTTCCTTTGTCGTTTGGCCCCGAGTCCCCACAACTTTGGTACCTATATCTGATTAGTTGATTAAATTATGATCATGCAAGCAAATCTTACCTCTTTTTATATATTTTTTACCGTACAATTAGCATTTACTCTCGACCAAACCTTGCTATCCTTCACCTATACTTTTTTACTTTTTGGAGGGGAAGTTGATATATTTGCATTGACCAAAATAAATGCACAAAGTACTTTTTTTTTTTTTTTAGATTAATGTACTTTTAATCTAAAAAAGAGTTAAAAATTTAGTTTTAAAACATCAATTTTCTCTAATGTATTTTTTTGACAATGACTATTGTAGTTTCAATTTTGAAAAAGATTGTTAAAAATATCTATATAATTTTTAAATAATTATAATTTTGCCTGTCGATTTTATCACAGGCATCAATGGCAGTCCCGCATTGGGCTGAAGGCCATGGCACCCCAAAATTTCCAAAATTTTTTGAAATTTCAAAATCCTCCCTATATTTCATTTATAATTCTATAAATATAGAGAATGCTCCCTGTTGAACTTAAGTTTTCAAGTTTTGTGTAATTATATATTTACACATGGATTTTGATGATAATAAATGAATTCAAAGAATGAAGGAGTCTTAAACTCAATTTGTCCACACAATGGAGTCAAGCACATCAAGGAACCAAGCATGAGCAAGAAGGAACAATTCACATTAAAGTCATAGAGTAATGTTGTAAATCTCTTAAAATTCGAAATTAGGATTAAGGCTCAAAATTAATATTTTATCATAAAGCATTAAAATACATTTTCCACATGTGCATGAATATTTTTGAAAATTAAATTTGAATATTTTGAAAGATAATTGATTGTCATCTTTCACATGTGCATGCCATGATTAAAGGTTTGAACTTTGAAAATATTAAAGATGATTGATTGTCATCTTTCACATGTGCATGTTTTATTTGAATATTTTCAAAAGTGATTGATCTTTTCTTGACTTATGCAAAAGGAAGATGCCTTTGTTTGAATATTTTGAAAAGTAAAGTGTGCTCCTTTTGTCATATGCAAAAAGTAAAAGATTAGGTTTGAATTTTTTGAAAAGTAAAGTGTGCTCATTTTGTCACATGCAAAAAGTAAAAAGATTAGGTTTGAAATTTTTGAAAAATGAATGATGATGTCTTTGACATGTGAATCTTTTTAAATTTGAATATGAAGTCTCATATGCCTATAAATAGATCATTTGAGAGCTTCACATTCACAACACCAAGAGCATACAACTCTCATTCAAAGCTTTCATTCTCTCTTCTCTAAGCATTGAGCCTTAATCCTTTTTCATTTTGAGAGATATAGGTTGTGCTGTATTGTTCTTATTTCACTCATTGAGGAGTGTTTTCTGATATTCTACCCACTATCAATTCTTGTATCAGTAAAAGGGTGTGTACAACCCTTGTGCGTGTAGAAAGTGTTCTACACAGGGAATCGTTGAATCACCACGTGTAAGGTGATTGCAAGTGTAGAGGGTGTTCTACACGGATCCTTTGTAGCGGTGTTGTTCAAAGGTGTAATAGGTTTTTACCTCCACCTGAAGGAGGTTGAATAGTGAATTCGGGGATCCTCAAGGGGTAGCTTGAGGCGAGGACGTAGGCAGTGGGGCCGAACCTCGTTAACATACTGAGTTTGATTCTCTCTTACCCTTACTCTTTATATTTATTGCTATTTCGTATTTTGTTTATATTTGATATTGTATATTTGATTTATAATTTTTTTTTTTTTTTAAATACAACTCAATTCACCCCCCCTCTTGTGTTAGTCATCTGGGCAACAATTGGTATCAGAGCTAAAGCTCTGTTATAAGATTAACTATCTTTTGAGTTAAGATCTTATGGCTAACATTGCAGCTTCATTTGGTGAAGGTCAATCTAGCAGTCGGCCTCCACTCTTTTGTGGAGACAATTATTCATTCTGGAAAGTTAGAATGAGAATATTCCTTCAGGCTCAAGGTCGAGAGATCTGGAAATGCATTGTAAATGGACCTTATATTCCAACAAAAGTGGTTGGTGGAGTAAAGGTCAAAAAGGAAGAAGAAGAGTTTGATCGTGAAGACGATAGACTTTATACTTTGAATTTAACTGCTATGAATTTATTATATAATGCTCTCAATGGTAATGAGTTTAATAGAGTAATGACTTGTGCTACGGCAAAAGAAATTTGGGATAACTTGGAAGTTACTTATGAAGGAACTTCTCAAGTTAAGGAATCAAAAATTTATATTCTTACTCATGAATATGAAATGTTTAAGATGAATGATGATGAATCTATTTCTAGCATGCACACTCGTTTTACTAACATCATAAACAGTTTGACAGCTCTTGGTAAAGTTTATTCCAAAGTGGAAATGGTAAGAAAAATTCTCAACTCTCTACCAAAACGTTGGGAATCAAAAGTGACAGCGATTCTTGAAGCTAGAGACCTCAAGAAGCTCGAAGTGAATGAACTCATCGGGTCACTTATCACCCATGAGTACACATTGAAAAGAGGAGAAGAAGAAGGAAAGCCAAAGAAGAGCTTGGCACTTAAAGCTGTTCCTCATGAAAGTGAAAGTGATGAAGATGAGGAAAATGACGATAAAGATGAAGAAGTTGCGATGATAACAAGAAGAATTCAGAGATTCTTAAAGAAAAATAAAACTCCTCCGAGGAAATCATTCAAAAAGTTTTCCAAGAAAGATTCAGGTAAAAATGATACTTTAATTTGTTATAAATGCAATAAGCCTGGTCATATCAAGCCAGATTGTCCCCTGCTAAAGAAAGATCGAAACAAAGGCAAGAAAGCAATGAAAGCTACATGGGATGATGATTCAAGTAGCTCAGATAGTGAAGCAAGCAATGAAGAATCAGCAAATCTCTGTCTTATGGCTAAAGATGATATTGAGGTAACAAATTTTGATAATATTGAAAATCCTTCATATGAAGAATTGCAAAATGTTTTAGAAGAGGTATATGAAGAATTTGAAAAATTGGGTATCAAATATACTGCTTTGAAAAAGAAAAATTCTTCTTTAACAAACGAAATTGATATTTTAAGAAAAGAAAATATTGTTTTGAAAGACGAAAATCTTGAGTTGAAGAAAAAGAAAACTGATTTAGAAAATATTGTTGAAAACTTTACGAATGGAAAAAGAAATTTTGAAAAACTTCTTGGTAGTCAAAGATGTGTTTTTGACAAGGCAGGCTTGGGATATATGCCAAAACAAAAGTTCAAACCTTATAAAAACTTCTTTGATAATCCTTCTACATCAAAGTCTAATATTCAAAATTCTTTTCATAATAAGTTTGTCAAAAAAGGATACTATTATAATCATTCAAGATTTTCATATATGTCACATGCTATTTGTAATTTTTGTAATAGAAATGGTCATAATTATCATACTTGTCCTATTAGAAGAAAACATACAATGACTATTAGGGCCATATGGGTACCTAAAAATCTTGTTTCTTCTAATACTAATAAATAAAGGACCCAAAGAACTTGGGTACCAAGAAAAATCATTTTAATTGTTTTTATAGGTATGCATGAAGTCCTCTACAAGCAAAAACAAATGGTTTTTAGATAGTGGATGTTCAAGACACATGACGGGAGACAAGACTAAGTTCTTTGATCTTAGATCTAAAGAAGAAGGACACGTGACATTTGGAGACAACTCGAAAGGGAAGATCGTGGGAATAGGTAAAATTGGTAATAAATCTTCTCTCATAATTGAAGATGTTCTACTTGTTGAAGGTCTAAAACATAATCTTTTGAGTATAAGTCAATTATGTGATAAAGGATTTACAGTTACTTTCAAAATGGATAAGTGCATTATTTTGAATGATCATGATTATAACATTTGTTTTACTGCCTTTAGAAGTAATAATGTTTATACAATCGATTTTGAAGAAATTACCTCACAAGATGCTATTTGTTTTTCAGTACAAAATGAAACTAATTGGTTATGGCATAGAAGACTAGGTCATGCCAACATGGAACTTATTTCCAAACTTTCAAAAAATGATCTTGTGAGAGGTTTACCAAAGGCAAATTTTCTTAAAGACAAAATTTGTGATGCATGCCAATTTGGTAAACAAACAAAAACTTCTTTTAAAACCAAGAAATATATTTCCACTACTAGACCACTGCAACTGATACACATGGATCTTTTTGGACCAAATAGAGTTGCAAGTCTAGGAGGAAAATATTATGCTTTTGTTATTGTTGATGATTTCTCTAGATATACTTGGGTCATCTTTCTTGCTCATAAAGATGAGGCACATAATGCTTTTACCAAGTTATGCAAGAGAATTCAAAATGAAAAGGGCTATACTATTTCAAGTATCCGAAGTGATAGGGGAAAAGAGTTTGTTAATAAAAATATTGAAACATTTTGTGATGAAAATGGTTTTGTGCATAATTTTTCTGCTCCTCGAACTCCTCAACAAAATGGGGTAGTAGAGAGGAAAAATAGATCTCTTCAAGAGATGGCAAGAACAATTCTTAATGAGAACAACTTGCCTAGTTATTTTTGGGCCGAAGCGGTAAGTACTGCATGTTATGTTATAAATAGAGTTATGTTAAGGTCTAAATTAGATAAAACCCCCTATGAGCTTTGGAATGAGAAAAAGCCCAACATTGGTTACTTTCATGTATTTGGATGCAAATGTTTTATTTTGAATGACAGGGATAATTTAGGCAAATTTGATGCAAAATCGGATGAAGGTATTTTTCTCGGGTATTCTACAAATAGTAAAGCTTATAGAGTATTCAATAAAAAGACTTTAACTGTACAAGAATCTATGCATGTAGTATTTGATGAATCTAATTCTCTACTCTCCAAGAAATCCATTGATGAAGAAACAGGAGGTATAAATAATACAGAAAGTCTCAATCTCAACAAAGAGAACACAATAGAGGAAGTCCAACATGGAGACATCAGGAAAGATCATCAAAATTTAATACGAGATGCAACCAAACAGTGGAAATTTGTGAAAGATCATCCAGTGGAACAAATTCTGGGAGAACCTTCACAAGGTGTAAGCACTCGATCATCTCTTAGAAATATTTGCAATCATACTGCTTTTTTATCTCAGATTGAACCTAAAAATATTGATGAAGCACTTCTTGATGAATCTTGGATTCTAGCTATGCAAGAAGAGCTTAATCAATTTGAAAGAAATGATGTTTGGACACTTGTTCCTAAACCCAAAAATCATACTATTATTGGAACAAAATGGGTTTTTAGAAACAAGAAAGATGAGTCCGGAGTCATTACTAGAAATAAGGCTCGACTTGTAGCCCAAGGTTACAATCAAGAAGAAGGAATTGATTATGATGAGACATATGCACCAGTCGCAAGATTAGAAGCTATTCGAATGCTACTTGCATATGCTTGTTATAAAGATTTCAAACTTTTTCAAATGGATGTTAAAAGTGCTTTCTTAAATGGTTTTATAAATGAAGAGGTATATGTTGAGCAACCTCCAGGTTTTGAAAATCATATTTCTCCAAATCATGTTTTCAAACTCACAAAAGCACTATATGGACTCAAACAAGCTCCTAGAGCGTGGTACGAGAGACTCAGTGGTTTCTTGATTAAAAAAGGTTTCTCAAGAGGAAAAATCGACACAACTCTTTTCATTAAATACGAAAATGATGATATTCTTTTGGTTCAGATTTATGTTGATGATATAATATTCGGTGCTACTAATGAAAATATGTGTCAAGTTTTTGCTAAGACTATGCAGGATGAATTTGAAATGAGCATGATGGGAGAACTTACATTCTTTCTCGGATTGCAAATTAAGCAAGTAAAAAGTGGGACATTCATCAATCAATCAAAATATATTAAGGAATTGCTGAAGAAGTTTGGGATGGAAGGTGCTAAGGAAACTGGAACACCAATGAGCCCATCTACTAAACTTGATAAAGATGAATCCGGTAAGACAGTTGACTCGAAAGTATATCGAGGTATGATTGGTAGCTTATTATATTTGACAGCCAGTAGACCAGATATTATGTTCAGTGTGTGTTTATGTGCACGTTTTCAATCATCTCCAAAAGAATCTCATTTAATTGCAGTTAAGCGCATTCTTAGATATCTTAGTGGTACAATTAACCTAGGGTTATGGTACCCTAAACACACATCTTTCGATCTAATCAGCTACACAGATGCAGATTATGCTGGTTGTAAAATAGATCGAAAAAGCACTAGTGGAGCATGTCACTTCTTAGGTCATGCATTAGTTTCCTGGTTTAGTAAAAAACAAAATTCTGTTGCACTATCTACTGCTGAGGCAGAATATGTTGCTGCGGGTAGTTGTTGTGCTCAAGTTCTTTACATGAAGCAACAACTTGAAGATTTTAAACTCATGTATAATCACATTCCAATCAAATGTGATAATACAAGTGCTATAAATCTTTCAAAAAACCCAATACAACATTCTAGAACTAAGCATATTGAAATAAGATATCATTTTCTTCGAGATCATGTGCAAAAAGGCGATATAGTACTAGAGTTCACAAACACACACGATCAGTTAGCAGATATATTCACAAAACCTTTACCAGAAGATAGATTATCTATGATTAGAAGAGAAATAGGTATGATGCATATTATGAATATCTCTTAAAAGACAGATCAAAATTCATAAAAATAGATAGATTTTTCTTAAATACTTTTACATAAACTTGAGGTTCTTAGCCTCATGTTTGAGACGCTCATTCTCTTCATACAATATCATGTCATCCCTATTCATGGGAACTGGCAAGCGGAATGAAGAATCCAATAGAGATTTCAACTTTTTATTCTTCTGCCGAAGGATTCCTTCCCTTGTGTGAGACTCTTGAACAATTCGTTGAAGTACAACAATTTGTTCCTTAAGCTTTTCAACCTCATGGTTTTTGGCTTGAACCCGCTGGGAAAAAGCAACAATAGAGGATGAGTAGCGAGTTCCGAGACTCACCAAGTCGTAGATAGCATCGGAGTCTGACTTATTAGCCATACTATTATTTTCTTGCTGCAACATGGCACCAATGGTAGCTGCAGAAAGGACAGGAGATTGAGGTGTAGAATACCTCATGGATGCATCTAGAGGAATGTTAGAAGAATGAGCCATGGAGAGAAGAATTAAAAAACTTAAAGCGAGAATGTAGAAAGAATGCAGATGAGTTATAGAGATAAGAAGAAAACTTGATGCGGATTGGATGAACTTTAAGACTGCTTTTATAGAGATAGCATAAAGAACAAGACGAGCTATCATCCAAGTCAAAGAGTAATGTTTTTTTTCCGTTCGGTGAAAATGACATTTTTTAGAAACTCGGAGCCTTCAATCTCGTTTGTCAACAACATCAGGCGATTTTTTCAAATCTCCAGCCACACTTGTCGGGTCACGGACGGATCCAATTATTCTCTTTTTCAACTATCTACAGTGTATTTTAACGCACCGTTTTCTTCAGTCTATTTACTTGCTGCCGATCCTTTTTAATGATGCCAAAAGGGGGAGAAGTTTTAGACTAGAACATTAACATTGTTTAAATTGCTAAACTTGTTATATATGCTTGGAATTATATTTATATTTTTGCTTGAAAAACTAACGCACATTCTCAGGGGGAGCTTAAGTATTAATACAGGCTTCAGGTTCTATCAAGTATTTGTCATCATCAAAAAGGGGGAGATTGTTGAACCTAAGGTTTCAAGTTTTGTGTAATTATATATTTACACATGGATTTTGATGATAACAAATGAATTCAAAGAATGAAGGAGTCTCAAGCTCAATTTGTCCACACAATGGAGTCAAGCACATCAAGGAACCAAGCATGAGCAAGAAGGAAACAAGTTCACATTAAAGTCATAGAGAAATGTTGTAAATCTCTTAAAATTCGAAATTAGGATTAAGGCTCAAAAATTAATATTTTATCATAAAGCATTAAAATACATTTTCCACATGTGCATGAATATTTTGAAAATTAAATTTGAAAATTTTGAAAGATAATTGATTGTCATCTTTCACATGTGCATGCCATGATTAAAGGTTTGAACTTTGAAAATATTAAAGATGATTGATTGTCATCTTTCACATGTGCATGTTTTATTTGAATATTTTCAAAAGTGATTGATGCTTTTCTTGACTTATGCAAAAGGAAGATGCCTTTGTTTGAATATTTTGAAAAGTAAAGTGTGCTCCTTTTGTCATATGCAAAAAGTAAAAAATTAGGTTTGAAATTTTTGAAAAGCAAAGTGTGCTCCTTTTGTCATATGCAAAAAGTAAAAAGATTAGGTTTGAAATTTTTGAAAAATGAATGATGATGTTTTTGACATGTGAATCTTTTTAAATTTGAATATGAAGTCTCATATGCCTATAAATAGATCATTTGAGAGCTTCACATTCACAACACCAAGAGCATACAACTCTCATTCAAAGCTTTCATTCTCTCTTCTCTAAGCATTGAGCCTTAACCCTTGTTCATTTTGAGAGATATAGTTTGTGCTTGTATTGTTCTTATTTCACTCATTGAGGAGTGTTTTCTGATATCCTACCCACTATCAATTCTTGTATCAGTAAAAGGGTGTGTACAACCCTTGTGCGTGTAGAAAGTGTTCTACACAGGGAATCGTTGAATCACCACGTGTAAGGTGATTGCAAGTGTAGAGGGTGTTCTACACGGATCCTTTGTAGCGGTGTTGTTCAAATGTGTAATAGGTTTCTATCTCCACCTGAAGGAGATTGAATAGTGAATTCGGGGATCCTCAAGGGGTAGCTTGAGGCGAGGATGTAGGCAGTGGGGCCGAACCTCGTTAACATACTGAGTTTGCTTCTCTCTTACCCTTACTCTTTATATTTATTACTGTTTCATATTTTGTTTATATTTTATATTGTATATTTGATTTATAATTGTTATTTTTTTAAATACAACTCAATTCACCCCCCTCTTGTGTTAGTCATCTGGGCAACACTCCCCAAAAAAGTTATAACCCCCATATGCTTTCTAAAATTTTTAAAAATTTCAATATATCTAAAAATGCCTCTCTCCAGTTTTTTCCTATAGTTTCAAAATTTTGTATAATTTCTATATATTATTTATTTTCAAGGATGTGGCTTCACTAAGATTAATTTATTAATATGAATACCAAAGTTTTTAGTTATATAATATTAGGCTTCTTAATATGAAATCAAAAGTGAATAGAGAAGAAAAATTATTTAAGGTTGATGATCTATATGAAAATTAATTGAAAGGTTTTATCCTCTAGATTTCATTGAGTAAGAAAAAAAATTTATTTAAGATCTCAATTATATTATTATATGTTTAATGTGACATGAAAATATCTAAATTTTACATGAAACTTAATAAACTAGATTACACACTAGAGTGTAAGGTTGGCTTCTAAAAGATCACTTGATAGATTTCATGAAAAAAAATGAGTTCTAAATATTTTATTACAAAAATAATAATAGATGGATATTATTCGATGAAATATTATCAATATAAATCTTAAATGTATATTAGGTTATGTTTTTAGAATTTTATTTTTACGCGTATGTAGCAAATTATCGAGATAAAGTTTATATATATTTTTATGTTTTCTAAATTTTTAATCTCTTTTTTATTTTACATAAATGTGTGACATAATAGAAAAGTTAGCCCCCTAAAAAAATTATGGGTTTTGCCCGGAGAGGCACCACCACAGTACTGGACTCACCTCCTTCAACTCCAATTCGATGTTTCCTTCACTCACTGTTGAATGGATTTTTTTTTCAATATACTTAGTGAAAGTCATATTGGCTATTAAACTATTTTCGTTGTTATTTGATTATAAGATTTTATTTATATAAAAGATATGATTATAAACTTTAAAAAATTAAAAAACTTTTAATATAATTTCTACCTCAATAAGCACATTTTTATATTACTTCTAAACAAATATAATATATTTGAAAGTACTTTAAACATATAGTTACTGAACAATAAATAATTCTTTTAATAGTAGAGTTTATTATTTAAACTCTACAACTAAAAATCCTAAAATTAAAAGCTATACGACCCACCGCAAATTCGCGGTATATCCCTTATGTATGATCCACCAAATAGAACCTTCATAATTTTATCAGTAGAATTAATTACGGACAACACCATGTCATTAGAATTTAAATGAGGAGTAAATATTGAAAGACTTGCTTTATGTTCCTTTCCCTTTCTATTTGAGACCTTCAAAGTTCGGATAAAAACTTTGAGGGAATTTTCTTCTCTTAAAATTAGTATCAAATTATTGAGAAAACTTCTCTTGTTCGAACTTAAAACTCTCAAGTGGATAAGAAAAAGACATATGAAATAAGTCATATGTATATACTACTACAAAAAATTATTTCAAGTATCACAATGCAATTAATGTTATAGATTCCACTTCATATGTCAATCTCCTTCCAAATTGAGGTCTTCATATTTAAAAAGATTTCTCTTGATTATTTGATCGTGTTTGATGATTTAATATAAAAAGAGATAGACAGTAAGATATTATATGTCATGTGAGTTTCACATTAATTATATGTTGTTATTCTGATGGGATACGATGAGAGTTATATGAATAATAGTAAGATAATTTTAAATAGTAATGAAATAGTGTTAGTTAATATATTTTATAAGATTTTGAAAAATAAGAGAGAAGAAGTTAAATAAAAATGTTATAAAGTTAAATATTATTATAATATAATTCATTAACATAATTTTTGTTTTAAAATTTGAAAAAGTTGAATTATTTTTTATGTTTTATTTGTAAGTTTGAGAAAGTTGTAATGTTCAAATAATGATTAGATGAAAAAGTTGAAAATTTAAAAATTTGAAATTGAAAAGTGATGTATTTATATGATGTTTGGACGTTGAGATGAGATGAATAATATCTTAAATTTATAATATTATTAATCAGTTTTTTCTCTCTCATTTCTCAAAACCCAATAAAACATTTTAATTCAAACAATTTTATTGTTATTTACAAATTATTTTGCTATCAAAATTATTATATCATCTCATTTTTCAAGCATCCCCTTTAAGTTGTAACACCCCGCTTTCCACTGTTAATGATAGAGTCATTTTTAGAAATTCTTGAAAGCTAGAGTACCACTACTAGACCTTGACTTCAAAATAGTTTTTTTTTATTCTAAAGGAAACATCAAGTACAAGATTCCTTATAATAAATAATGTTCTTTTGTATTAAAATATTAAAATCATAAATGAGAATGCCGTGAAATATTTATTAAAATTTCTCAAAATCTAAACCATAAAAATTATAATTTAAAACCTTCGTATATGATCTAGGCTTCTATCATGCATTCCTGGACTAAGTCTCGTCCTACAACTCTACTTTCGTAAATATTTTGACTTGAAATGATTATATAACTTAAAAAACAAATTAAAATGAGTTAATAGCTTAGTAAAAAACTCATCATAACATAAATATACTTAAAATAAAGTTTTTCATAAAATATTTCATGCTAAGAATTTAAAACTATGATCATTCATACGTATGTTGATGACATGCATGATTTATCTTGGCTTATCTAACTTATCTTACTAGCCCACACTTAACCATATGTGCAAAGTTGAGCATTAGCCCCACATTCCACGGCCACAAAGGGGCCGCTAATAATATTCTAGCATACTATGATGAACTACGCTTAGATCCGTAGCTTGCACATCCATCCATAAATCACATTGGTACCTAACATTTGAATGACCATCTTATTAACTGTTATAAGCTTATCTTACACTTAATCTTATAAATGCTTACGTATCTTATGCAACTTAAGATCTATAAAATGCTACATACATAACTATAATATACAGAATGAAACATGATGAATGATGTGTTTACAAATATCATGATATGCATGGTACGTAGGCACTAGTTTCGAAAGAACTGATTTTAATAATAATATATATAACTAATTGTATGCTAATCCTAATTTATAATCAAGCTACTTACCTTGTAGTGTTGCTTCCTAAAATTTTCGACACAAAATCAATCATAGTGCTAGACTGTGAGATTAATGGGTTTTTTTTTTCAAATATCACATGGAATGGAAATATTTATAGAGAGATTTGAGAGAGGGTGACAATCAGTTTGAATTGGACTCGGTTAAAGAGTTTTAATATGAAAATGACTTATAGGGTTGTATCCCTGTTGGAATAGGATGCCGACAAGTTCGAGTTCGAGTTAGATTCGGTTATGATTATTCAAGAAGAGAGTTTGAATTTAAAAATATAATCTAATAGTTCATTTAATGTATGATTTGAATGTGATTGAGACTGTGCATGAAACTTCAAGAAATGATAAGTTTAAATTGAAATAAATTTTTAATGGTCAATCTTTAAATTCTAAAAAGTGTTTAACTTGTTTAATAAATGAGATTTAATATAGTTATTGAACTTAATTAAAACTTCTAATCAATTTCAATAATTTATTGCTAGTGGGCTTATCCAATATGGCCTATTAAATATAATTTAGGCCTAATAAATTATTAATACTTCGACTTTCGAATTATTGGACCCGGTCATTACATAAGTACCTCTTAAAAGGTCGCTTGTGTTGAGGAAGATTTAACAAATTAATGTGATAGATCAAATTATAAATAATAATTAATTTTGATGAAGATTTATTTATTTCGTTCATTTAAATTGCCTAATGATCCTTAATCTACCTTTCTTTTTGACAAAATTGAGAATTGTCCACCATTGCACATATGGTTATTTCTAAAAACAAAATGAAAAAGCATAAGTGAGAAGGTTTAATTTACAAAAAAGACATAAGGTGCTTGACCAAATGTTATTATTATATTCTTTATATGAAACAGAATAAAATATGATACAAATAATTAAATATACATATTTCTATAGGTTATAGTTACATTCAGTTTGAATGTTGAGATGAGTGAGTTCTTTATGAATGGTAGTAAGTTGATATGATGAAATGAGTTTTGTGATGCCTATCTAAGATGAGTTTATATATATTTAGCTGTTAAGATGGATTTAGATGTATTTATATGAAGTTGAAAAAAGGTTGTAGGTCCCACATATAAATATGTATTAAATTGAAAAGGAAAATTATATACATCATACTATCATCCTACTTGCATCTCATTAACTAAGATGTAGCACATTAACTATCATTAAATGATCATTTATTGAATGCTTCTTTATCATCAAATAATAATAAATACGCCACATCATATATAGTAGAATGTAAGTAAGTTGGTGGTATGATGTATAGCATTACTTAATTAAAAATGTTGTGAGTCCTATATATAAAGATGTTTTAAATTTATATGAGTTTAATAATTTAAAAATTAGATATTTAAATATTATATTTAATTTATAATTAAACTGAATTGAATTCAATTTAAGTTCCAAACGAGATCTTAAAGACAAATATTTGATTAGATGGTATTGGGGGAGGTACGGAGTATCAGGTTTAGCTGAAATTCTAAGCCATACAAAACAGCTGCGATAACAATGGGCCGGAATTATAGTATCATACCGTACGCACACACGCCAATAGTTTATGAACGGCACAAAGCACAACATGCATGCATGTGCATGTAATTTGGAATTGTTGGTTGTCATCTTTTGTATACAATGCCATCAAATGTCACACTCTCGGATTCACAGCTGATACCAACGCACTACCTCCATTAACCTCAAACTAATATATATATATATATATATATATATATAATTATACTTGTAATTAAGTTGTTGCAACGTAAATGACATCTTTCGCACAAGAAAATTTACAGATGTTTCCCGGATGATGCAAATATCTTGGTACTGTTTATTAGTGGTCATGTGAATAGTAAGAACAGTAACAAAAAACTTGCCTTGTTTATGAAATGGGAAATGATATTTCCAGCGAGGAAAAGCCACCGACAAAACCTACTATTTATATTTTTTAACTTAATAGTTGAGAAAATGTTTAAAAAATATTTAAAAAAAGAAATCTTTTCACATTTGGTAGGAACTTCAGGTGGAATTCCTTGGGAGTGTAGCATTACCTTGTGAAATATCTATGAATATATCTATTTATCTATAACATTCTAATGGAAGGTCCAAACCATATAATTTATATTTTAAAAAAACTAGTCAATAATACAATGAGAATTCTATTGAAACATTATAAATAGTAAAAATTTCTCATTTTTAAGTAATATGAGATCTCATACATCACGTATCATTATCCTTATCCTTATGATATGAGGTATCCCACCCAATGCTTTCATTATCTTTCTATTTTTTAAACTCCAATAACCCCATGACTAGTACTCGCTTCTTCCACTACTATTAAGCGGTCTTTTCTACTTTTATCCAATTTCTATGATAATTCGTTTTGTACTAGAAGAATAGTGCCTGCCATGAAAGGTGAGAAAGTAAGAGGTTGTTTAAATAAAGATATGAGTTGAGGTAGTTTTAAATAAAATTAAAAATTAAATAAAATATTATTAGAATATTATTTGTTAATATTATTATTATTTTAAAATTTGAAAAAAGTTAAATTTAGATTTAAAAAAGTTAAATTATTTATTATATTTTGTATAAAAATTATAAAAAAAATTATAATGATAAGATGAGAGTAATTTTCAATTCAAACAACTCCTAAAACCCGTGACAAAATTAGATTCATTCAACGTAAGACATTGGTTCTTAATAGGACACAATAAATATGTGTCTATCAACCAAAGAATCCAATTTGAAATCACATCCCAAAAGAAAATTAGTACGGAAAACAAAACAAAGGAATTTTTCATTTGTTTTTATGCTCTTAATTTCCTAATCTAAAAACATTTCATCACACACGTTATTCCCACGTAATTGTTCTTTTTGTGCTTTATTCCCACGTTAACACTGTCCTAAAACAAAAAACAAAAAAGTAGACTTGATGTTTGGCTACTTTCTTTTCTGCACTTCGAATAATTTTTAGAGATTTTTTTTTTTAGTATTATTCTAATTTCTGCGTCACAAAAGCAGCATTGTGATCCATATATACAAGTGAAGGAGACGTGCTTGCTTGCCATTGGTTCATGTACGGTCCAAATTGCAAGTTATAGCCACCACAACATTTGGTTCGTCCTTTTGGAGAGTGCCGACATAATGAATGACGACTTCCCAATTCGACGTATGGGGTGGGCCGAAAGTGTACGTTTGGCAATGCAAGGGATGGCAGCTCGTTTTAACTTTGCAACAAAACAAAACAAAATAAAGTGTGCCGACATTCTAACTTTTAAATTACATAATTCTACATTTTATATTTTAAATTATTAATCAGAATAATTCTAATATTAATCACACACATCATACACTATATCTATTTTAATTTTTTTTATTTTTTTTATAATAAATATATAGTTTATAGATAATAAGTAGAACAACTCAATTAATTTAATAAAAATAAAAAATAATATTAAAATATATAAAATGTATTGTATAAGATGATGCATCCAACAATATCGCATCTTTCAATATAAAAAAACTAATATTTTATATCAAAATTTAATTATTACTGTTAAAATAAATAAAAAAAATTAATGACACAACATAATATAAACGGTCATATCTAGATTCTTAATTAAAAAAAAATACAATGTTTAATTTTTGATAATTTAAAATTTTAAAGAAACTTCATCCTTAACTTCACCTGAAGCATGTCTTTTAGCTTTCATCCTTGGTTGGATAGGATGTTCTGACTTTTTAATCAATCTCTTGGTCATGCTAATGGGCAGTAATCTGCACTCAGTCAAGTAGTCAAATCTCTTCGATGTTAATATATAAAATTTACTTTATATATTTATCTCTTTTTCATTCGAGAAGATCTTGTAGGATAAGGAAGAATAAGTGCGTATTTATCTCGAGCCACTTGATCCTCTCAAGTTATCCAAATGCCATGTTTACTTGGTATGCCTTGTTTACTTGGTCCAACTTAATTTCCAATGGTATTACGCGTCTAGATTGGACATTATTTAGGACGAGAATTAGTCTTTGATAAACTTTCAAATAAGAATAAAAAGATACTTTGGCAAATCTTTTCACCGAAAAGGTCAACAATGGAGCCCCGTAGATGAAAATGAAAGCAATTTAATTAGACACTTAGACAGTATATGTTCTATATACAAACCTTGACTAGGTCTGATTTAATGCCAATGCTTCAGCTAGCCTCCTACTAGGATATCCCCAAAACATCCAGAAGCTCATCCAAATCCGCATATTTTTTCAAACACCAAAGAAGATTCGATACCCAACATTTTCAACTCCTCCTCAGAAAACCAAGGAATCCCACCTCTCCAAAAGGAACAAAAGATCCACTCGTTTTCCTCCTGTCCAGTAAAACTTAGCCACCTGCCTTCTGAGCCCTGACAGTTTTTGTACGTCGACAATTTCGTAGGGTGTAAATTTGCCTTTTCACTTTCAAAAGAAGCTTCATAGGCTTCTTTCTTGTCACACACGTATTGCTTTTTTAAATAAATTTTATTATATATAAATAAAGTTACATATTAATTTATATATTAATATTAATTTTTTTATATTTTTTAATTTAAATTAATATTATTTTTAATAAAATTTATTTTTTAACTTATTATATTAAATTAATATACATAATAGTACATTCTTTGCGACTAGATATTTCCTTTTGAAATTGAGAGTAAGCAAGGTTAGTTATGTTGACTTGAGCTCCAGTCTTTTGCTCATTTTCCTTTATATTTCCACCCTTATTCCTAAATCTTCCACCACTCTGTTTTAAAAGTTTGACTAGTTCCACATCTTTATCCTCAGGGACACGCATTCAACGCACCCACAAACACTCAACAAGAACTGTAGCATAGACATAGCATTTACATGAGAAGTAGTCTTACCTTGCTTGGGGTGAGGAAGCATCAGTCTCATAGGAAAGTCATCATGTCCTACTTACCTTCCATTAAGGGTCAATAAGTTGGTCAAGCCTTAAGCAACCTGGCCTGCCTCATGGTGAAATGCAGATGTAGTCTTTTGACTGCACGACGTTACTCTAGAGTTCACATCTCCTCCAACAAATGTCGAGCCTCTGACCTTCACTGCAACCCGAGATGATGATTCTAGTTTGTAAATTTTGCACTTGTGATTGGAGAATATTTACATTGATCAATTTGACTTTTGTTGCACGGTTAAACGTTTTCTACTTACTTTCTCATTAAGGGTCAACAGGTCAGTCCAACTATAAGGCAGCTTAAACTGCCTCACGGTGAAGTGCGGGTCCAATTTTTCAATTATTCAACATTATTCCTGAGATAGCATCTCCTCCAACAAACGCAGAGTGTTTACACTTGAGCCATGACCATCTCTCCTAGGTTATTTTCGATAATGAGTCAACAAATGGGAAATGAAAATGAACGCTTGGCCCCCCTGGTGCCCAACAGGCAGGCAGGTCACTCAATTGCCCAACCTTCTCACTCTGAGATGAGAACATCTACCACCAAAGTCAAGCTTTGCGCTTGCACCTTATGTGGTAGAGAACATCTCCTGCAAAGCAGAGTTCGCACTTGTACCTTACGTAGTCAAGCCCATCTCCTACCAAAGTCGAGTTTCGAGCTTGCACCTTACACGATCAAGCCCATCTCCTGCTAAAGTCGAGCACCACGCTCACACCTTACGCAGTAGATAACATCTCTTGCCAAAGCTGAGCTTCACGCTTGCACCTTACACGGTCCAATACATCTCTCACAAAAGCCGAGTTCCATGTTCGCACATTATGTAGTCGAGCCCATCTCCCGTTGAAGCCTAGCTTTGCGCTCGTACACTACGCGGTTGAGCCCATATCATGCCTATTCACGCGCATGAAAATTTTATATCGCCTAACGCAAACGGAAAGCAAGGGACCTACTATCAAAATTTATTTTGTTACGGATTACTGCATTGATGTTGCATGTTTTATCTTAAAGATTCTCAAGGTCGTTTTTGGAACAAATTACCCTTAAAAATCGCGGGCAACTGGAATGGATAAAATATACTGGGCCCATGGTGTTTTCTAGGCCCAGTCCAAGGTGGGGAAACTCATCAAGATGGAAGAAAGAGAGAAAGGAGGGGACAAAAGGTTAAATGAAAGACAGAGTGTTAGAAGAAAAAGAGGAAATGTGACATAAAGAAGAGGGGGGAACCAGACAACTTCAGTCACTTTTGGCCAAGCTTCTTCTAGGAGATTTCGACCTCCACTAGGCTTTTTCAACCTCACTACAAAAGCTCCAGCGATGATATCTCTACCAAAAGATAGAACTCCGAAATCTATTATACAGTGAGGATAAGAGACAGTGAGAGAATATAAAACAAGCATATTATAATATACTCTCTTCTCCCCAAAACCCCGTGGATGTAAGCCTAGTGTCGAATTTCGTAAATCTGTGTGTCTATCTCTATTTATTTTCTCTGTATTTATTTATTGTTCACTGCCATGTATGTACCCACGGACATTGTACAGCTACATCGGACCACCGCCAGGGGCTCCACACCATACCAATTGAAGCCCAAATTGCCATAGCAGGCCGTAAATGATTTTTTTTCTCCGTAAGATCTGTTGTGCCGATTTTAGATGTTAACAATAATCATTAATTTTTTTTTAAGTTCATAATAATTATTGCCACTAAGTCTTAATAGATAAAATAAAAATGGAAAGACCTACAAATGCAAGCATGTAACGGCTGCTCTTGATATGGCTGGTCTTGCACACAAATTTGTTTTTGCAATAGTAAGACCTTTATGCCTTTGCATAAGATTAGATAGTTGAATAGATCGATGCAAAATAATTACTACGAATAACATGGGTATTAAGATACTTTAATTTTTTTCCTCAAACTTAATGGTTTTAAATGGAAGTAAAATAGACATATGAATTGAATCTTACAATATTTATTACAGACACAAAGTAAACCCACAAACTGTTATCTATTCATAGAATCCGTTAAATCTATTTAATAATAAAAGTAACTTTATAATCTGATATAGCACATCAAACTATATTAATTTATAGGTTTATTTTTATAAAATAAGTTTATTTTTATGAAATCACTTTGTGACTAAAGTATTTTTTTATAACAGTACAGTACGAAACATATTAATTTTATGTGATATGTAGCATATTTGGTAAAGAAAGTAGGGAGGAAAGATTAGAATTAAGATATACTGGTAATGATACTCCAACACTTTGCAGGCAAACCCATTTGTTTACTTTCGGCGGAGAAAGAAATTCCGTGGGTCCCAGCCTCCTACCTTCAACTACTATTCTATTCCTTTACTACTACAAACCTCCCCACCTCACCTTATTAAAAGATGAATATTATTGTCATCATTTGTCTGTAGTATTTAAATCCAATGAAGTGAAAAACATAAATTGAGTTACATATCAATCTCCATATCTTATGCAAGAAGTAGAATAATTTTTTATAATTTATAAAGAAGAGAGACAGATATATTACGTGGACGTATTAAATATTACTTATAAATAATATGAATTAACATTAAATACAGTAGACTAGTAGAGTCCACATATGTGTCGTCTCCTTTTTCTCAGATTTTTGACAAGAAAAAGGAAAGAAAAAGGAGAGGAGAGACGTTTAGAGAGAGCAGGAAAAGAGTAGAGAAGCGCGAATGATGCGAAGAGTATGTTACTTTATTACCAGATGGTTCACATATTTGTGCAGTTAAAGGCGCCAGCAATACCGCCAGAGAGGAATAAATATCAATATTATTATGTTCTATAAATACACTTACATATATACCTCCAGAGACTCAACATCCAAAATAGGACGACATACGTATCTATCTAATCACAGGTTTCTCTCTCGTCCCACCGGGTAAACGTACAACGCTGCTGCCGGTAATTTACCCTTGTAATCTTCATAGCCTTCGTTCTTCTTCCTCTTCAAAATAATTAGTTTCGCACCGGTTATTCACTTTTCCCATCCCCTGCCCTCTGTCTCTCTCTGTGTCTGGCTAGATCCGTAACCGAAACCAAGAGGAAATCTAAAGGGAAAACTCTTTTTGTTTCTGTTACACCCGAAACCAGCAATTCATCATTGGCTTTCCAGACAAAACCCATTGTTTTTTGTTTGATAAAAAGGACAAAGAAAGTGACATTTTTTTTTGTTTTCTTTTGTATCTTTCTTTCTGTGGTGGGTCTGTCTGTGTGCGCGTTTGAAACTATTTGTTGGGGATTCCATGTGTGTATATATGGGGGAGGGAGGAATGAGAAAGGATAGGAGGGTTAATAAGATGAAGGGAAGGGTATCGAGGATAGGGAGTTATGCGATAGCGTCTTCCATGAGGGATCATCATCAACAGCCTTGCATTACTTGCACCACCTTCAACATCCTTGCTCCAATCTACAAGCGCATCAACCTCGAGGTACCCTTTTGCCATTTTTATTCGCAGAATGGGCTTTATCTTTTTGATCTCATGTTATATCAATTCCGCGGGTTATAATGGTTTCCGAGTGAACGGTTCTTTCCATGTCTTATCTGATTTGGTGTCTCCTTTTTGGGGCTTTGGTTGGGGGGCGGGGTGGAAGCAGGATCCGAGTTGCCGTGAAAGTGATTATAGAGCGTATTGGCTGTCCAGGAATCATAGGATATTGGATTTGTTGCTATATGAGAGATCTTCCATCATTTGTCTTCAGGTTTCATTTGCTTAACACCCACTTTTATTTTTAATTGAATTCTCTCTCCGTATGGATTTCATTGGATTTGGATGAAGGTCATACACGGTTCTTTAACGGGCATTTACCAGCATGTTTCGTTATATGTATATGATGTATCTTTGTTTTGGTTTGTGGGTTGGCGCAGGAGTTCTGGATTGGAAACGAAGAACTTGTTAATTTGTATGACAAGAGACTTGGTGATGCCGGATATGTTCAATTCAAGCTTGGGCGGACCAACAACCGTGGTGATGGTATGCTCTTTTATTAGGAATTTGGGTTTATCAAGGTGCTATGTAGTCGTAATTTAAATTGTTTTCCCACACAAAGAATTTATTCAATGATTCCCTGTTGTGACATTTGCCCATCATTTAGACTGTTTGAACTAAATTTAAACGGAACCTGATTAGTGTTGGTTTTGGATGTAAAACATCCGAAATCATATATTCATCTATTCTTATATATATATATATATATATATAATATAAGATTGGTAAGTGTCCCATAATCACATTTGGGTTTTGGGAAAAGATGGAAGGAACCGTGCAACTTTACAAAAGTGAGGATGAAGAGGAAATATATAAGAAGGATTTTGTGGGGAAATGGCTGTGGTGCTTTTGTGACTTTTGGGTGGGCCTTTTTATCAGACTCAGTGGTATCATGACTTTTCAGATCTTAATTATATCTGATTGTCTTTGGTACTGTACAAGAGTATTAGTCTAATATCAGATATACAATAAAATAGCTAAAGAGAGGAAAAGGGTAGTGTTCAGCAGTTGTTATTTTTATCTAAATGATCAACAGACCACCTAATGTTCTATCTTGGAGTATATCGAGCAGATTTATTTTTTTCTGCTTTTTCACCCTGAGTTGTATGCATTTATTCTAACTTGAGGTCTTTTGGTTGGACTTTATAGGCCTGCTGACTGCAGTGCGCAAGGACTACTTTAAAGTTCTTAACTATCGGGAGTTGCATTTCAATGACTGTGGAGACCGTGTGGCTCAGTTGTTGCATGTTGAACTAGCTGCCCCATTTTCGCATTTCCGGAACAATGATATCCGGCAAGAAATTCTCATTGTGAATACACACTTGTTATTTCCTCACGATTCAACTCTCTGTCTTGTAAGGTTGCATCAGGTAAGTTCTTTTTCCATTCTGTAATCTTCTTTATCTATATATGTGGCTGTGATATTTCATTTTAATAATTATACTGGTGCTTACCTTTGCCATATTCTGTACACTTCTCATATAGGTCTACAAAATCCTGCAACTTGTGGAATCTTATCAGAAAGAAAAAGAACTTAGACCTATGCCCATTGTACTCTGTGGGTATGTTTACAATTATCTTCAAGTTGGAGAGGTTTATGTTACTCTGTTGTTTCCACTGTACTAGTATTCTTGAAATTCTCATCTTCCAATTTGTGCTTTTGTAGTGACTGGAATGGAAGTAAAAGTGGACATGTTTACAAGTTCCTTCGATCCCAAGGATTTATGTCATCATATGATACCGCTCATCAGTACACGGATGCTGATGCACACAAGGTCAACTATAACTTGCACCATAAATTTTGTTTCCTTGCACCAGAAAATCTGACCAGTGCTTGTATTTGTTTTTGTTTTTTGCATTCATCATCTCTTTCATATTTTGAATGCAGTGGGTTAGCCACCGAAATCATCGGGGAAACATATGTGGTGTTGATTTCATATGGCTTCTTAATCCTAATAGATATCGAAGACTACTAAAAGCAAGTTGGAGTGAAGCCGTATTTGGCATGTTCAAGGTCATCAGTCTTATTTTTTAAACTTTGACCTTATGCATGTATTGCCGTAACACTTTCTCAAATGCAACCCTTCGCATTGTTTCTGATGGTAGAACATTCCAATTTTCAGTATCTCCTACGAAGGGCATCACTGACTGAGAATGGTGCATTTGCCTTTCTGAAGGCAGACAACCATGGCGACTATATTACCTTCTCAGGTTTCTGTGAAGCACTTCGACAGGTATGGTATAATTGTTGGAACTAAAGTTTATGAACCATCTTAACTCTCCATGTTACATTTTTTTTTTTTTTTTTTGGTTGCTCTTTTCTGGTTTCTGAGCAGGGTGGACTTTTCTTTTAGAGGGTAAATTTCTTTACTAATTTTTTGTCATTTTCTGCAGCTTAATTTAACTGGCCATTGCAATGGACTTAGCGTTGAAGAGACAAAGGAACTGTGGGTTCAAGCAGACATAGACGGAAATGGTGTTGTTGATTATACGGAATTTCAGGTAAATTCTATTCGATGGAAGCTTGTCTTTTGTCTTATCTATATATAGCCTCAGGGCATTCTACCAGTATAACTCATTTGGTAGCAAAATGTGTCTTAGGCTTTAGCCTTGGAAGCACTTAGGGTTGTTTAAACTTTACATGTGAGCAGCAAGACAATTTCCGTTGCTTATGTCAATGCTGTTCATATACTTATGGCAGCACTAGATCTAGAAGATATTAGCTGTCGATAAATTGTGTCTCTTATCATAATATGGTCTCATGCACATAGCCACTTTAACAGTTCACTAAAGCATTGTACATATTTTTCCTTAATGTCATAATGTTCATGTTGCAAATGTTGCACAGCAGCAGCGAATTTGGAATCCTGCCGGGTCAGATCAAAGGGATGAAAATAGCAAGGAGGTCCGAGATGGTGATACAAAGGGTATTCAGGAGCAAACCATTGGCTTTAGTATAAAAAATGCAGTTCTCTTCCCTCCTGAAGTAGAGAAAGGAAGGTGGCCTGAAGACTACTCTCTTTCTGATCATGCACGACTCACCGTGGTATTCTCACCGATAAGAATGCCATGCTTTTAGTCATTATCCTGACCAACCTCCAGTGTGACACAACTTAGATGCAAGAGTTGTCCACAAAGAACCCAAATAAGGATGGGGAAAAGCTTGGGATGACAAACAAATGGATCTGAAACCGATGCAGAAACAACCATCGGAATTGTTGTGAGAGAGGTCCTTAACTTATTTGATGGAGCCATGATAAATGGATTGGAAACTTGTCGTCTCTCATGCTGTTCAAGTTCCGGTACGTGGCAAACCTATCCAATTCAGGCACTTCGAGGACCCTCAACTTTGCTGATAAAGTGGGACTAGGATTCTGCAATGCTCTGTTCTGCTCTGCCTTTCGGCTCTATTTACCCCATGATTAGGAAAAAGAAGAAACCAAAAGTAAGAGAAAGAAAGTCGAGACTTGTATACTTGTGGATATATGTAGACTGTAGGAGCACTCACCTTTTTGTAGTACGGTGAGATGCATCGTTTTGCAGCCTCTTGTAGTTAGGCTGCATTCAATCAAAGTATACAGAACTACCTTGTAATAGACTCTGCTCAGCCACAACACAGTTGATACACCAAATAGAAGGATTACAGATTGAACTCATACAGAGAATGACAGAGGGCTTTAATTTTATTTCAAGTTTGGGAATTTAATTTTCTTTTCTTTTTCTCTTTTAAGCTTTTGGTTTACTTTGGGGAATGTTATCTTTCACATGATGGTATGAGAGAAGCCATCGTAAGCAGAAGTTCATGGCGTAACATCTGGCCTATACCGACAAAGATGCACTAAAGTAGAATTTTTAAGTGGAGAGTTTTTTTCTTTCTTCCTTTTCTGTGAAAAAAAGAAAAGAAAAGAAAAAGAAGAAGAAGAAAGGAATTCAAAGATGCAATAAAGTAAGGGAAGTGTTGGCCGTACCGCTAACACAAACCAGTAATTTTATTTTTTTATTATTTTGTTTTATATATATTTTTAACATTTTTAATTATTAAAAAAATTAAAAAAATAGATATAATTTTATTAACAATCACTTTTTTAATTATTAAATAAAATACTCAAATAATAACTTTAAGCCATAACATTGAGGGACTAAATAAGGAAAATACTTTTAACCTAAATGGATTATGTAAAAATAAATTTGTAAATTGATATGACTTGATGTGATACGTCAGATTATAAAATTATTTTTATTATAAAATAGATCTAATAAATTTTATAAAATTATGTTAATTTATAAATTTATTTTTATATAATTTTTTTATGTTTATAACAATATTCAAATAACATTTTACCTCAAGTAAATCAGAAATAGAAGAGGGAGGATGATCGGAGGAATAGAGGACAAAAGCCGCATATACTGACAGTGGGGCTTGGGTGGGAGGGGAATCAAATTCAAAGATACTTTCCTCCTTTCGGAATAATTAAAAAAAAAAGACTATAATTACTATGCATGCAAGGATAGCTTTATCACACTCTCTCAAGTGCTTTGCATTTAATGTAACGACGATCACATTGCAACCATTCTTTGTTACATTTATTACGCATTGTCAGCCCCACTTATAATAAATGCAAAGCCGCCTCGAACATATTTTCGCGTTTGCGCCCCTCCTTTCTCGAGTCTTTTTGCTGTTTGTCAACCATGTATAATTTACCTTAGAAAATCTTTTCATTTTAAGAATACGAGTCTCTTCTATTTTAAAAATTTAAGCCTCTTTCCTTTCAAGAATATGAATCAATTTATTCCGTGACTTCTTGATTTTATCTCTTATACTTATCCTATTCTCGCCGCCAGCAGTGAGGTCCAGTATCCCAAAGAATAGGTACCTTTCCATAAAATCAAAACGTAAAAAAGAAAAGGTAAAAGACAGTGGAATCCAGACGTCATTACACGAAGACCAGTTTAAAGCATAAAGAGATCGAAAGTAAAAGGGACATGACAAAGTCCCATCTTTTGCTCTCTTCTTTAAAAGGGTTGGGTGCTTATTACCATTGTGCCAAATGATTCAAATTTCTAACCCCACTAAGATTGAATGAATATCCATTGGCTTTTATGAATTGAAAACCATTTATTTATTAGCTTTTTAGAAATTCATTCTTGCTGTGCTATGTATGTATTAAGTAAAGGTGCTGTGCATGTCCATCCATTTATATATATATTATGAAAAATTTTATTTACAGTCTCATGTGAGAGACTGCGTGTGCAGATCTATTGATATATAGAGAGAAAAAAAAATTTATTAGTGTTAATTTCAAGTTGCACACTCCATGATCCATTTAAATTCTCTTTCTATAATTAAAAATGGCCCTAACGTCCAAAAGAGCTACATATATTTAGCTGGAAAGGATATTCCTCCACAAACACTAAGGAGGACACGTACAAATTAACAATATGCATGAAAACTTTAAAAGTAGTGAATCTTTGACCAGAAATGGATTGTATTTTGAATGATGATTTTATTTATTTATTATTTGTGGACATATTTGTGGTATCGAATTTGGTTCTTCCCTTTTGAGTTGGTTAATCTGTTTCTTTCAAAAATAAAAATAAAATCAAGAGTAATGTTATTTTTTATTTTATTATTTCGTTACACTCATATGATGTGTCATATTTTATAAAAGTTTTATAAGTTAACTACGACTAAAAATAAAAGAAAATTCTTAAACTACAACTCTAAACTCTTTTACAACTCTATATTAAAGGAATGACATATTTATAAACAATCATAAATCTTAATTACCCGATAAAATTCAAATACCACTTTGGGCACCAACAACTATAAGTTTTTTTTTTTTTTTTTGTTAGTCATGTTTTGAGTATCCTCTCCAAATAAAGCCTTATTTATATTGAGGAGTCTCACACGCTTTAAGAACAAACTCATCCTGGACTTTATAAGGAATTACTCTACTCCTTCTATTAGGCTTTTTAAGGGGAGAAATTGGTTTTTCTATAATTTAGTTATGCAATTCAGATAAGAGAAGAAAATATGTTTTATTGAAAGTTAAATAAAATATTGTTATAATATAATTTTTAATATTATTACTGTTTTGAGATTTTAAAAAATTGAATTGTTTATTATATTTTGTTTGAGAGTTTGAGAAAGTTGTAATGATTATATGAAATGAGATCAGATCATGTAGTTTAGTTTTGTGGAACCAAACCAACCCTAAAGCCACCATTTAAGCCACCATTTTGGCCACGATGACATCAATTTGATGATTATCATTATTTAGGACTTCAAATGCTTCAACTCACGTGTAGTGAGGTGTTCTAGTCCCCATTATTTATGATGCTATTTTCAACCTTAATTTTTCTCATCCTCCAACCATTTTCTTCATTCCCATGCCCCGTTCCATTAATCTATAACATCGTAAGCTACTAAGGATAACTTAGTAATTGATTTTCTTTATTATAGATAATTGTTAGGTTCACTCCCACGTTTCACAAAAATCTCTCACATACTGTCATGGTTTTGACGAGTTTAGAACCATATCATTAAAAAAAATTAAAAAAAAAAATGAAGATTTTGATTCAAAGTACTTAACTTGCTCGCGACTAGCTAGATCAATTTTCCCTCAAATATATTTTCATCCCCAAACCCTACACTCTCAACTCCCGCCACCATCACCGGGCAGCGATAACAACAATGACAACTGTGACGCCCCCAAATTCCGCTTGGGATTGAACGGACATTTGAAGCGTCGAGACATGCAACACAAGGTTACCTGCCCCCGTTCATGACATATAAGATGCAATGTTCCTAACATGCATCTAGCATTATGCAATATTCGCAGCGGATAATTTTTTTTCTTTAGCAATACTATGCACCAAACTAAAAATATCCCAAATACTTGAAACATATTTCATACATAAAGGCATACTAAAAAGCCGTGATCACCACACTAGTCTAAAATGGTTGTGATCAAAAGAATACTTGAGATACAACTCCAAAAGTACAAGTATTAACCTAAGTTAAATACTATACCATCATCAACATCGCACCGTGGCCTAGTCGACGTATTCAGTTGGTCAGATTCCAATTCTCCTTTGGGTCCTGTAACAAGATCTACCATTCGGGGGGAATGGTAGTTGGGACTACCACAGTGAGATTTGATTACAAATCTCAGTAAGTTAACATAAAACTCACACACAGTTAAAAATGCATGCATGGCAGTAAAAGCATAAATGCATAATTATAGTCATACATAAACATAGTATAACTTGACATATAGCATGACTTAACCAGAACTTAAGCGTGAACTGAACTTGACTTAACATGGCATGAACTTAAGCTTAAAACATAACATGAACAACAACATAACATGAACGTGAAACATAACATGGACATGAACATAACATAACATGAACGTGAGCTTGAACGTATCATAAACGTGAACATAACATGATGTGAACATGAACTTGGAACATAACATGAACATGAACATAACATGTACGTGAGCATAACATAACATGAACTTGATCTGAAACTTGACTTAACATAAACTTGGAATCTTATTTAATTGTCTTGATTAATAACGTGCATTAATACGTACTCCACAGTTGTTGTGGCCCCACGTATTCAAGTAACATAAAACATAATACGTACTCCACAGTTGTTGTGGCCCCACGTATTCTACATGTCACAATTGCTGTGTCTCATGTAGTGTATGCTCCACAGTTGTTGTGGCCCCATACTTCATGCTCCACAGTTGTTGTGGCCCCATGAATACACATAACATAAAATATAATACGTACTCCACAGTTGTTGTGGCCCCACGTATTCTACATGTCACAATTGCTGTGTCTCATGTAGTGTATGCTCCACAGTTGTTGTGGCCCCATACTTCATGTAACATAAAATATAATACGTACTCCACAGTTGTTGTGGCCCCACGCATTATAAGTAACATAAATATAATACGTACTCCACAGTTGTTGTGGCCCCACGCATTATAAGTAACATAAAATATAATACGTACTCCACAGTTGTTGTGGCCCCACGTATTATACGTAACATAACATATCTTATCTTTCTTAATGCATTAGATATTAATTAATATCATATACTTTTCTAACATGGCGTATACTTGTAAATGGCACAATATGATTTAATCATAACATTTCATGGCATACTTAACATGGCATACTTATAACATACATCATTGTATGACAGAAAAGATTATGTAACAGATAATTATTCATGAGATATTAAATCATACGTAACAGATGAACATATAATGACATATCATGACATGGCATATATGATAACATACATACATAAATTGTAGTTCCCTTACCCATCACACATACACAATAAACTGATAGTAAGTTAGAGGCTAACTTACCTCGATCGTCGCGTTCTATGAGAATAGAGTGCGAAACACGAGGAACTGCACAACAGCTGGAAGAGGAACACTCAAGTCCTTAAGATTTTCACTTCTGAACTTAATTGCCATATTATGAGCATTTGCAACACCACGGCAACTTGAGGTTTCATTGATGTAGAAAGTCACCAGCTTCCCAATAAACAAAATCTTGTACTTTGTTTCCATTGTCTTTCACCGTTCCTTTCCCCTGCTATATATATATATATATATTTATTTATTTTTAATCGTAAACCTGCTAACGCTTGACCGTAGGAGTCCCAGCAGCCAAGCTTGAACGTCCACGTGTTGGATAATATTGAATTAGAAGACCATTAGCTTTAGCATCAACAAAATCTCGTGCATTCCACCTTTACATCATTGAGATTAAACTCCACCATAAAGTTATAATACAATTGTCGATACCGAAATTCTTGATGACAGCTTGCACTCTTACCATCACTGAATTCACCAAAACACTGCTACACTTTTACTTGTCAAAAGTCAAATTATTAAAGCTAAAGTAATTAAAACTTACGTATATGAGCAAAAATGTGTAGATGTCAAATAAAATCTAAGAATTTAAGTTAAAATGAATCTAAAAACTATATATATATATTATTTAAATCAAGCTTATCTTCAATAATGCCGTCCACCTCTCTCTAAAGTCAACAAAGTGGAGCCGTAACTGTTTGACCCAGAAAAACCACTGCCACCAATATCTGAATGTTTTTCAGGCACCAATGAGTGGCAATTGATGAGGGGTTCAGCATCAGCAGCTTCGTGATTCGAGTTGGGTTCCGACTTTGCCATTTCACAAAGCTGGGTAAGTATATCTTCCTTGTATTGCCCACAAGCAGCATTACGATTCTTAGGGAGAGAAGGAACTCCCATAGCCTGAAACTCATGGGCTCCAATAATTGCCAGAGGCTTGTTTCTGAAAAATGGAAGTCGCACCGTCGCACACGGCACAGGCCGAAACCCCGCGGTTCCAGAAGCCTCTCGATCCCTCTGCAGATCCTAGGAAGTCCAAACGCTTGGTGACGGCACCGGTTGCAACGATGACGGATTCGGCAAAGACGGTCTTAGAATCGGCGAAGATCTTGAAAGGGGTGGTGGAGAAATCGACCTTGTTGACGGTCTCGGTCAGAATCTGGGTGCCGAAACGGTGGGACTAGCTGCGGAACCGGTCCATAAGGTCGATGTCGCTGATCCTCCATGCTCTCGTTCGCGCCGCTACTGAAACTAATGTTGCTATTCCTGTATAGGTCCTTCCTATTAATCGGCGGTTGGCTACGGCGGACCGGCAGTTTCGGTTGCTGCAGGTTGAGATCGACCTTCGCGAAGATGCCGAGCTCGTTGTCGTAGGTTGACTTCCTGGAGTTGTCGTTGAAGACGGCCCAGGCGTCGGCAACGAGCTTGAAAGCCTGATCGGCGAGAGGGAACTTGTTCTTGTCCGGGTGGAGGAGCAGGGCGAGCCTACGGTATTGCTTCATGATGAGATCTGGATCATCAGATCTGCGGTCAAACTGGAGGATGGAATACCAGTCATGGTGGTTGTTTATACGTTTCTCCGCAGCGAGGAGAATGTCGACAACGGCCAAGATCTGATCTGATCCCTCAAGAAGGGGCTCCGTCTCCTGGGCCAAGATTGCGAAGTCTCTCGAACCCACAAGATCTCGATTGTGTAGGAGCTTCTCGGCGATTCCTAGTAATCTTTCGGCTTCGGCTCTCGGGTTGTCTTCCATTCCGCCGCCGCGTTTAGGTCCTCCGCAAACAATGTTTTGGGGCTGGTGTGGGAGGTGGGGTCCTCAAATAAACCAACAGTGAGTTAAAACACTGATTAAAAACGTTTAAATGTTTTATTTCAAATAAAGCACTTTAAATAAAACACTACGATGAATTAAGGTAGAATATTATTTTATAAATTAAAATTTACAAAATAATATTTTCTCATCATTATATAAAAATGATAAAGTACCGTTAATTAATCAAAGTGCATAAAACACTTAAATTTAAATAAGAATTTTCAACGTAAAATTAAATCTCTTAATATCTTAAAACAATTAAAATATTTAATCTAAATAAATATCCACAATTATAATATTTTCAGAACTCATTAAATTATTATAATTGTGCTACTTTAAAAATAAGCTTATTTAATACTTTGAAATTCGATGGATAAGATCCGGAAAAACGCCATCGAGGTACAACGCTTAGGATAGAACTGTTCATGATTTTATAGCTGTCGGTGAAGAACAAATTACGTGATTTACGGAAAAGATAATCTATACGCGTGATTCCAGATGAGGGTAAAGACAAGAGAGATGTGATTGCTGTCGGGAAATAATCCAAAACTGATAATTTTAGCGGGCTGTTACACAAACTAACATAAAGTACTGTTAGTCAATTGGCAAGCTGTTATTTACCAATTAAAAATAGCACCGAGAAGGTGTACATAAGAAAGTATCAAAAATCACCTCATGTACGAAAAATGAGATGTGTGCTCTGATCCAAACAATTCATGATCCAAACAACATGCTGGNCGTATTCTACATGTCACAATTGCTGTTGGCCCCATACTTCATGCTCCACAGTTGTTGTGGCCCCATACTTCATGCTCCACAGTTGTTGTGGCCCCATGAATACACATAACATAAAATATAATACGTACTCCACAGTTGTTGTGGCCCCACGTATTCTACATGTCACAATTGCTGTGTCTCATGTAGTGTATGCTCCACAGTTGTTGTGGCCCCATACTTCATGTAACATAAAATATAATACAGTACTCCACAGTTGTTGTGGCCCCACGCATTATAAGTAACATAAAATATAATACGTACTCCACAGTTGTTGTGGCCCCACGCATTATAAGTAACATAAAATATAATACGTACTCCACAGTTGTTGTGGCCCCACGTATTATACGTAACATAACATATCTTATCTTTCTTAATGCATGAGATATTAATTAATATCATATACTTTTCTAACATGGCGTATACTTGTAAATGGCACCATATGATTTAATCATAACATTTCATGGCATACTTAACATGGCATACTTATAACATACATATTGTATGACAGAAAAGATTATGTAACAGATAATTATTCATGAGATATTAAATCATACGTAACAGATGAACATATAATGACATATCATGACATGGCATATACGATAACATACATACATAAATTGTAGTTCCCTTACCCATCACACATACACAATAAACTGATAGTAAGTTAGAGGCTAACTTACCTCGATCGTCGCGTTCTATGAGAATAGAGTGCGAAACACGAGGAACTGCACAACAGCTGGAAGAGGAACACTCAAGTCCTTAAGATTTTCACTTCTGAACTCAATTGTCATATTATGAGCACTTGCAACACCACGGCAACTTGAGGTTTCATTGATGTAGAAAGTCACCAGCTTCCCAATCAACAAAATCTTGTACTTTGTTTGCATTGTCTTTCACCGTTCCTTTCTCCTGCTATATATATATATATATATATATTTATTTATTTTTAATCGTAAACCTGCTAACGCTTGACCGTGGGAGTCCCAGCAGCCATGCTTGAACGTCCACGTGTTGGATAATATTGAATTAGAAGACCATTAGCTTTAGCATCAACAGAATCTCGTGCATTCCACCTTTACATCATTGAGATTAAACTCCACCATAAAGTTATAATACAATTGTCGATACCGAAATTCTTGATGACAGCTTGCACTCTTACCATCACTGAATTCACCAAAACACTGCTACACTTTTACTTGTCAAAAGTCAAATTATTAAAGCTAAAGTAATTAAAACTTACGTATATGAGCAAAAATGTGTAGATGTCAAATAAAATCTAAGAATTTAAGTTAAAATGAATCTAAAAGCTATATATATATATTATTTAAATCAAGCTTATCTTCAATAATGCCGTCCACCTCTCTCTAAAGTCAACAAAGTGGAGCCGTAACTGTTTGACCCAGAAAAACCACTGCCACCAATATCTGAATGTTTTTCAGGCACCAATGAGTGGCAATTGATGAGGGGTTCAGCATCAGCAGCTTCGTGATTCGAGTTGGGTTCCGACTTTGCCATTTCACAAAGCTGGGTAAGTATATCTTCCTTGTATTGCCCACAAGCAGCATTACGATTCTTAGGGAGAGAAGGAACTCCCATAGCCTGAAACTCATGGGCTCCAATAATTGCCAGAGGCTTGTTTCTGAAAAATGGAAGCCGCACCGTCGCACACGGCACAGGCCGAAACCCCGCGGTTCCAGAAGCCTCTCGATCCCTCTGCAGATCCTAGGAAGTCCAAACGCTTGGTGACGGCACCGGTTGCAACGATGACGGATTCGGCAAAGACGGTCTTAGAATCGGCGAAGATCTTGAAAGGGGTGGTGGAGAAATCGACCTTGTTGACGGTCTCGGTCAGAATCTGGGTGCCGAAACGGTGGGACTAGCTGCGGAACCGGTCCATAAGGTCGATGTCGCTGATCCTCCATGCTCTCGTTCGCGCCGCTACTGAAACTAATGTTGCTATTCCTGTATAGGTCCTTCCTATTAATCGGCGGTTGGCTACGGCGGACCGGCAGTTTCGGTTGCTGCAGGTTGAGATCGACCTTCGCGAAGATGCCGAGCTCGTTGTCGTAGGTTGACTTCCTGGAGTTGTCGTTGAAGACGGCCCAGGCGTCGGCAACGAGCTTGAAAGCCTGATCGGCGAGAGGGAACTTGTTCTTGTCCGGGTGGAGGAGCAGGGCGAGCCTACGGTATTGCTTCATGATGAGATCTGGATCATCAGATCTGCGGTCAAACTGGAGGATGGAATACCAGTCATGGTGGTTGTTTATACGTTTCTCCGCAGCGAGGAGAACGTCGACAACGGCCAAGATCTGATCTGATCCCTCAAGAAGGGGCTCCGTCTCCTGGGCCAAGATTGCGAAGTCTCTCGAACCCACAAGATCTCGATTGTGTAGGAGCTTCTCGGCGATTCCTAGTAATCTTTCGGCTTCGGCTCTCGGGTTGTCTTCCATTCCGCCGCCGCGTTTAGGTCCTCCGCAAACAATGTTTTGGGGCTGGTGTGGGAGGTGGGGTCCTCAAATAAACCAACAGTGAGTTAAAACACTGATTAAAAACGTTTAAATGTTTTATTTCAAATAAAGCACTTTAAATAAAACACTACGATGAATTAAGGTAGAATATTATTTTATAAACTAAAATTTAAAAATAATATTTTCTCATCATTATATAAAAATGATAAAGTACCGTTAATTAATCAAAGTGCATAAAACACTTAAATTTAAATAAGAATTTTCAACGTAAAATTAAACCTCTTAATATCTTAAAACAATTAAAATATTTAATCTAAATAAATATCCACAATTATAATATTTTCAGAACTCATTAAATTATTATAATTGTGCTACTTTAAAAACAAGCTTATTTAATACTTTGAAATTCGATGGATAAGATCCGGAAAAACGCCATCGAGGTACAACGCTTAGGATAAAACTGTTCATGATTTTACAGCTGTCGGTGAAGAACAAATTACGTGATTTACGGAAAAGATAATCTATAGCGTGATTCCAGATGAGGGTAAAGACAAGAGAGATGTGATTGCTGTCGGGAAATAATCCAAAACTGATAATTTTAGCGGGCTGTTACAACAACCATCTCACTAGAACTAAATAACACAATCATTTAGAGATTTAACTGATCAACCATTATATATATATATATATATATATATATATATATATATATATATATAAAAGAAAACACTACTCTACCACCAATAGTGTACCGCTCTAGTTGACCGTTCATCAAATATTTTTATTTAATAATTAAGAAAGTGATTTTCAGTATATTAATGTATTTTTTTCTTTTTTTAAAAAATAAAATAAAAAAGAAAAAAAATTAAAAAGTGAACTTAGCCTGTGCGGGGATACTGCTGGGTGGCACAGTAGCGGAACTCACATATATATATATATATATATATATCCAAAATAATGGACTTAGAGATTGGAAAATTGGGTGATTAATAAAATTACGATCCTTGCTCTCATCTTTGAAAGGGTGGGGCTCACTACGTCCTTGTGCCAGGTGATTCAAAACCCACTCAAGTATGAACATCCATTAATGCTTTTATGAATTGAACGGTACCATTTAGTAGAGTATTAGCTAGGAAGCAAAGCTGGACGTTCTTGCCATGCATTAAGTAAAGGTACTCTCCACCCATTATTGCAAGCATCAACATATAAATTAGTGTTAATTTCAACTCGCACGTACTCTTATCTAATTTACTAGTCTTATCTTTTTGCCTTTTTTTTTTTTGGTTCTCTTTCTATAAAAAGGGTATTCATGATAGGTTTTGTTGGAAAGGATCCCAGTAGGATCCCACTTGCAATTAAGGAGAACACAAACAATATTCATACATGGAACCATGAAGTAGTACTGAATCTTTGAACGTATTGTGAAGGATTACTTTAATTATTGGCCTCGATATATTATATGCAGTATCAAATTTTATTGTTCTCTTTTAAATTCGTCATGAGTTTTATCATTCTTTTCCATTTTCAGTATTGCATTTTAAGCGTTTCTATAAATCAACCGGTTAAATAAAAAGTCATTATATATATAACTTCTAACTGGTGTAACTGAAAATGATAAAATTGAAAATACAGAACATTATTTCTTTAGAAAAAGACATAAATCACAATTACCCAACAAAAAGTTTTTTTTTTTTTTTAAATATATATATATATATATATTTATATATATATATATATATTTATATGTTTTGAGTATCCTTTAAAAATGACTAAAGCCACCTATATATTTTTGGCATAGTGACACCAACTCAATGGCTACCCTTATTCAGAAAGACTTCCAAATGCCACAAGCAACTCAACCTCAAATGCACCTAATTCCCATTAATTTATACATCATAAAGCCAGGCATAACTTACTAATTGGATTTATTATACTCTTTACCTGATCAGCCTGCTTTTGATCATGCTGGGGTTTGTTATATATGTTCTTCTCAAAATACAAAAAGTTGCACCAAATGGCAAATACACAGAAAGGAAAATAAATAAATAAAAAAATAAAAAAAAGGAAGGAAAGGAAAGGAAAAAGAAGGAAAGTGAAGGAAAATAAATGAAAGTTGGGTGGGACTGAGAGACGTTCGTTGTACCTCGTCAATACCTCTCGTATATCTTTCCATTCCTTCTTTTCCATTTGCAATGTGAACGCGTCATGAATTTTCACACGTACTGCCCTACCAGACTGCAATCCATTCCGATTTCCGCGGCAATGTCTCATTTGCCATTCAGCTCTGTCACTACGCAAACTTCCTCGCGACGCTTCCTTCTTTCCCAATTAATGGCCGTAATTAAAGAAGAATGCGAGGGTAAATGCCCCCACGCGGTATATACCAGGAATACATACGTTGTGTGTATTATAAATACACGCGTCCAGCCCCCAAACTCCTTCCCTCTTCCTCTCGCCCTACACGTTTGCTTAATCCACAACCCCAAGTCCACTGGCTGGAGCCCCAAATTGAAATTCTAGAATCTCTTCTGATACCGATTTCCTTTTGTTTTCTTTTTCGGGTTCAACCGAAAAGTCCTCGATCTCAGTTTTGTTTGATCTTTATCTGTCTCCTTCTTTGACTGCGTCTCTCCGTGTGTGTGTCTTATGGCTGTCTCGTTGGATTCGATGCCACTGGGGTTCAGATTTAGGCCTACCGACGAGGAGTTAGTGAACTTCTACTTGAGGTACAAGATCAATGGGAATAACAAAGATGTTTGGGTTATTCGTGAGATTGATGTTTGCAAGTGGGAGCCCTGGGATTTACCTGGTACAGTTCTTGTTCGTTATTTTCATGATCACGCACCCAAATCCATTTTGTTTAATCTTTTTGACATTTTCAGTTTCGGGTCGTTTAAAATTTGTGATCTTGAGTTTTTCTTGGTTCAGTTTTGCTATTTGTTTGTTGAATTGTGAATTTGGTTTCCTTTCCCTTTGACTTGGTGAAGATATTTATTTCTATGTGATATTTTTGTTTGAATCTCACTTTATAAGCATCTTGATCTGGTATTTTGGTTTTATCATTTTGTACCTTGAGAATCTCAAATTTTAGTAGTACTATATTAATGTGTTATGTAAGCTGAATCTGGTATTGGCACTTCCACCTTGTCATTGAACTCAAATCACAATTATTTTTAAAATTATTCCATTTGATTTTCTCTCTCCTGGCATTCATTTGGTGCTTATTTTCTCGGTGTAGACCTATCGGTGATAGAGACGAAAGATCAGGATTGGTTCTTCTTCTGTCCACAGGACCTGAAGTATCCAAACGGACGTCGATTAAACCGGGCAACGACTGCTGGGTACTGGAAGGCGACCGGTAAGGATCGGCAAATTAAGTCAGGAGGGAGCGTGATTGGAATGAAGAAGACCCTGGTTTTCCACACCGGGCGTGCTCCTCATGGAACAAGGACCAATTGGGTGATGCACGAGTACCGCACTACCCTGAAGGAGCTTGATGGCACTAACCCTGGCCAGGTTGGTTTTCCCACTGCATTGCTTTTGATTTTCTCTTTTTTGTGCAGCTTGTTGGTTGGTGACATTGAGTTGAGATTTCACCTTGAGTAAATGTTAAACTGAATTTTATGTAAGTTTTACGTGGATTTGTGATAGTTTTGTTGCTAAAATCATGTGGCTACTTAGGGGTTTAAGGACTACTGTGATTTTACATGTAATTTTAAACGGTGCTTTTTGATCACTAATTTTCATGGCATATATTGAATTTTTTTTATAATCAACGAGGCTTAAACCTACCATTGGATTTAGGATTTCCTGATTTGTATGATAGAAAATAATGTATACAACACTATCATCCCAATACTATCCTATTGTGATGATGTGACATTATCGATTGACCCTTGAATTTGTAATTTTAAGAAACAAATAGCTGATCTATCTGTTCACATCAACACATTGGGATGAAAGGGGGATGAGCATGTGGTATATAGCATAGCTCTTGTATAATTGGTGATATATAAAGTTGTTGCCTGAATTGTTCCTATAATCTTAGGGTTTGCTTGGGAACCCAACTGTTCTGAGATATTCTTAAACTATTTCACAGATATTCTGAGATATTCTTTTTTGACAGGTGTTATTCTTAGTATCCAAACAAGCCCTTAGAGTTCATAACTACTTGATTCCTGGATAAGCCACAAAACCTTTATAATGAGAAATAGAATTTGCACGGAAACACATGGCCTGGTGTCTTGATTTTGTGCGTTTGGCCAACAACTGATTAGTAAGAAACATGGACTGATTTTTACTGATAAAGAAAAGAAGCATGGACTGATTTTTATTTATTTTTTATTTCTTGATTTTTGGATGATTCTTGCGATTGAAATATATGTACCGCTTATCTTCAGTCAGCTTTATGAAAGGTGCTTCCCTAAACATCTACCATACGTCAAATGGCTGTGTAGAAAGACCTCATACATATTGTTAATATATTAGTTTTCTAAGTATTCTGAAACATTCAAACATTAGTAATGCGAACTTTTACTCAATGCTCAAGACAGTTGTTACATTCCCCTTACTTACCATGCTGATTAAATTCATGCAGAGTGCCTTTGTCCTCTGTCGCTTGTTCAAGAAACAAGATGAGAGTATTGAAGCGTCAAATGGCAATGAAGCTGAACCAGTTTCATCTTCTACCACTGCCAAATGCTCTCTTGAAGATACAGAGTCTGAAGTAGCACTGGATCCAGCATCTCCATCGCTGGGAGGGCAAGCTGAAAACCATCCTGCAAGTATTGAATATTGTCCTGATAAAAGATCTAATGGAGCGATATCTGACACTGTCATACCTGTAAATCATAACAGCAGCAGCTATGGTGCAGAGAGGAATGTGGTAGAATCACCAGTTTCTGAGGTGAGAAAGAAACTGAGAAACTATTCTGTAGTATACGATAAATACTATGTTTTGTGCAAATGAGAGTGCAGGTGTGCACAGGCAATTTAAGTATTTATCTTGTTTGTTCATGTTTCTTCTATTTGTTGTTTGCAGCTGCTGGAATGCTTTAAAATTCTCGATGAACAACAAATGGAGCCACTAGATGGCACGATGTTCTCCCCATTACACACACAGGTGACAAATGAGCTAGGATCTTCCTTCACTGATTACCCTAACCTCACTAATCTGGAAAATATTCAGAGTGGGGTGCAGTTTCAACCTGGTTCAAATGAGCCATATGACTTTGCCCGTGTGTTCCTAGATCCCTTTCTTAATACATCATATGGGTCCCAATATGGCGAAGCTGTCAGTCTATCGGATCTGCCTAATGAAGGGCAGAGCCCGATGAACATGGAACCCGTTCAACCACAAAGTCAACCATCTATTGAGAACTTTGTGCAAGGCACTGCTCCAAGAAGATTTCGTTTGCAGTCTAAATTACAAGTGCGGTCTTGTAGGTTAAAACCAGCTACCACGGAGGTGAGAAGTTTGTGAAAACTACTGTAAAAGTCCGATATTATATACATATATTATGAAGTTAATTAAAAGGCCAATGTGCAGGAGGGGAAAGCTTCAGAGAAGCACGTGCTTGCTGATGATCCTGGTGATGATGCTAATACCACCAGTACTTTGAGTGAACAGCAAAGTATCCTTTCTGATTCCATTGACGACAGCAAAAGCTCTCAAGAGCCAAGTACAAGTACGAGGGCAAGCCTAAAATCACAGGGTAACACTTTGAGACCTCCCATTCGTCCCGCAATCTGGCCATTTGCAATTATGTTCAGAGTATCGATGGTTGTAGTGTTGTTCATAATGTTTGCTTGCGTATGGAAATGTATTAGACTTTGATGCTACTTGACACCTTTTTGTGAATATACTTGGCTCCAGTAGTTTTTTTAAAAATGATTTTAGGCTTACCAGGATAGTTGGCTCCAGTAGTGTTTTTTTTTTTTTTAATGCTACATTCTCAAACTTAGTCCATCTTTTGTACATATGAATCTTCCATTGCGGAACTTTTGTATTATTTGAAATGATTTTGAGCTGCATTGTGCCTACTCAGAGAACAGTTCGGCTTTCTTGATGAAGATGTGTGAGTACATTTATGGGGATGTTTATAGATTTTGATTGTTCACGCCGGATATGTCGAATTGTCTATGCCCTAAGGGAGTGTTCAGTCCATATGACATTGTTATATATTACACGTGGCAATGTTATATTTAAATACAATATTGCGGATCAAACATTTTTACTTTATTATTATAAGATGATTTTGTGTAATAGTTATGTTTTTGTCAATTTTTATAGAATAAAGATATGAAATAAACCTATGATGTTATCCGCACACCACACTCTTTTTTTTTCTTATTAAATTAATGGAGTTTTTCCGCTCATTATCTATATATGACATACTTGCTAAAAGGAAAAAAAATAGAAAAAATAAATAAAAAGTTATTTATGATGTGTGGTTTAAAAATAATGAGTAGAATTTTTTAATGAATGATTAAAAAAGAAGGAATAATATTTTATTTTAAGCGGGGAGAGGGAGTGATAGTAATGAAAATTGAAAATCTTAAAAGATTCATTAATCGTAATTCTTGATAAGACTACCTGTAGTCTTCTATATTTGTACCAACGATCACGATTGTCACATGTTTTTGTCATCAAATTTTTTAAATTTAATTAATAATTATTTTGAAAATGAATTACATTTGAAAAAAACGAATAATGTTAAATATAAATATGTGCAAGTATCGTGAATATTTTTTTTTAAGTAAGTTTATTATTAAAAAATTAATTAAAATAAAGCTGCAATTTTTGTACATTCCGTACCCACAAATATCATTCTTGAAAAATCTTACAAATGTTGTGTTCCAATACTGAAAGTGCTCCTACGTGGCCTAACAGTTAAAGTTTAGTTTGCTTCAGACTTAAGTTTCCTGCCGAATCTGCTGATGGTGGAAGGGTCCCACACACACTTGTGCATGGTTTTGTTCTGTCTATTGACTTTGCTGCCCAGGTCAATCAACTATCTGTATATATTATTGTTTTTATAAAATATTCATAAATATTCATTTTTTCAATATATTCCGTAAATAAATATCGCTTAGACATCACATGTTCGATGTAAATAATGAAGTGATTCTTTTTTTTATTTCTTTATTTCATGCTCTTAGCCAATTCTTTAACTTTATTTTCGACAGGTATTATCATTTTCTTGATTTAAATAAAAAAGAAGTAACCAAAATATTTAAATAAATATATATTTTTTTATGCTAACTATGAACGGATTTCATATCAACGACGTGTTAGATGTGTGTTAATAAATAATCTTATAAATAAATCTTTTTTAATTTAAAATGGGCTTGATATGTATTTAGGTAGCCTGCTTAATTAGTAATTATCATCTATTATAGAGCCCATAATTGGAGCCCAATGGCCGCCAAGGCTTTTGCAAAAGCTGGCTCTTCTCGATGGTGGTCTGGTGCTGAGAGCCCATTAACAAGAAAAGCCCAAGCTTTAGAGTCACGAGACAACACTTTTAAATGGATCTGTTTATGCAGAGGTTCACTTCCCGCAACTTTTTTTGTTTTTGTTTTTTCTTTGTATTACATTTGAGACAGAAGTCCAGATATTAAAGGAAATTGTAATTCTCACATATAAACGATCATCTATTTTTAATTTTAAAACCTAGATATAGAAATTAAAATTCAATTGTACCCTACAGAATCAACAGATTTTATTCGGCATCTGGTTTACTTTTCTTTCGTATCAACGATGAGATCCTAAACAAGATATAGATTGAAAAGTGATAACTGTGTTTTGAACCTTAAGTTTGCATTTAGACGTTGAGTTGACTTAATTTTTTATAAATAGTAATAAACAGAGATGGTAAAGTGAGTTTTTTGGAATCTATCTAAGATAAGTTTATATATATTTAAATATTAAGATGAGTTTAATGCTATTTATAAAAAATTAAAAAAGATTATAGATTTCACGTATAAAGATGTGTTGAATTGAGATGAGTTTAATGATTTGAAAGTTGTGTATTTAAATGTTAGACTCAATTTTAAATTAAACTGAACTGAGTTAATCTCAGTGCAGTCCAACAACCAAACGGGACCTATTTACCAAAAACAAAATGTATTTTGCACTCAAAACTACAATAAATGACACGTCATTGGAAGATGAAATTTTGTCACATGATAGGGATAGAGATTAGAGGGGTCTTAAGAAGGGTGAAGAAATGTTATAATACTACGGGTGGGAGAAAGTTCTGGAATTATATAAATTAATACAAGATTATTATTGAAAATGAGCTTTAGCAAAAGAGCCAATCTCTGTCAAAAGTCGGCTTCAACAGCTTACAATCCAAGTTTTTAACTTTAAACTGACATAGTGGACAGTCCGGTCCCAAACTTCTACATGGCTGATTCTGGTCATTATTATTTATTTTATATTGTTTTTTTTATTAAGACAAAATATTTGCTTTATACTAAATAGCATGGAAATATGATCAAAATATGAGTTCAATGAAAATAAAAGAGTTTAGAAATGAACAAAAATTGTGTTAGTATATATGGAGGGTGCAATATTGGCCTGGCCCAAATCGCGGTCCAAAAGCCTACTATGACCTACTACTTTTGAAGGACAGACATCTGAATAGCCCGCTTGGCCGTCCTAGTTACTAGAAGGGATACGTCTTTCCTAATAGATATCTACAATATGACGATTAAATAATTCCAGTAATTTAGACATAAGCCTTACGGTTAAGTGCTGCATGAACCTAATCTATTTACAGTGTTGATCTAATGGACCTCTATGTCTATATATATATAGGTAACAAGTAACTCCCAATCATTTTATTATAATTTTCAATTATTATCCATAATTTGTTATTAACTTAGGCATCGAAGCTGCCATAGGCACCCATACACAACTTACAAATTGACGATCATGTGCGGTGGTAGGTTATATCTTTTACACTATTCTTAGAAAATGAATAATAATGTTTCAAAAAAGATAATTAATAATTAAGAAAGTTAAAAATGAGTGTTTCACTTTTCTTCGCGATCCTTATTATCTTTTTGTATGCATTGAAAGTGTTTTGGGTTGAACTTTAGAGAGAACAATTTGCTCACTTGTTATTTTTGTATGCACTGAGAAAGATTCTTTATTACCTTTTTGTTCATTTCCACGAAATTCCCCCAACACTTTTCAATCGTAACTACATATAGAATTTGGTGGCTCTATATTAAAGATGTATTTACTCCTTTATGGCCTATATTTCTTTACTCTTTGAATAAACGCTTGTTTTGGTGGCAAGCTTTTTGTCCTTTTTTTAAGTTCAAAGTCACACAGCAGTTGGGTTTTGGACCGTGTAAAAAATATATTAGCAATGACCCTTTTTCTGCATCCTGCCGAAAAACATTGGATTCAAATAATAATAATAATAATAATACAATCATGTATAAAGAAATTGATTCTTTTGTTTTTTTGTGCGTTCATTCGATCGGACGAGACCACTTGTTAGCATATAGCATGTCAGGTGGTGGAGACAAAAATCTTGCCCTCGCCTAGGTATAAGGCCGGGAGGGCGGGTAGAAGCCCTAGTTCGATGGGATGTATTACTTTATAGTTTTTATTTTGACCTTTATTATTATCTTGCCCAAAAATAAAATCACGTTACTAATATGTTAAGGATGTACTATTGTTATGAATATTAAGAATATGTTTAAAAACACAATTGTTTTAAGATATTTTTAAACTATTTTAATGGTCATAAATAATTTATTATTATTTTAATACTATTTATAAATTATTTTATTAATATTTACAAATCATCTGAAATATTATCTTTCCAAACGAATTCTAACTCTGCTCTTTTTATTAAAAAAAATATTGATTCTTATAATAGTTAAGAAATGTTGTTAGGAGAAAGTTCTAGACGAGAAAAACATAAAAGGGGGAAAGTTTTTGGGGAGAAGGAAAAAGAAGTAATCACTAAAAAAAGTGGTGTGAGTAGAAACTAGAAAGTTCTGGAATTATATAAACTAAGATAAGAGAATCGAAAATAGAGCCAGAGGAAAAAGAGCCAACCTATGTAAAAAAGTTGAACTTAGAAAAGCTTATAGTCCAAGTTAAAAGGGAGACAATGGACAGGGAACTGGACAGGACCGGTCTGGTCCGGACCCACAACTCTGGCTTGCCCACTGACTCCAGGTCATAGGTTACGGAAATGTACGGCTCTTTTCATATATATCTGAAAAAATGATACTTGTCCAATTTGTCGTTCAAATTCATAGGTATTTTATTTATTTATTTTTTAATCGTGAGAAAAGTAAAAAATAAATTGAAAAAAATACATTTTTTTCTTTTTCCTTGCGAACAAAGTTAGAACACCCCTAATCGTGACACCTTGACAAGATTACACTACTCAATACTTTAGAATAGGTTGAGGAGATGCAAAATTTTTATTTCATTTCATTTCATTAGTATAATCTTTTTAAATTTTTATATAAAATATAATAAATAATTTAATTTTTTTAAATTACAATTTAATTTTTTCACATCTTAAAATAATAATATTATTAAAAATTAATATTTTATTCAACTTTTAACTTTCATCTAAAATAAAAAATTCTTATTTCACCGTCCAAATCTATCCTTAGTGGTAATCGGAAGGCAAAGTCTTAACTCTAGATTAGGGTTTCAATCACGACTTAAAACCTAATTTTATTAGGAAATTTAATATATCTTTAGGAACTAATATCAATATTTTAAAGTAAAATTATATTCAATACATGTCAAACTATTTATTATAAAATAATAAAGAACGGAACAATACTGAACTGTATGTTGCACAAAAGGCCGACAAAAGCAACCATTCTTATAACATTCTTAATAATTTTTATTAAGTCTTTTTTATATGAATTCAATTTTTTAAAGAGACTAAACGAAACGTGTCCACCATAAAAGAAATTGTAAAAATTAAATTATTTTTTATGTTTTATTTAAAAATTTGAAAAAATTGTAATGAGTAAGTAATGATTAGATAAATAAGTTGAAGATTTAAAATTGAAAAATATTTTTATTTATAATATTTAAATATTGAGATGAGATGAAAAGAAATGAGAACATCTTACAATCCAAACGATACCTTAACAAAAATAGACAAAACTAAGATTTATATAAAAAAAATTAATTTTATAATAATGAATTTTAATATTTTTTTAAATAAAATATGTAAAATTTATACACTCTAATATTATATTTAACATTATTCTATTTTATAACTAAAAAGAAACATTTGAATCTAATAACAGTTAATAAACGTTGTTAGGAGAAAGTTCTAGAATAGAGAACCAAAATCAAATAACATGCAATGCATACTGCATAATGAGCAGAAGAAAAAGTAATTATTACAAAAAATGGAGTAAGGAGAAAGTTCTAGAATTATAGGAAATGAATAGAATTGCATTTAAAATTGGGGTAAAACTTAGGATCCAAGTGGACTGTTCCTCGTCCCCACTCGACACGCTTGGTTCTGTTGTCCAATGAACTACTTGAAGAGATTTGGACAAGTTAAAAAAAAAATATTTTCTTTATATTAAAATGGAAAGAATATAAATTATTAATAATTGTGTTTTTTATTTTTAGAGAATTGAATATTTGTTTTCAAATGCTTAAAAACAGACAAAATGGATAATTATTTGAAGAGAAATGGTATAAATTAACAAGTCAACATTTCTCCCAAATTTTCTTATTTAAGCAAAATAGAAATATCATGTCAAATCAATTATACAATATTTATTTTTTTAAAAATATGACAAAAAACACTTATTTATTTACTATATTCTAAATTTTAGAATTAAAAGACGAAATGGAAATGAAAAAGAAGCAAGCACACTTCCCAATTTATTTATTATGTTCCAAAATAATTGTTTTTTTAATAATCTTATCCAAATGATAAAAAAACCACTCAAACTTGTGGGTATCAACAAAGTAAAGCCGAATTTAGAGAACCATTTTGATAATAAATTGAAACTCAGAGGACTAAGCTGCAATCTTCGTTGAGAAGATAGTTGGACTTACTTTTGACCAATTTCCCCTCCATTTAAGCAAAGTCCCAACTGCTTCGTCTCTCACCCTCGCCCAGTCGCCCTCGCTTAGACTTGGTTAGTTATTTCCACTTATAATTCTATTTGTTCCGGAGTGATATGGATTTGTTGTATATGAAAATGCGACCATGGATGAGATTTGATCCGCCGGAAGACAAGGTCATCGACTACTTCCTGAGGGCAAAGATCACTGGGGATGATGAGTTAGTCGACTTCATTCCCGAAGTTCAGAGTTGCAAATGGGAGCCCTGGGATTTGAAAAGTAAGATACATTCTCCCCATTCTTATAATTAGAGACCCAGATTCGTGCCCCTTTTTTTTATTTTTTTCCTGCAAAATTTATTCTTTGGCACTAGGGAAATGTTGTCTTCCTCTTTACGAATTGCTGTTTGGATTTTTTATGTAATCAATTTTTCTATCTCTTTTTTGTTTATTAAACTCTGTTGGAAAAATTATTAACTGGTTAAGTTGATCATATCTGCAGGCTTAACCTTTTGGGATAACTGTTTATTTAAACTTGCTCTCGGGAAATTAAATCGGTATGGGAAATGTGACACCGATAAAATATTTGGCTCTTCCTCAGTATGACCATTTGATTTTCTCGTTTGGACCTTGAATTTGTAACTTCATCATTATTTGTTTCTTAATCATATTATTTATAATTTTTTCTTCTTTTTTCAGGTTGTTTTAATTTTCTACCTTCTTTTACTGCACCTTAACTTTTTGTTTGATAATCCTGCATACTGAGCTTGTGTGTTTTACTAACGTTTTTGGCCCTCGAATTTATGCTCAGTCTGGTTAGACTCATGTGGCATAGAGACCAAGTATAATAAGTGGTGGTTCTTCTCGCCATTGGATCTGAAGCATCGAAGTGGGAATCGATCGAACCGGGCAACTAATGCTGGGTTTTGGAAAGTGACTGGAAATGACAAGATAATCATGTCTGACTTGGGAGTGATTGGAAAGAAAAAGTTTCTGGTATTCTATAGAGGTCGTGGTAAAGGCGAGAAAACAAATTGGGTGATTCATGAATACCATATGACCCTGAAGGACTTTGATGGCACCCATCCCGGTCAGGTTGGTTTAAATGATTGTTTTGTGATATTATTAGCTTCACATTTCTTCTTAATTTCAATTTCTTAGTGGAAATTCCTGTATGCTTGCTGATGATCCTGGTGATGATGCTAATACCACCAGTACTTTGAGTGAACAGCAAAGTATCCTTTCTGATTCCATTGACGACAGCAAAAGCTCTCAAGAGCCAAGTACAAGTACGAGGGCAAGCCTAAAATCACAGGGTAACACTTTGAGACCTCCCATTCGTCCCGCAATCTGGCCATTTGCAATTATGTTCAGAGTATCGATGGTTGTAGTGTTGTTCATTATGTTTGCTTGCGTATGGAAATGTATTAGACTTTGATGCTACTTGACACCTTTTTGTGAATATACTTGGCTCCAGTAGTTTTTTTAAAAATGATTTTAGGCTTACCAGGATAGTTGGCTCCAGTAGTGTTTTTTTTTTTTTTAATGCTACATTCTCAAACTTAGTCCATCTTTTGTACATATGAATCTTCCATTGCGGAACTTTTGTATTATTTGAAATGATTTTGAGCTGCATTGTGCCTACTCAGAGAACAGTTCGGCTTTCTTGATGAAGATGTGTGAGTACATTTATGGGGATGTTTATAGATTTTGATTGTTCACGCCGGATATGTCGAATTGTCTATGCCCTAAGGGAGTGTTCAGTCCATATGACATTGTTATATATTACACGTGGCAATGTTATATTTAAATACAATATTGCGGATCAAACATTTTTACTTTATTATTATAAGATGATTTTGTGTAATAGTTATGTTTTTGTCAATTTTTATAGAATAAAGATATGAAATAAACCTATGATGTTATCCGCACACCACACTCTTTTTTTTTCTTATTAAATTAATGGAGTTCTTCCGCTCATTATCTATATATTACATACTTGCTAAAAGGAAAAAAAATAGAAAAAATAAATAAAAAGTTATTTATGATGTGTGGTTTAAAAATAATGAATAGAATTTTTTAATGAATGATTAAAAAAGAAGGAATAATATTTTATTTTAAGCGGGGAGAGGGAGTGATAGTAATGAAAATTGAAAATCTTAAAAGATTCATTAATCGTAATTCTTGATAAGACTACCTGTAGTCTTCTATATTTGTACCAACGATCACGATTGTCATATGTTTTTGTCATCAAATTTTTTAAATTTAATTAATAATTATTTTGAAAATGAATTACATTTGAAAAAAACGAATAATGTTAAATATAAATATGTGCAAGTATCGTGAATATTTTTTTTTAAGTAAGTTTATTATTAAAAAATTAATTAAAATAAAGCTGCAATTTTTGTACATTCCGTACCCACAAATATCATTCTTGAAAAATCTTACAAATGTTGTGTTCCAATACTGAAAGTGCTCCTACGTGGCCTAACAGTTAAAGTTTAGTTTGCTTCAGACTTAAGTTTCCTGCCGAATCTGCTGATGGTGGAAGGGTCCCACACACACTTGTGCATGGTTTTGTTCTGTCTATTGACTTTGCTGCCCAGGTCAATCAACTATCTGTATATATTATTGTTTTTATAAAATATTCATAAATATTCATTTTTTCAATATATTCCGTAAATAAATATCGCTTAGACATCACATGTTCGATGTAAATAATGAAGTGATTCTTTTTTTTATTTCTTTATTTCATGCTCTTAGCCAATTCTTTAACTTTATTTTCGACAGGTATTATCATTTTCTTGATTTAAATAAAAAAGAAGTAACCAAAATATTTAAATAAATATATATTTTTTTATGCTAACTATGAACGGATTTCATATCAACGACGTGTTAGATGTGTGTTAATAAATAATCTTATAAATAAATCTTTTTTAATTTAAAATGGGCTTGATATGTATTTAGGTAGCCTGCTTAATTAGTAATTATCATCTATTATAGAGCCCATAATTGGAGCCCAATGGCCGCCAAGGCTTTTGCAAAAGCTGGCTCTTCTCGATGGTGGTCTGGTGCTGAGAGCCCATTAACAAGAAAAGCCCAAGCTTTAGAGTCACGAGACAACACTTTTAAATGGATCTGTTTATGCAGAGGTTCACTTCCCGCAACTTTTTTTGTTTTTGTTTTTTCTTTGTATTACATTTGAGACAGAAGTCCAGATATTAAAGGAAATTGTAATTCTCACATATAAACGATCATCTATTTTTAATTTTAAAACCTAGATATAGAAATTAAAATTCAATTGTACCCTACAGAATCAACAGATTTTATTCGGCATCTGGTTTACTTTTCTTTCGTATCAACGATGAGATCCTAAACAAGATATAGATTGAAAAGTGATAACTGTGTTTTGAACCTTAAGTTTGCATTTAGACGTTGAGTTGACTTAATTTTTTATAAATAGTAATAAACAGAGATGGTAAAGTGAGTTTTTTGGAATCTATCTAAGATAAGTTTATATATATTTAAATATTAAGATGAGTTTAATGCTATTTATAAAAAATTAAAAAAGATTATAGATTTCACGTATAAAGATGTGTTGAATTGAGATGAGTTTAATGATTTGAAAGTTGTGTATTTAAATGTTAGACTCAATTTTAAATTAAACTGAACTGAGTTAATCTCAGTGCAGTCCAACAACCAAACGGGACCTATTTACCAAAAACAAAATGTATTTTGCACTCAAAACTACAATAAATAACACGTTATTGGAAGATGAAATTTTGTCACATGATAGGGATAGAGATTAGAGGGGTCTTAAGAAGGGTGAAGAAATGTTATAATACTACGGGTGGGAGAAAGTTCTGGAATTATATAAATTAATACAAGATTATTATTGAAAATGAGCTTTAGCAAAAGAGCCAATCTCTGTCAAAAGTCGGCTTCAACAGCTTACAATCCAAGTTTTTAACTTTAAACTGACATAGTGGACAGTCCGGTCCCAAACTTCTACATGGCTGATTCTGGTCATTATTATTTATTTTATATTGTTTTTTTTATTAAGACAAAATATTTGCTTTATACTAAATAGCATGGAAATATGAACAAGATATGAGTTCAATGAAAATAAAAGAGTTTAGAAATGAACAAAAATTGTGTCAGTATATATGGAGGGTGCAATATTGGCCTGGCCCAAATCGCGGTCCAAAAGCCTACTATGACCTACTACTCTTGAAGGATAGACATTTGAATAGCCCGCTTGGTCGTCCTGGTTACTAGAAGGGTCACACAGCAGTTGGGTTTTGGACCGTGTAAAAAATATATTAGCAGTGACCCTTTTTCTGCATCCTGCCGAAAAACATTGGATTCAAATAATAATAATAATAATACAATCATGTATAAAGAAATTGATTCTTTTGTTTTTTTGTGCGTTCATTCGATCGGACGAGACCACTTGTTAGCATATAGCATGTCAGGTGGTGGAGACAAAAATCTTGCCCTCGCCTAGGTATAAGGCCGGGAGGGCGGGTAGAAGCCCTAGTTCGATGGGATGTATTACTTTATAGTTTTTATTTTAACCTTTATTATTATCTTGCCCAAAAATAAAATCACGTTACTAATATGTTAAGGATGTACTATTGTTATGAATATTAAGAATATGTTTAAAAACACAATTGTTTTAAGATATTTTTAAACTATTTTAATGGTCATAAATAATTTATTATTATTTTAATACTATTTATAAATTATTTTATTAATATTTACAAATCATCTGAAATATTATCTTTCCAAACGAATTCTAACTCTGCTCTTTTTATTAAAAAAAATATTGATTCTTATAATAGTTAAGAAATGTTGTTAGGAGAAAGTTCTAGACGAGAAAAACATAAAAGGGGGAAAGTTTTTGGGGAGAAGGAAAAAGAAGTAATCACTAAAAAAAGTGGTGTGAGTAGAAACTAGAAAGTTCTGGAATTATATAAACTAAGATAAGAGAATCGAAAATAGAGCCAGAGGAAAAAGAGCCAACCTATGTAAAAAAGTTGAACTTAGAAAAGCTTATAGTCCAAGTTAAAAGGGAGACAATGGAAGAGGAACTGGACAGGACCGGTCTGGTCCGGACCCACAACTCTGGCTTGCCCACTGACTCCAGGTCATAGGTTACGGAAATGTACGGCTCTTTTCATATATATCTGAAAAAATGATACTTGTCCAATTTGTCGTTCAAATTCATAGGTATTTTATTTATTTATTTTTTAATCGTGAGAAAAGTAAAAAATAAATTGAAAAAAATACATTTTTTTCTTTTTCCTTGCGAACAAAGTTAGAACACCCCTAATCGTGACACCTTGACAAGATTACACTACTCAATACTTTAGAATAGGTTGAGGAGATGCAAAATTTTTATTTCATTTCATTTCATTAGTATAATCTTTTTAAATTTTTATATAAAATATAATAAATAATTTAATTTTTTTAAATTACAATTTAATTTTTTCACATCTTAAAATAATAATATTATTAAAAATTAATATTTTATTTAACTTTTAACTTTCATCTAAAATAAAAAATTCTTATTTCATTGTCCAAATCTATCCTTAGTGGTAATCGGAAGGCAAAGTCTTAACTCTAGATTAGGGTTTCAATCACGACTTAAAACCTAATTTTATTAGGAAATTTAATATATCTTTAGGAACTAATATCAATATTTTAAAGTAAAATTATATTCAATACATGTCAAACTATTTATTATAAAATAATAAAGAACGGAACAATACTGAACTGTATGTTGCACAAAAGGCCGACAAAAGCAACCATTCTTATAACATTCTTAATAATTTTTATTAAGTCTTTTTTATATGAATTCAATTTTTTAAAGAGACTAAACGAAACGTGTCCACCATAAAAGAAATTGTAAAAATTAAATTATTTTTTATGTTTTATTTAAAAATTTGAAAAAATTGTAATGAGTAAGTAATGATTAGATAAATAAGTTGAAGATTTAAAATTGAAAAATTTTTTATTTATAATATTTAAATATTGAGATGAGATGAAAAGAAATGAGAACATCTTACAATCCAAACGATACCTTAACAAAAATAGACAAAACTAAGATTTATATAAAAAAAATTAATTTTATAATAATGAATTTTAATATTTTTTTAAATAAAATATGTAAAATTTATACACTCTAATATTATATTTAACATTATTCTATTTTATAACTAAAAAGAAACATTTGAATCTAATAACAGTTAATAAACGTTGTTAGGAGAAAGTTCTAGAATAGAGAACCAAAATCAAATAACATGCAATACTGCATAATGAGCAGAAGAAAAAGTAATTTTACAAAAAATGGAGTAGGGAGAAAGTTCTAGAATTATAGGAAATGAATAGAATTGCATTTAAAATTGGGGTAAAACTTAGGATCCAAGTGGACTGTTCCTCGTCCCCACTCGACACGCTTGGTTCTGTTGTCCAATGAACTACTTGAAGAGATTTGGACAAGTTAAAAAAAAAATATTTTCTTTATATTAAAATGGAAAGAATATAAATTATTAATAATTGTGTTTTTTATTTTTAGAGAATTGAATATTTGTTTTCAAATGCTTAAAAACAGACAAAATGGATAATTATTTGAAGAGAAATGGTATAAATTAACAAGTCAACATTTCTCCCAAATTTTCTTATTTAAGCAAAATAGAAATATCATGTCAAATCAATTATACAATATTTATTTTTTTAAAAATATGACAAAAAACACTTATTTATTTACTATATTCTAAATTTTAGAATTAAAAGACGAAATGGAAATGAAAAAGAAGCAAGCACACTTCCCAATTTATTTATTATGTTCCAAAATAATTGTTTTTTTAATAATCTTATCCAAATGATAAAAAAACCACTCAAACTTGTGGGTATCAACAAAGTAAAGCCGAATTTAGAGAACCATTTTGATAATAAATTGAAACTCAGAGGACTAAGCTGCAATCTTCGTTGAGAAGATAGTTGGACTTACTTTTGACTAATTTCCCCTCCATTTAAGCAAAGTCCCAACTGCTTCATCTCTCACCCTCGCCCTCGCTTAGACTTACTTAGTTATTTCCACTTATAATTCTATTTGTTCCCGAGTGATATGGATTTGTTGTATCTGAAAATGCGACCATGGATGAGATTTGATCCGCCGGAAGACAAGGTCATCGACTACTTCTTGAGGGCAAAGATCACTGGGGATGATGAGTTAGTCGACTTCATTCCCGAAGTTCAGAGTTGCAAATGGGAGCCCTGGGATTTGAAAAGTAAGATACATTCTCCCCATTCTTATAATCAGAGACCCAGATTCGTGCCCCTTTTTTTTTCCTGCAAAAGTTTGTGATTCTTTGGCACTAGGGAAATGTAGTCTTCCTCTTTACGAATTGTTGTTTGGATTTTTTATGTAATCGATTTTTCTATCTCTTTTTTGTTTATTAAACTCTGTTGGAAAAATTATTAACTGGTTAAGTTGATCATATCTGCAGGCTTAACCTTTTGGGATAACTGTTTATTTAAACTTGCTCTCGGGAAATTAAATCGGTATGGGAAATGTGACACCTATAAAATATTTGGCTCTTCCTCAGTATGACCATTTGATTTTCTCGTTTGGACCTTGAATTTGTAACTTCATCTTATTTGTTTCTTAATCATATTATTTATGATTTTTTCTTCTTTTTTCAGTTGTTTTAATTTTCTACCTTCTTTTACTGCACCTTAACTTTTTGTTTGATAATCCTGCTACTGAGCTTGTGTGTTTTACTAACGTTTTTGGCCCTCGAATTTATGCTCAGTCTGGTTAGATTCATGTGGCATAGAGACCAAGTATAATAAGTGGTGGTTCTTCTCGCCATTGGATCTGAAGCATCGAAGTGGGAATCGATCGAACCGGGCAACTAATGCTGGGTTTTGGAAAGTGACTGGAAATGACAAGATAATCATGTCTGACTTGGGAGTGATTGGAAAGAAAAAGTTTCTGGTATTCTATAGAGGTCGTGGTAAAGGCGAGAAAACAAATTGGGTGATTCATGAATACCATATGACCCTGAAGGACTTTGATGGCACCCATCCCGGTCAGGTTGGTTTAAATGATTGTTTTGTGATATTATTAGCTTCACATTTCTTCTTAATTTCAATTTCTTAGTGGAAATTCCTGTAAGTTTCGTTTTTGTGGATTTTAGACCATGTTTCTGTTGATTTGTGTGCTCCTTTACTTAAGTCCTACATGGGTGGGAAGTGAAGGAGGGGCACATGTGCAAGCCTATATAAGGAGGCTTGGGTTTCTTAGTTTAAGTGCACCAGTCAAATGCTTAGCTAGTAACTTTTGACTCTAGTTAAATTCCTCTATTGTCCATTTTTGTAAAATGGGAAGAGGTGTGAGTTAAAGTTTTACTAGTGGGGAAAGCTTTGTGGGTGTGATTGGGGTGAGGAGAGAAATTGTGTGATTGTAACAATTTTTCACATAGTGGATTTTCTTCTCTGGGTCTGGTGGTTTTTCTCCTGTTTTGGAGTTTCCACGTAAATTTCTTGTGTTGTTATTATTTCTCTATTTTTCTTGTTATTCCTGCAAAGGGTAGATCCTGTGGGGGTGAATTTGGAAGGTCCAAATTCCCAACAATTGGTATCAGAGCCACTAGGTTCTTTTTGTGGGGTGGAGTTTTGGTGTGGTAGTGTGGATACGTATAGTCTAAGGAGGTTCTGTCTAGGAGATTGGAAATTTTAAGTGTGTCCATTGTGACCCTCCAATCTTTCCTGGGAACTTACTTAGTGAGGTACTATTCATTTCTACGGTAAAAATTCATCAAGACGATGTTAGGAATGATGTGGAGAAATTGGTTTACACAAGGTGTGGAAGAGCAGATCAACCCCTGAAGTCAGCAGTGATACTAGCGACTGGTGAAACGGCTAGTACAAGGAGCTGGTTCGGCAAGTGGCTCCAAGTCAGTAAATGGAGATACTGGTATTGATGCTAACGTTGTGTCTCTCTCCATGGAAAAAGGGACATGTACGTCCTCATGGCATGCCGTTAATTCCCAAAGTTGCCATGATAGAGGATGTGTTAATGTTAGCAGGTCCACAAGTTTGCACACAGGCATTGGTTTGGCATTGATGCAGGGTGTGTGGTGGAAATTCATGTCGATGGCTGATGAACTTCCAGGAAAGCCAAACGTGGAAGTTACACCATAATTTTCAGCAAGGTTGTTTTTCGACATGGGCCGAAGTGAAATGCTTGGAATTGGTTTATTCTGAGTGAGTATGCTTTTATGGTGAAGCATGATAGCGAAAGCTATGAAGATCTTCATTGAGGTGGAGTTTGGCTGTGGGACCAGTCAAAGTCGCAAGGTGGAGATTGTTGATTTGTGTGCTCCTTTACTTAAGTCCCACATGGGTGGGAAGTGAAGGAGGGGCACATGTGCAAGCCTATATAAGGAGGCTTGGGTTTCTTAGTTTAAGTGCACCAGTCAAATGCTTAGCTAGTAACTTTTGACTCTAGTTAAATTCCTCTGTTGTCCATTTTTGTAAAATGGGAAGAGGTGTGAGTTAAAGTTTTACTAGTGGGGAAAGCTTTGTGGGTATGATTGGGGTGAGGAGAGAAATTGTGTGATTGTAACAATTTTTCACATAGTGGATTTTCTTCTCTGGGTCTGGTGGTTTTTCTCCTGTTTTGGAGTTTCCACGTAAATTTTTTGTGTTGTTATTATTTCTCTATTTTTCCTTGTTATTCCTGCAAAGGGTAGATCCTGTGGGGGTGAATTTGGAAGGTCCAAATTCCCAACAGTTTCTGGGAAACTTCCGTGGAGGTCCTCCTAAAACGATGAATTATTCAATTAGCAAGGGGTATGGTATCTGTTAAATCTGTTAAATTTTTACTCAAGGGTCAACATAATCAGAGAGTTGAGGATTGTTTCAATTGGTACTTTTAGCTTTCCTTACTTTTAAAGAGGGAAGTCTCTTGGTTTATTAGAACGGCTGCATTGTTCTTTTCAAAATAAACGAGGACAAATTCCTCTATTTCATTGTTGCCATAGCTCTAACCTTTCTGATACACATCTATACATTTTTTTACCATGCCGTTCTATAGTAACCCAATTCGTAGGTTTGATCAGCCTGATTCACTTTGTTGATGAACTTTATGCAGAACGTCTTTGTGCTCTGCCGATTATCCTATAAACGTGAAAAGGGTATTACAGATCCAAACATTAATGATGCTGGACCTGCTGTTTCATCACCCGCGGTATCTAAATCGTTTCATGAAGAATCAGAGTCTGAGCTACTTCTGGCCTCAGTATTCCCTGCATCAGATGTGGAAACTACTACAACAACAACTGAAAATTGTGATGAAATAATATCCGGTACTACAACAGCTGTCAAGTGTGATGAGAAACATGTTAGTGCTCACGCAGCAGAGAATCAATTGGGAGAACTTACCACAATCAATGTGAGAAAATAACTGATTTTCAGCTTGAAAGTTTTTAATTTTTTTTTCTGAATGTTCAGAAGTGCAGCCGGTTTTAAGTCCTTATCTTATATATTCATTTTTCTTTCATCAGACTGATCTGGAAATAGAAAAAATGATCATTGAGCTGCAGCAAGTAATAGATGGTGATGCTTTGAACCCTTCAACTTCACCACACAATAACCCTACTGTTTCATCAGATACCACAGCTAAATCTTATTTAGAAGGATTAGAGTCTATGCTAGATCTGGATTTGGTATCTCCTCAAGAATATTTTGACGGAAAGACATTGAACACTATACCGCTCAGTGTTTGTAACCATAACAGTTATAATGCTTGCACTGCAAGAAAGGAAGTGCCTAAAGCAACATTCAGTGAGGTAAGGCATTGAGTTCCTGCAAATCAATGCCTAGTGAGTTAAATGCCGGTTCTGATCGTTTATGTTCCTGTATCAGGTTGATTTTTGGTTTGAGGATGGGTTGAGCCTGTTTGAGCTTTCTTCCGAGCCACCAGATGGTGTGTATGACCTTGCCACATATGGCCATGAGTTTCAGGATTTAAACCTTGATTATCTCAATGGGAACATTCCAAATATGTTTGGCAGTCAAGAGAATCTCACTTTGGAGTCCATTAAGGACAATGGATCATGCGGTAGCCCAGATGCAAAATTGGCCAATGCACCTGTAAGTGGAAGCTCTCAAGTACATTTATTTATTTTTTTATTGACATTTGCATATTGAACCCAGAAACTGTGTTGAGTTGTGTCAATTGCAGCTTGAATGGTGTGACTTGCTAAAATCTTACAGTTAAAACGAATGAGTTTTACACTTCCTATATTTTCAGATTTATTGGTCTTTTGAATCCTAACCTAGCATTGTTCTTGACAGTTTGAGTCAACATCATTTCAAGATTCTGGAGAGATCAGCAGAGAAGAGGCTTCATCAGGGTTGCGAAATCTGGGATCCCACATGGTATGGATTGGAGGGTCTTCAAATCAGATTGAAGGATCTGATTGTATTTCGAAGAATTAATGACATTCTTCAGAAGATGAGTCTTAACTACAGGCTCAATCCTAAAACCTCGTAATCTTCATACTTAATCAAGACAATTATTTCCCCACTAGTATCCCATACATCAACATGTTTTCCTCAGTTTCTAATACACTTCCATTACCTACTCCAATATCTAAACACCATATCACACTATTTTATGAAGCCACTCCCAATTCAAGCTTTTACCATTGAACCATAATTCCATGTGAAACCTCCTTGGAAGTTGTTAAAATGGGTTTTTTCCTGGACATGCATTTCCCTCCAACTGATTTCTAGGTACCTCGCCTCTTTCTTTTTGAATCCCATCCAATGCATAATACTTAAAAACACAGAAGATTCCAGACTCGTTACTGTCTAAAACCCTTTTCAATTACCCAAACTTTTCCCAGCCGTCCAATAACTCTAGCACAAACGCCCAAATCCTTTCTCTCATGTTGAAGTCTCAGGCTCGATGAAATACACCAACCAAAACAGTCCACGACCCAAGCAACCTCCAAAAACCTATTGTTTCTTAACAATTTGAATTTCTCCATATTTCTATCATTGAACCTTAACCTAATGATGCCCTGACATGGGTACATCCATGAAACCTCCTAAGTTTCATGTATGATATCATCTTGACGATTATTAGAACCACTGATAATCATTTGGATGATGCCATATGAAATGATTCCTAAACCTGCTTAAAATAAGATTCTTATAGTCATAGGGATGTTACCAAATCAAATGATTATCCGTAACCTGGTTAGATAAAAAATCAGGTGTATATAATCATATGAAGGATGCCATACCAAATGATTATTTGGACTTGAAAAACAGGCTCTAATCATCATATGGAACCTGATTACACAGGGTTCTTCTTCTCCCCAATACATTTGCACAAATTCCGTATGGTGTGATCTGTGTATTCGATCTGAGATTTTCCTGGTTTTACCTCCTTTCAAGAACTTGTCAAGACTTCATGGAGTAATTCCGCGACTATATTTATAGCGGGCGAAAATGCATCACCACGTAAAGTGATCATGGAAGATTAGCAACCATGGAAGATTGACTAAGACGTGTACTTTTGTTTAAGGTACTTTTATGTTGCATGTAAATAACGTTGGGTTGTACTTCAGCTATAGACAATATGTAAAATAAGTTATTGTTTGGTTTGAAGACAGTCCTCTTGGTCATTACGCATGATGAAACAAGGTTTATCTTATCTATACCTTCGAATTAGGCAAATCTCATACTGCCTGGGTGCCATTGAAACTGATGCAGCGATTACTTTCTTTGTTTTACTTTGGATACAATCTATATCTATTTGGTATCCCGTGGATCTTAATTGGTACCATCCTGTGTGACTTTGACGGTGTATATTGCTCAGTTCAGGTCCCCTCCCCTGATCCCCCCATCTTTAAAGAAGCTTGCTTTATAGTGTTTTTTTTAACTTAGCAAAAATGGGTCGTAGGATTCTGAGTATTTCTCATTCATTGTGCCAAATTCTTGAAAGCCTTCACCTTTTCAAAAGATTGGATATTTGTTTTGGTGTTAGATTGCTGGCTTTAAAATTAGTAGGAGTATCAACAAGCTTGAGTGACCTCATTTTCAAAACAATTAATTTTTGTTGGATAATTGGTTCAAGTCAAATGCCTAGGATCATACTGTGGCCGAAGTGATTATTGAGAAAATATAAATATATATATATATATATATATATATATATATATATATATAAAAATTGATATAAATCTAAAACATCACACTACTAAGAGCATTGGCAATGACCTAGGTCTATAATTTAGCTAGAATGTTAGTTTTTAGCTCTAGCAGGGACTTCTAGATAAATTAATTCACATTGAATTAGTAATCTTAAAGTCCAAATATTAATAAAATATTATATATTTTAATAATATATATTTTAATATTTTACAAATACACTTCATATATTAGTTAATAACTTTATTAAATAAATAAATAGCTAGTCATGCATAATCATAAATGGTGTATATGAATTTAGAGGGGGCAACCGATGTCATGTTGTAAAAAATAGTTGACATTTTCACAATAAATACATTCCTACTATGTTAGAAAATTGTAAACAAAAATACAAAGATATCTAAAAAATTTCTCAAATAGTTAGAAAGAGCTACTATGTTTTGAAATAACACTAACATCCATCATACTCTATTTGCTATAGTGTGGTTTGATAAATGCAAATGTGGCAGTAAGGGGTATGCACAGATGCAAAAACAGATTGGTTAGGTATACAATCAATGCCAATTGAGATGCAGCAATTGAAGTTATATTTTCCATAGCAATTGAGATGCAGCAATCCTTTAAAAATGTTTGCCTCTGGCATGTTTTTTTATAAGGTTGCTTATGAAGTGATTGTTGATTCGCTAGGTTTTGATTAGATGCTAGCATGGTGGATGTAAGGAAGGTGATTTATGTAGTTACAGAAACAACCATAACATATATACCAAACTGAACTGAAATTGTTATTTTCCTGCTTTCCTTGGTTTTATCAACAACCAAAATTGAAACTATATATAGGTTCAATGTACTAAATAGGAAATATACCAAAATGTTCCTAGAACATTTAGATTCATAATCTCACTTCTTCCTATTCATGCAAAAACAAGTTCTCTTTGAATTTTGGAAAGGATTTAAATGTTTAAAGGGGATTCCTACCTAAAGGACAATGAGCTTCAATTTTCAACAATACCAACTTAAAAGGACAGATCGATAGGTCCACAGGGGATAAACTTTTCCTAGAATCTAGAAAGTAAGGACCATTTTTTTTTTTTTTTGCATTAACTAGGAAACATGACTCGAGGAAACGTAGATAGAACATAGGCTAAAAAAATGGAAACAGATTGGTTAGGTACCAATCATTCCAGTATTTAAATACACCCAACAGACCAAAAACACCACCCAAAAACACCAAACAGTCCAAACTGTAAATACATTCTAGTCGTGCAAATACATTTTCAGGACTGGTTATATCTACCAGTACGAGTGAATGAACCAACTACAGACCAAGAATTGATAGACCACCTTGAAGAAAAAAAAAATAGACAAACAACACACTACAATAGACAACAATATGCCAAAACAGAGAAAAAAATGCAATACCATTTCAGAGAATCAATACGTAGATATCAAATGTGGAGACCATACCATTTCAAAGAAAAAAAAAGCAATACACTAGACAGCAAACAAATAATCATCTTTAAGTGAATGTATACCATTTCATCCTTTAATCTATGGAACATTTTATGGAAAATTTGGTACACGATATCCCGTATACCATTTCATCCTAAAAAAAAATTAAAAATAAAAAATAGCAAAGCATTTACCCAAACAGATGTTGTCGGAAGTGGTAAATTCGAGGATGAAGAATAACCTTCTAGATGATTCGTGGAGGAAGCCGATATCAAGAAATTAATTTGACCTTGCAACACAAAAGAAGAGATAATATCAAAATTGGAGAAGAGGAAACGCATAACAACGACACAGTGGCTTCAACAGAGAAGAGGGAGAGAAGAGCGAGGAAGAGAGACTTACTTTGGAGAGCATGGAGATGATGGAAACCGCTAGAGAGATTTGAGGTTGTGGACTAAAGAATGGCGACGGGTTGAAGAAGAAAGCGAGGCCTGGAGGGAAAGAAAAGAAAGATGTTGAACCCAAGGTTTCAAGTTTCATGTAATTAAAAATCTACACATGGATTTTGATGATAACAAATGAATTCAAAGAATAAAGGAGTCTCAAGCTCAAGTTGTCCACACAATGGAGTCAAGCACATCAAGGAACCAAGCATGAGCAAGAAGGGAGCAAGTTCACATTAAAGTCATAGAGTAATGTTGTAAATCTCTTAAAAATTTAAAATTAGGATTAAAGCTCAAAATTAATATTTTATCATAAAGCATTAAAATACATTTTCCACATGTGCATGAATATTTTGAAAATTAAATTTGAAAATTTTGAAAGATGATTGATTGTCATCTTTCACATGTGCATGACATGATTAAAGGTTTGAACTTTGAAAATATTAAGATGATTGATTGTCATCTTTCACATGTGCATGTTTTATTTGAATATTTTCAAAAGTGATGGATGCTTTTCTTGACTTATGCAAAAGATAGATGTCTTTGTTTGAAAATTTGAAAAGTAAAGTGTGCTCCTTTTGTCATATGCAAAAAGTAAAAGATTAGGTTTGAAATTTTTGAAAAGTAAAGTGTGCTCATTTTGTCACATGCAAAAAGTAAAAAGATTAGGTTTGAAATTTTTGAAAAGTGAATGATGATGTCTTTGACATGTGAATCTTTTTAAATTTGAATATGAAGTCTCATATGCCTATAAATAGATCATTTGAGAGCTTCACATTCACAACACCAAGAGCATATAATATTCATTCAAAGCTTTCATTCTCTCTTCTCTAAGCATTGAGCCTTAACCCTTGTTCATTTTGAGAGATATAGTTTGTGCTGTATTGTTCTTATTTCACTCATTGAGGAGTGTTTTCTGATACCTACCCACTATCAATTCTTGTATCAGTAAAAGGGTGTGTATAACCCTTGTGCGTGTAGAAAGTGTTCTACACAGGGAATAGTTGAATCACCACGTGTAAGGTGATTGCAAGTGTAGAGGGTGTTCTACACGGATCCTTTGTAGCGGTGTTGTTCAAATGTGTAATAGGTTTCTATCTCCACCTGAAGGAGGTTGAATAGTGAATTCGGGGATCCTCAAGGGGTAGCTTGAGGCGAGGACGTAGGCAGTGGGGCCGAACCTCGTTAACATACTGAGTTTGCTTCTCTCTTACCCTTACTCTTTATATTTATTGTTGTTTTATATTTTGTTTATATTTTATATTGTATATTTGATTTATAATTGTTATTTTTTTAAAATACAACTCAATTCACCCTCCTCTTGTGTTAGTCATCTGGGCAACAATTGGTATCAGAGCTAGAGTTCTGTTATAAGATTAACTATCTTTTGAGTTAAGATCTTATGGCTAACATTGCAGCTTCATTTGGTGAAGGTCAATCTAGCAGTCGACCTCCACTCTTTTGTGGAGACAATTACTCATGAATATGAAATGTTTAAGATGAATGATGATAAATCTATTTCTAGTATGCACACTCATTTTACTAACATCATAAACAACTTGACAGCTCTTGGCAAAGTTTATTCCAAAGTGGAGATAGTAAGAAAAATTCTCAACTCTCTACCAAAACGTTGGGAATCAAAAGTGACAGCGATTTTTGAAGCTAGAGACCTCAAGAAGTTCGAAGTGAATGAACTCATCGGGTCACTTATCACCCATGAGTACACATTGAAAAGATGAGAAGAAGAAGGAAAGTCAAAAAAGAGCTTGGCACTTAAAAGCTGTTCCTCATGAAAGTGAAAGTGATGAAGATGAGGAAAATGACGACAAAGATGAAGAAGTTGCGATGATAACAAGAAGAATTCAGAGGTTCTTAAAGAAAAATAAAACTCCTCTGAGAAAATCCTTCAAAAAGTTTTCCAAAAAAGATTTAGGTAAAAATGACACTTTAATTTGTTATAAATGGAATAAGCCTGATCATATCAAATCAGATTGTCCTCTGCTAAAGAAAGATCGAAACAAAGGCAAAAAAGCAATGAAAACTACATGAGATGATGATTCAAGTAGCTCAGATAGTGAAGCAAGCAATGGAGAATCAACAAATCTTTGTCTTATGGCTAAAGATGACATTGAGATAACAAATCTTGATAATATTGAAGATCATTCATATGAAGAATTGCAAAATGTTTTAGAAGAGATATATGAGGAATTTAAAAAATTGGGTATCAAGTATACTGCTTTGAAAAAGAAAAATTCTTCTTTAACAAACGAAATTGATATTTTAAGAAAAGAAAATATTGTTTTGAAAGATGAAAATCTTGAGTTGAAGAAGAAGAAAACTAATTTAGAAAATATTGTTGAAAATTTTACGAATGGAAAAAGAAATTTTGAAAAATTTCTTGGTAGTCAAAAATGTGTTTTTGACAAGGCAGGTTTGGGATATATGCCAAAATAAAAATACAAATCTTATAAAAACTTTTTGATAATCCTTCTACATCAAAGTCCAATATTCAAAATTCTTTTCATACTAATTTTGTCAAAAAATGATACTATTATAATCGCTTAAGTTCTTCATATATGCCACATGCTATTTGCAATTTTTGTAATAGAAATGGTTATAATTATCATGATTATCCTATTAGAAGAAAGCATACAATGACTATTAGGGCCATATGGGTATCTTAAAAATCTTGTTTCTTCTAATACTAATAAATAAAGGACCCAAAGAACTTGGGTACTAAGAAAATTTATTTTAATTATTTTTATAGATATGCATGAAATCCTCCACAAGCAAAAACAAATAGTTTTTAGATAGTGGATGTTCAAGACACATGACGGGAGACAAGACTAAGTTCTTTGATCTTAGATCTAAAGAAGAAGGACATGTGACATTAAGAAACAACTCGAAAGTAAAGATCGTGGGAATAGGTAAAATTGGTAATAAATCTTCTCTTATAATTGAAGATGTTCTACTTGTCGAAAGTCTAAAACATAATCTTTTGAGTATAAGTCAATTATGTGATAAAGGATTTACAGTTACTTTCAAAATGGATAAGTGCATTATTTTGAATAATCAAGATTGTAATATTTGTTTTATTGCTTTTAGAAGCAACAGTGTTTATACAATCGATTTTGAAGAAATTACCCCACAAGATGCTATTTGTTTTTCAGCTCAAAATGAAACTAATTGGTTATGGCATAGAAGACTAGGTCATGCTAATATGGAACTTATTTCCAAACTTTCAAAAAATGATCTTGTGAGAGGTTTACCAAATGTAAATTTTCTTAAAGACAAAATTTGTGATGCATGCCAATTTGGTAAACAAACAAAAACTTCTTTTAAAACCAAGAAACATATTTTCACTACTAGACCACTGCAACTGATACACATGGATCTTTTTGGACCAAATAGAGTTGCAAGTCTAAGAGGAAAATATTATGCATTTGTTATTGTTTATGATTTCTCTAGATATACTTGGGGTCATCTTTTTTGCTCATAAAGATGAGACACATAATGCATTTACTAAGTTATGCAAGAGAATTCAAAATGAAAAGGGCTATACTATTTCAAGTATCCGAAATAATAGGGGATAAGAGTTTGTTAATAAAAATATTGAAACATTTTGTGATGAAAATGGTTTTGTGCATAATTTTTCTGCTCCACGAACTCCTCAACAAAATGGGGTAGTAGAGAGGAAAAATAGATCTCTTCAAGAGATGGCAAGAACAATGCTTAATGAGAACAACTTGCCTAGTTATTTTTGGGCCGAAGCGGTAAGTACTGCATGTTATGTTATAAATAGAGTTATGTTAAGGTCTAAATTAGATAAAACCCCCTATGAGCTTTGGAATGAGAAAAAGCCCAACATTGGTTACTTTCATGTATTTGGATGCAAATGTTTTATTTTGAATGACAGAGATAATTTAGGCAAATTTGATGCAAAATCTGATGAAGGTATTTTTCTCGGGTATTCTACAAATAGTAAAGCTTATAGAGTATTCAATAAAAAGACTTTGACTGTACAAGAATCTATGCATGTAGTATTTGATGAATCTAATTCTCTACTCTCCAAGAAATCCATTGATGAAGAAACAGGAGGTATAAATAATACAGAAAGTCTCAATCTCAACAAAGAGAACACAATAGAGGAAGTCCAACATGGAGACATCAGGAAAGATCATCAAAATTTAATACGAGATGCAACCAAACAGTGGAAATTTGTGAAAGATCATCCAGTGGAACAAATTCTGGGAGAACCTTCACAAGGTGTAAGCACTCGATCATCTCTTAGAAATATTTGCAATCATACTGCTTTTCTATCTCAGATTGAACCTAAAAATATTGATGAAGCACTTCTTGATGAATCTTGGATTCTAGCTATGCAAGAAGAGCTTAATCAATTTGAAAGAAATGATGTTTGGACACTTGTTCCTAGACCCAAAAATCATACTATTATTGGAACAAAATGGGTTTTTAGAAACAAGAAAGATGAGTCCGGAGTCATTACTAGAAATAAGGCTCGACTTGTAGCCCAAGGTTTCAATCAAGAAGAAGGAATCGATTATGATGAGACATATGCACTAGTCGCAAGATTAGAAGCTATTCGAATGCTACTTGCATATGCTTGTTATAAAGATTTCAAGCTTTTTCAAATGGATGTTAAAAGTGCTTTCTTAAACGGTTTTATAAATGAAGAGGTATATGTTGAGCAACCTCCAGGTTTTGAAAATCATATTTCTCTAAATCATGTTTTCAAACTCACAAAAGCACTATATGGACTCAAACAAGCTCCTAGAGCTTGGTACGAGAGACTCAGTGGTTTTTTCATTGAAAAAGGCTTTTTAAGAGAAAAATTGATACAACTCTTTTCATTAAATACGAACATGATGATATTCTTTTGATTCAGATTTATGTTGATGATATAATATTCGGTGCTACTAATGAAAATATGTGTCAAGTTTTTGCTAAGACTATGCAGGATGAATTTGAAATGAGCATGATGGGAGAACTTACATTCTTTCTCGGATTGCAAATTAAGCAAGCAAAAAGTGGGACATTCATCAATCAATCGAAATATATTAATGAATTGCTGAAGAAGTTTGGGATGGAAGGTGCTAAGGAAACTGGAACACCAATGAGCCCATCTACTAAACTTGATAAAGATGAATCC
>QGSO01000217.1:400742-505188 GCA_011037825.1 Carya cathayensis | reverse complement strand
CTTGTACTTTTGGAGTTGTATCTCAAGTATTCTTTTGATCACAACCATTTTGGACTAGTGTGGTGATCACGGCTTTTTAGTATGCCTTTATGTATGAAATATGTTTCAAGTATTTGGGATATTTTTAGTTTGGTGCATAGTATTGCTAAAGAAAAAAATTATCCGCTGCGAATATTGCATAATGCTAGATGCATGTTAGGAACATTGCATCTTATATGTCATGAACGGGGGCAGGTAACCTTGTGTTGCATGTCTCGACGCTTCAAATGTCCGTTCAATCCCAAGCGGAATTTGGGGGCGTCACACTTGATTCTGCAATAATCTCAGAATCAGCCCTACTAGAAAAACGATTTTCTGCTCCTATCATGGTATTGACGGCCTCAGGAGAGAAGATTGATGGTTGATGCGTCAAGGGTTCCTGATTCAAGTCTGGAACATTAGTGGAAGAGAATTGTTCGGCCATTCTATCGTTATGGAAAAACAGAACTCAGGTCAAGAAGCGATATTTTTTTTGTATCCGATTGGTGAAAATGATCATTTTTTTTTATAGAAACTCAGAGCTTTCAATCCTGTTTGTCAACAACATCAGGCGATTGTTTCAATCTTCAGTCGCACTAAATTCATAGAGTTAGGCCTCGAGGCTTTGTAGCACTTGTCGGGTCACGGACGGCTCCCTTTTTCAACTATCTACAGTGTCTATTAACGCACCGTTTTATTCAGTCTATTTACTTGCTGCCGATCCTTTTTAATGATGCCAAAAGGGGGAGAAGTTTTAAACTAGAACATTAACATTGTTTAAATTGCTAAACTTGTTATATATGCTTGGAATTATATTTATACTTTTCCTTGAAAAACTAATGCACATTCTTAGGGGGAGCTTAAGTATTAATACATGATTCAGGTTTTATCAAGTATTTGTCATCATCAAAAAGGGGGAGATAGTTGAACCCAAGGTTTCAAGTTTCATGTAATTAAAAATCTACACATGGATTTTGATGATAACAAATGATTTCAAAGAATAAAAGAGTATAAAGCTCAAGTTGTCCACACAATGGAGTTAAGCACATCAAGGAACTAAGCATGAGCAAGAAGGGAGCAAGTTCACATTTAAGTCATAGAGTAATGTTGTAAATCTCTTAAAAATTCGAAATTAGGATTAAGGCTCAAAATTAATATTTTATCATAAAGTATTAAAATACATTTTCCACGTGTGCATGAATATTTTAAAAATTAAATTTGAAAATTTTGAAAGATGATTGATTGTCATCTTTCACATGTGCTTGTTTTATTTGAATATTTTCAAAATTGATGGATGCTTTTCTTGCTTTTATTGACTTATGCAAAAAATAGATGTCTTTGTTTGAAAAATTTGAAAAGTAAAGTGTGCTCCTTTTGTCATATGTAAAAAGTAAAAGATTAAGTTTGAAATTTTTGAAAAGTAAAGTGTGCTCATTTTGTCACATGCAAAAAGTAAAAAGATTAGGTTTGAAATTTTTGAAAAGTGAATGATGATGTCTTTGACATGTGAATCTTTTTAAATTTGAATATGAAGTCTCATATGCCTATAAATAGATCATTTGAGAGCTTCACATTCACAACACCAAGAGCATACAACTATTCATTCAAAACTTTCATTCTCTCTTCTCTAAGCATTGAGCCTTAACCCTTGTTCATTTTGAGAGATATAGTTTGTGCTGTATTGTTCTTATTTCACTCATTGAGGAGTGTTTTCTGATAACCTACCCACTATCAATTCTTGTATCAGTAAAAGGGTGTGTATAACCCTTGTGCGTGTAGAAAGTGTTCTACACAGGGAATAGTTGAATCACCACGTGTAAGGTGATTGCAAGTGTAGAGGGTGTTCTACACGGATCCTTTGTAGCGGTGTTGTTCAAAGGTGTAATAGGTTTCTATCTCCACCTGAAGGAGGTTGAATAGTGAAATTCGGGATTCCTCAAGGAGTAGCTTGAGGCAGAGACGTAGGCAGTGGGGCCGAACCTCATTAACATACTGAGTTTGCTTTCTCTCTTACCCTTACTTTTATATTTATTGTTGTTTCAGTATTTTGTTTATATTTTATATTTACTATTTGATTTATAATTGTTATTTTTTTAAATACAACTCAATTCACCCATCCCTCTTGTGTTAGTCATTTGGGCAACAAAAGGGTGGAGCCTTGGAGGATTTTGGAGTACAACAAAAGATCGAGGGAAACAACTGGGCAAGTAGTAGAAAACAAATAAAATATTATTTGCTCCTTATACATTGTCTCGCTAGACATGGAGAGGTCCTAAGAACTTACTGTAGCACTTCATATCAAACAAATCACGTTTGGCTAGACCGTTGCAGATGAATATTTGCATTATTTTCTGGCTATTTTGGATTTGCATTGAGCAATGACAATGCTACTAATAAAAGTTACAATTGTTAAGAAAATTGACTCTAGCCTATTTTATTATTGAAAATAAGAAACGATTAATCCTGATAATAGTTTTAAAAATGTTGCTAGGAGAAAGTTTTAGAATAGAAAAGGGAAAAATACAAATAAAAGAAATAAATTCTTATAATTTCATCTCATCTTAATTCATTAAATTTTTTTAAATTTTCATATAAAATATAATAAATAATTTAATCTTTTCAAATTTCAATACAAAATAATATTATAATAATATTTTATTTATTACTTATTTAAAATATTTTATTAACTAAACGGAATTTAATTAGGAGAAGAAAAAGTAATTCTTAAAAATTGGGGTTATAAGAAAGTTCTGGAATTTATAGAAAATTGGTTTAAAACTTGCAATCCAAGTGAACTGAATTGGATTGGTCAGGTTGATTATGCCCTCTGTTGACCGGGGCACGTGCTCTGTTCAATGGACTCTATAAAAGTAAAGAATTAAAATACTGAAATGTCCAAACTAGCCCGTATAAAGTGCAAACTTGGTTAAGAAGTTTGATTTTTCTTTATTATTTATTTTTTGAAATCTGAACTGAACTTGATCAACAAGTTTCGAATATTTTAGACTTTAGCTCCCCCTGTATAATATGGACCAGTTGCCAACTGCTTCTTCTCAGTATCGGTCGCACAGCCTTCAGTTCAATTAGAGTTCTGTTTGTTCGTGAATGTAATGGATGTGTTGTCTCCGAAATTGCCACTATGGATGAGATTTGATCCGCTGGATGACAAGGTAATCGATTTCTTCTTGAGGGCAAAGAAAAACAATTGGGTATTGCATGAGCACCACAAAACCCTGAAAGAACTCGATGCCACGCATCCCGTTCAGGTGTGTTAAAATGATTGGTTTGTGATATTACTTCACCTTTCTTCTTAATCTTAATTGCTAAGCTGAATTTCGTGCAAGTTTATTTCGTGTGGATTTAACACCATCTTTCTGCCAAGCGTATGTGGGGGTCCTCGTAATAAGTTGAATTATTCAATTAGCTAGGGGTGTGGAATCTGTTAAAATCTGTTAAATTTTTGTTTGGGCTCATCATAATGAGCGAGTTGAGGATTTCTTCATATGTTTCAATTGGTAATTTTAGCTATCCTTACTCTAAAGAGGAAGTCTGTTGGTTTATTTGTCCAATTAAATTAGAACAGGTGCAGTGTTCTTTCGTAAAAAAAGAGGAAAAATTCCTTTATTTCATTGTTGTCATAGCTCTAACCTTTCTGATACACATCTTTACATTTTTTAACCGCGCTTCTGTAGTAACCCAATGTGTAGGTATTGATCAGCCTGACTCACTTTGTTTATGAACTTAATGCAGAACGCCTTTGTACCCTGTCCATTATCTTATAAGCATGAAAAAATAGAGTATTAAAGATCCAAACTTTAATGATGCTGGATCTGCTGTTTCATCTCCCGCTGCATCCAAATCTTGCCTTGAAGATTTAGAGTCTGAGCTACTTCTGGCCTCAGTATTCCCGGCACCAGAAGTGCAAGCTACTACAACACCTGGAAATCTTGATGGAACAATATACGTCACTACAACACCTGTCGAGTGTGATGACAAAACAGTTAAGTACACATGACGCAGAGATCAATTGGGAGAACTTACCACTACCAATGTGAGAAAAGAATTGATAAAAACAGTTTTTAATTTTTTCCCGAAAGTTTAGAAGAGCAGTCGGTTAATTAAGTACTTATCTTATCTATTTATTTATTTTCGTCAGGATGATCTGCAACTAGAAGAAGCATCGAAAATGACTTTTGAGTTGCAGCAAATGGTAGCTTGTGAAGTTTTGACACCCTCAACTTCACCACATAATGCCCTTACTGCATGATCCATTGATCTTAATAGAGACCAAAGTGAGATTCTTTTGACTGACAAACGTATTTTGAATGTACACACTACAAAAATCAAGTGTTGAATCTGAAAAGTCATAGCCATATGCGACAAGCTCACTAGCACCATATTGAAAATACGTCTCAAAATGACTGTTGTTCAAGTCATTGGTGACAGGGTTTGGATTTGGTATCTCCTGAAGACTATTTTGACGGAAAGACATTGAACACTATAGCACTCAGTAATTGTAACCAAAATAGTTATAATGCATGCGCTGCAAGAAATGAAGTGCCTGAAGCAACAGCCTGTGAGGTAAGGCATCAAGCTCCTCCAATTCAATAGCTAGTGAGTAAAATATCGATCTCAATCATTTATTTTCCTACTCAGGTTGATTTGCAGTTCAAGGAAGGCTTAAGCATGTTTGATCTCCCGACTCGAGCCACCGGATTGCAATTTGTCCTCCCTATTCCCTTGGATATCCAATTTGGCATGTCTTACCCCGTCCCAATGACTTGAACAACGGTCATTGTGGGATTTTTAGTATGGTGCTTGCGAGCCCGCTGCATATGGCTGAGTTTTCAGATTCAACACTTGATTTTCATAGTGAGTACATTCAAATACGTTTGTCAGTNAATACATTCTAGTCGTGCAAATACATTTTTAGGACTGGTTATGTCTACTAGTAAGAGTGAATGAACCAACTACAGACCAAGAATTGATAGACCACCTTGAAGAAAAAAAAAATAGACAAACAACACACCACAATAGACAACAATATGCCAAAATAGAGAAAAAAATGCAATACCATTTCAGAAAATCAATACGTAGATATCAAATGTGGAGACCATACCATTTCAGAGAAAAAAAAGCAATACATTAGACAACAAACAAATAATCATCTTTAAGTGAATGTATACCATTTCATCCTCAAATCTATGGAACATTTATGGAAAATTTGGTACACGATATCCCGTATACCATTTCATCCTAAAAAAAATTAAAAATAAAAAAATAGCAAAGCATTTACCCAAACAGATGTTGCCGGAAGTGGTAAATTCGAGGAAGAAGAATAACCTTCTAGATGATTCGTGGAGGAAGCCGATATCAAGAAATTAATTTGACCTTGCAACACAAAAGAGGAGATAATATCAAAATTGGAGAAGAGGAAACGCATAACGACGACATAGTGGCTTCAACAGAGAAGAGGGAGAGAAGAGCGAGGAAGAGAGACTTATTTTGGAGAGCACGGAGATGATGGCAACCGCTAGAGAGATTTGAGGTTGTGGACTAAAGAATGGCGACGGGTTGAAGAAGAAGGCGAGGCCTGGAGGGAAAGAAAAGAAAGGGTAGGAGCCTTGGAGGATTTTGGAGTACAACAAAAGATCGAGGGAAACAAACGGGCAAGTAGTAGAAAACAAATAAAATATTATTTGCTCCTTATACATTGTCTCGCTAGACATGGAGAGGTCCTAAGAACTACTGTAGCACTTCTATCAAACAAATCACGTTTGGCTAGACCGTTGCAGATGAATATTTGCATTTTTTTGGCTATTTTGGATTTGCATTGAGCAATGACAATGCTATAATAAAAGTTACAATTGTTAAGAAAATTGACTCTACCTATTTTATTATTGAAAATAAGAAACGATTAATCCTGATAATAGTTTTAGAAATGTTGCTAGGAGAAAGTTCTAAAATAGAGAAGGGAAAAATACAAATAAAATAAATAAATTCTTATAATTTCATCTCATTTAATCATTACAATTTTTTTAAATTTTCATATAAAATATAATAAATAATTTAATCTTTTTAAATTTCAATACAAAATAATATTATAATAATATTTTATTTATTACTATTTAAAATATTTTATTAACTAAACGGAATTTAATTAGGAGAAGAAAAAGTAATTCTTAAAAAATGGGGTTATAAGAAAGTTCTGGAATTTATAGAAAATTGGTTTAAAACTTGCAATCCAAGTGAACTGAATTGGATTGGTCAGGTTGATTATGCCCTCTGTTGACCGGGGCACGTGCTCTGTTCAATGGACTCTATAAAAGTAAAGAATTAAAATACTGAAATGTCCAAACTAGCCCGTATAAAGTGCAAACTTGGTTAAGAAGTTTGATTTTTCTTTATTATTTATTTTTTGAAATCTGAACTGAACTTGATCAACAAGTTTCGAATATTTTAGACTTTAGCTCCCCCTGTATAATATGGACCAGTTGCCAACTGCTTCTTCTCAGTATCGGTCGCACAGCCTTCAGTTCAATTAGAGTTCTGTTTGTTCGTGAATGTAATGGATGTGTTGTCTCCGAAATTGCCACTATGGATGAGATTTGATCCGCTGGATGACAAGGTAATCGATTTCTTCTTGAGGGCAAAGAAAAACAATTGGGTATTGCATGAGCACCACAAAACCCTGAAAGAACTCGATGCCACGCATCCCGTTCAGGTGTGTTAAAATGATTGGTTTGTGATATTACTTCACCTTTCTTCTTAATCTTAATTGCTAAGCTGAATTTCGTGCAAGTTTATTTCGTGTGGATTTAACACCATCTTTCTGCCAAGCGTATGTGGGGGTCCTCGTAATAAGTTGAATTATTCAATTAGCTAGGGGTGTGGAATCTGTTAAAATCTGTTAAATTTTTGTTTGGGCTCATCATAATGAGCGAGTTGAGGATTTCTTCATATGTTTCAATTGGTAATTTTAGCTATCCTTACTCTAAAGAGGAAGTCTGTTGGTTTATTTGTCCAATTAAATTAGAACAGGTGCAGTGTTCTTTCGTAAAAAAAGAGGAAAAATTCCTTTATTTCATTGTTGTCATAGCTCTAACCTTTCTGATACACATCTTTACATTTTTTAACCGCGCTTCTGTAGTAACCCAATGTGTAGGTATTGATCAGCCTGACTCACTTTGTTTATGAACTTAATGCAGAACGCCTTTGTACCCTGTCCATTATCTTATAAGCATGAAAAAATAGAGTATTAAAGATCCAAACTTTAATGATGCTGGATCTGCTGTTTCATCTCCCGCTGCATCCAAATCTTGCCTTGAAGATTTAGAGTCTGAGCTACTTCTGGCCTCAGTATTCCCGGCACCAGAAGTGCAAGCTACTACAACACCTGGAAATCTTGATGGAACAATATACGTCACTACAACACCTGTCGAGTGTGATGACAAAACAGTTAAGTACACATGACGCAGAGATCAATTGGGAGAACTTACCACTACCAATGTGAGAAAAGAATTGATAAAAACAGTTTTTAATTTTTTCCCGAAAGTTTAGAAGAGCAGTCGGTTAATTAAGTACTTATCTTATCTATTTATTTATTTTCGTCAGGATGATCTGCAACTAGAAGAAGCATCGAAAATGACTTTTGAGTTGCAGCAAATGGTAGCTTGTGAAGTTTTGACACCCTCAACTTCACCACATAATGCCCTTACTGCATGATCCATTGATCTTAATAGAGACCAAAGTGAGATTCTTTTGACTGACAAACGTATTTTGAATGTACACACTACAAAAATCAAGTGTTGAATCTGAAAAGTCATAGCCATATGCGACAAGCTCACTAGCACCATATTGAAAATACGTCTCAAAATGACTGTTGTTCAAGTCATTGGTGACAGGGTTTGGATTTGGTATCTCCTGAAGACTATTTTGACGGAAAGACATTGAACACTATAGCACTCAGTAATTGTAACCAAAATAGTTATAATGCATGCGCTGCAAGAAATGAAGTGCCTGAAGCAACAGCCTGTGAGGTAAGGCATCAAGCTCCTCCAATTCAATAGCTAGTGAGTAAAATATCGATCTCAATCATTTATTTTCCTACTCAGGTTGATTTGCAGTTCAAGGAAGGCTTAAGCATGTTTGATCTCCCGACTCGAGCCACCGGATTGCAATTTGTCCTCCCTATTCCCTTGGATATCCAATTTGGCATGTCTTACCCCGTCCCAATGACTTGAACAACGGTCATTGTGGGATTTTTAGTATGGTGCTTGCGAGCCCGCTGCATATGGCTGAGTTTTCAGATTCAACACTTGATTTTCATAGTGAGTACATTCAAATACGTTTGTCAGTCAAAAGAATCTCACTTTGGTCTCTATTAAGGTGAATGGATTATGCAGTGGATCAGATGCAAAAATGGCCAATAAACAAACCGGTAAGTGGAGCTCTCAAGTACTTTTTTTATTGTTAATTACAAGTTAAGCTAAGAAATTTTGTGTTGGGTTGTCTCAATTTGCAGCTTAAGTGGCGTGACCAAAATTGTTATAATACTGCAGAAAATGAAGTGCCAGAAGAAAGAGCCAGTGAGGTAAGGCATTGAATTCCTGCATATCAACAGCTACTGAGTTACATACCTGTCCCAATCATTCATGTTCCTATCATCTGGTTGATTTGCAGTTCGAGGAATGGTTGTGTATGTCTGATCGCCTACCAAAGCCTCCAGATTGCAACTTGGTCTCCCCGTTCCCCCTTGGATATGCCTTTCGGCATGTCTTACCCCATCACCAATGACTCAAACAACAGTCATTGTGGGATGGATTTTCAGCATGGCACGAATGACCTTGCCACATATGGCTATGATTTCTCAGATTTAGAACCTGATTTTATTAATGAGAACTTTGCAAATATGTTTGGCAGTCAAAAGAATCTCACTTTGGTCTCTATTAAGGACAATGGATCATGCAATGGCCCAAAAACAAAAATGGCCAACACACTGGTAAGTGGGAGCTCTCAAGTACATTTTTTTTATTACTAGTTGCAAGTACCAGAAACTGTGTTGAGTTGTGTCAATTGCAGCTTGAGTGGTGTGAGTTGCAAAAACCTTACAGTTAAACGGAATGAGTTTAATATGAATTATATTTTCAGATTTATTGGTCTTTTGAATCCTAACCTTGCATTGTTCTCGACAGTTTGAGTCAACATTTCAAGACTCTGGAGAGATCAGCAAAAGAAAGGCTTCTTCAGGGTTGCTAAATCTGGAATTCCACATGGGATGGATGGGAGGGTCTTCAAATCAGATCGAACTTATGCAAGACAATTATTCTTCAAATCAGATAGAAGCTGACATTCGTCGCACGATGAGTCCTAACCATAGTTTCAATCCTAAATCTCATAATCTTCATACTTATGCGAGACAATTATTTCCCAACTGGTATCCCAAACCTCAACATATTTTGCTCAGATTCTATTTGACTTCCATTTCCAACTCCAGTATCTGAACACCATATCAACACTACTTTATGAAGCCACTGCCAATTCCAGGTTTTACCATTGAACCATAATTCCATATGAACCCCCTTGGAAGTTGTTCAAAAAGGTCTCAAACCAATTTCTAGAAACCTCGCCTCTTTCTTTTTGAATCCCATCCAATGCATAATACTCAAAACAGACAAGATCCGAAATTCTAACATTCCACCAAAACCTCCATGAGCCCAGACTCGTAGTCTAAAACCCTTTTCTATTGCCTGAACTTTTCCCAGCCGTCCAATAACTCAAAGCTCAAACTCTATACTCAATTTCGCAAATCCTTTTTCTTATGTTGTAGAGTCTGAGACCTTGACAAGATACACAATTTGAATTTTCAGTCAGTCCTCGATCCAAACGACCTCCAAAAACATAATGTGTCCAACAAGTTGAATTTCTCCACATCTCTGTCATCGAACCATAACATAATAATGCCCTAAAATAGGGTACATTCATGGAACCCCCAGCAAGTTTAATCTATGATATCATGCTGAACGATTATCAGAACCTCTGAATAATCATATGGATGATGCCATATGAAATGAATCTTAGAACCTGCTTAGTATAAGATTTTTATAATCATATTGATGTTATCAAATCAAATGATTAACAGAAACCTGATTATAAAAGAAATTCAGGTATATATAATTATATGAATGACACCATACCAAGCGATTATTTGAACCTGAAAAACAGGCTCTAATCATCATATGGAACCTGATTAAACAGGGTTCTTCTGCTACCCACTATATTTGCACAAATTCAAGAACTGGTCAATCCTTCATGGAGTATTTCTGCGACCATATTTACGTCGGGGGATAATGCATGACCATCACGTAAGTGATCATGGAAGATCAGTAACCATGGCAGATTGATTAAGACGTGTACTTCTGTTCTGTTTAACCTACTTTTTATTGCATGTAAATAAGGTTGGTTTGTACTTTAGCTTTATGTTAGATAATGTTGTGTTCGGTTTGACGGCAATTCTCTAGTACGCATAACGACATGAAATTGTTATCTTTGCATTCAGAAACTTTACACCATTGACTAAGTTTTGACCGTCAAGATCGTAGCATGTCACCTAAGTTTTTTATTGATCCCAGTGACTATAATTGAATTATGGTGTAAGGTATCAGATTTTGGTAGTTTGAGGTTGCAGTGTGCTAAGTTCTGATAGTTAATTTGGGTTGAAAAATGTAAATATCTTGTAGTTTAAAGGGGTGTAAGATGTACTTTTCCCATAAAATGATATATATGCCGGAATTAATAATGCAGCATGTTGATTTATCTTGTGTGTGTGTATTTTTTTTTTCTCTCTCTCTGAAAGAGTGAGCGTGCTCATTTTATTTTTCTTTTTAAAAGAAACGACTAAGGTGCATAAAAGTATAAGGTCTCGTTTGTTTACCTAAAGTTAAACTATTTCATATCATCTCATTATTATAATTTTTTCAAGTTTTTATATAAAATATAATAAATAATTCAATTTTTTCAAATTTTAAAACAAAACTACTATTAAGAATTTATATTATAATAATATTTTATTTAATTTTTAACAAAACATCTCATATCATCTAAACTGTGTAATCAAATCAAGTAAAAGTTGAAATTGAAAATACTGGCCTAACTGTACCTTATCAAAGATCTGAGATTTGAAAAATACTACAGCTGACTAGAGTCTTGTGCTGATAATGTGTTGTAAAATTAAAGAAATATAACTAGAATATTTAAGATAAAATTGGCTCTTCAGGAGCTCAATATTATTTCCTACTAATATTTAATTTTTTCCTTGTAGTATATATACACATTTGTGAAGAGTCCCTATAGGAACTTTCAGCTCTCTCCCTATTTCGCTTCTCTCTTTCCATGTCTTCTTCTTTTCTTCATATGTTGAAATTCTCAACGAGTCTCATTTTATAGGCAATCGGATAGGAGAAGAAACGAGAGAATTATGAGAGAGAGAGTAGAAAGAGTGAGTGCGGACCCCCCCCCTCCCGGGGGTCGCGGTGGCAAATTTCACCTACTCTCATTGGCATGAGCAAAGAGAGAATTGCGAAGGAAAAGAGGAGGGGAGGGGTAGCAAGGACCCTCCTTCACCTACTCCCCCTTGTCACTTTCGGTGGAGGAAAGGTCTCCCTCATCTACTTCTCTTCTTTCATTTTTATTGGTGGCAGAGATTTAATATTCTGCTTACAAACGAGGCTTCACATTTAACCCAACACAATATGATAGAATCTTCATGATCATCCATAAAATGTATATGTTTATAACAAAGAGAAATGTTATTCCTACTATCAAAAAATGTATGCCCTGTTATGTGCTGGCGTGGCAGTGTTATGTGGCACTACCTCATCAACCTCTAAATCTTAAAAAATAAAAAAATAAAAAAAAGGACCAGGGACATTTTTCCATTTCTTTATGTTAGAGCCTTTTTTCATTTCTCTATTTCTTTACGTAAGAGGCAACCATAAAAAAGTTAAGAGGTTTTTTCTTTTATTTTTCTTTCTTTTTAGTACTCATCATCATCTTCTTTCAGCCTCTCAAACCATAGCTATTCCACTTCTCAAAAAAACCGTCACTGCAAAATCTGTAAACCAAAATAGATAGAGGGCTTTGGAGCTAAGAGAGATAGAGATGAAGATACTCTTCAACATAGAATTTTCAAAGTATATTTATATGTTTTCTCCTCTACCTTATGGATTGCAAACATTTTTTATATGCAAAATAGTGGTATGATTATGTAATTTCGAAAATTTGGATTTAATGAAAACCCTAGGTGGATCGAGAGAAAGAGGAATATAATCCGAGATCGAAATATTGAAATCATCTATAGCGAGATATCAGTAAGATAATCACTTTTTCATACCCCTTACTCATATGTTACCTCTTGTTAGTGGATTTGTTTGCTCCAATTCTTGGTTCCCCATGCCCCTGTTAAATTTGTTCCATAAATACGCTCTGTTTGTTGTAGTCTGCTGTTTCTTTTTCTTTCTTTCTTTCTTTTTTTTTATTGTCAAAATGCCCCTGCCTAATGAATACGGTAGTTTAATATGTTAAATTTGTCCCAAAAATGCACCACGTTTGTTATGGTCGGCCATTTCTTTTTTACGCCAAAATGTCCATTATCAAATAGAAAATTATATTTGCAGTTCCCACTTGGGACTGCATGTGCAGACTCTTTATTAAATAAGAAAAAATATTATTTTAAGAGAGAGATTTTTATAATTTTAAAAATAAAATTACCTAGATCTGCATTATAGTCTCTAAATGAAGACTATACATAACATTGCTCAATTAAAAATGAAAAAATCTAGTTGCAAGTACAATTACGTACTAATATGTGCATCAATCGAATGTGATTGATCAAAAAGTTGATTAGATTGAATATAGTGATAATTTAAATTTTAAATATAAAGGAATCAATATTGATATGCAAATTAGTACGCGGCCTTACTTGTATGTAACAAAACTCGTTAAAAATAAATGATAGTTTATATGCGATAATTACAATTTCCTTTAATATATGGACTTCTGACTCAAATGTAATGCAAAGTAAAAACAAAAACAAAAAAACGTTGCAGAAAGTGAACCTCTTCTGCATAAACAGGATGGGCTTTAAAGTGTCGTCTAAAGTGCTCTTCTGCATAACAAATCCATCTAAAGTGTCGTCTTGTGACTTTAAAGCTTGGGCTTTTACGGTTAATGGGCTCTTAGCAGCAGCGTCAGCATCAGACCACCATCAAGAAGAACATGCTTTTTTTCCCTAAAGCCCGGCGGCCATTGGGTTCCAATTCTGGGCTCTATAATAGAAGCATCAAGGTAATTACTAGAGTATTAGTATTGACTTATTTATCTTTAAATTTAAATAATATTTTTTTAAATTCATCTACATTAATTTATGCATCTCTAAACTTTTACAGAGTTATGAATAGTAATTCTTCAAATTTGAAGAATCATTTTTCACTTCCAAACATTATTTTTAATATTTTTTTTCTCTCATATCCATTAAAATCAACTTTGTAGAATTTGTATTAAAATGATTTTGATATATGAAATTTTTATTAAGTTGATGATACAAAGTGTTTTTAGTACATATTAATATTTATTGATAAAATTGATCATTTTGATATATGAAATTAGTAATATTTAGATATATGAAATTGATATTTTTGAACACATAGTACTAATTGTAAAATCTATAAAAAAATAATAATTTTAAGAAAAAAATAAAAAATAATAATATTTTATTATTATTTGGTTTAAATATGCATAATCCAATATGAGAGTTTTTTTTTCTATGCAAAATTAATCTTCAAAAAATATAATTTTATAAATGTATATAGAAAAATTAATGTTAATGCTCTAATTAAGCAGGTTCGTAAATAAACATCAAGCCCATTTTAATTTTTTTTTTTAAAGATTTATTTATAAGATTATTTATTAACACACATCTAACACGTCGTTGATATGAAATCTGTTTCATAGTTAGCATAAAAAATATATATTTATTTAAATATTTTAAAACTTTTTACATCCTCCGACGATTGGAGGGTGATTATTAATTAAGAAACAAGCAACGTGGAATTCTTCATTAATAGTTTCGTTCCAATTTAAATATTTTACTCTTTAAAAATAAAAATTCAATTTCTAATTAAAAACCTACCTATATGTTACAGATTATGGATTGCACAACACTTCTATACATAAATATATAGATTGAAAAAAAAAATGATAATACCTGTCGAAAATAAAGTTAAAGAATTGGCCAAGAGGAAAAAAAAATCACTTGGTTATTTACATCGAACATGTAATGTCTAAGTGATATTTATTTACGGAATATATTGAAAAAAGAAATATTTATGAATATTTTTAAAAAAGCATAATTTAGAAAAGCAATAATATATGAAAAACATTACTTCCACATATAATTTCTATCGAAATTATCTACCGAATTTAATTTTTATTTAATGGTTAAGAATGTGTTTTTAAATAAATTTATTATTTATTATTTTTAAAAAATAAATATTTAAATGATTTAAAAAATGCTAAATTTTTATTTTTAAAAAAGAATAATCCGTAAGATTCTCGGTCTATGTAGCAATGTCCACGATATTTGGTGCACGCTTATTTTGATTAATTTTTTATGAATACTGCACATGCTATGTGGCCGAGTTAATAATATTTGAGTTTTGCTACATATAAGCAGAGTCGCGTATTAATCTACGTATTAATACTGATTCATTCATACTTAAAATTTAAATTAATACTATTTTCAATAAAAATTAATCAATCACATTAAATTAATACGTAGATTAATACATAATTATACTTGTAACTATATTTTTTCATAATATTTTCTATTCACAATTTGTCAAGAATTTGTGACCTCAACTGAAGTAGAACAGTTCCCCTACGTAATGTCGGCCATTCGGTGCGAGCGGGCTGCAGCCTTCAATATTAGGTTTGAATATAAAGACGATTTTAACTCATTTTAATTTATTATTATAATTTTTAAATTTTTTTATATAAATTATAATAAATAATTTAATTTTTTTAATTTTAAAATAATAATAATATTAAAAAATAATATTTTATTTAATTTTTAACCTCCTTCTATAAACTTATCTTCTTATATTACTACCTAAATCTCAAACAAATATTTTTATAATAAATTAAAAATCAAGGTTTCGTCAATAAGTCAGGGACTCAGGGTCCTGGACTCCTGGCTGCCGTATAAATGCAACTTTTGACTTTATAAGATTCGAGGATCAGCGGCAAATTCTGTGGACCCAATGATCTGTCTAAAGTTCGTTCGAACGGAATCTCGAGTGAAATATCAAAATAAAATTCGCTTGAGCTAAGATGCCGCCAACATCGAGCCATAATCAATCCAAGTATCTGGAATACTTTTTCAATAATAAATCCAGCCACCATTCCAACACATCTTTTTTTTGACCTTTTTTAAACACTGCATAAGTATATTCGTACTTTAAAATTAAAGAGGTTCAAACACATGATCATTAACAGATTCAAATCAGAAAATTGAAGTCCTCTGATTTCTCTGATGCTTTATCTGATTTCTTTATATTTTTTTCTCTATTTTGATTTTTATTAACTTAAAAAAAAAATCAAATGAACCAAATTACTATAATGGATCCCCTGCATCATTAATTAATGCCACCCACAACTTCACAACTCACAAGTAAAATTTTTCGCGTGTAGCAGCAGAATGCCTTGTTTTTTGGTTTTATGAATGTGAAATGTCCTTTCCATGGCTTCGCTCTTGCTGTGTGTATTTGATATGATATGAGTTGGGTTTGGAGATGGTAGTAATGTTACGGATATATGGCTCTCTCTTATCTGTAATTTCCAACCCACACCATTAAGATCCTTTTTAAAAAAAAAAAAAAAAAAAAAGATTTCGGGCAGGCCAACCGCAACTTGATCTCTATCTGTCTGAATAATATTTTGCATTTTCTCATTTTGGTAATACTTAGGAAATTAATAGAATGATTAAAACTCATACAAGTTGCTGGAATTCCAGGTCCTGATGCCTTCAATATGCTGAAATTGAGAAAGTTGATGAGTTCATTTAACAATAACAAAGTCAAAGGATTCAAGAAAGAGAAAAGGCCTAAAGCAGACTATAAGCGGTGCATTTTATCTACTCTCAAGTCTAACATTTTTTTTTCTATGCATAAATTATTAATTAAAATTAATTTTTTTAAAAATATAGATTATTTTTTTAAAATAATCATTTTATCTAACTAGGTAAACGTATTTTATATGTTGATCTGTCCTAATATATATATGTATGTGTAATTAAGAGACAATTTAACTGGTAAATATTTGAAATTAATACAGACACCAATAAAGGTCATAACAAACAAATTAATAATCCAAAAAATAAGCGATCCACGTATTGGTTGCAGCGAAATATTTGACTTCTTGCGTTTAAGTGCCGTTCGACGTGTACATTCGCATCAATTGAAATTGGGATGACCAATCGCAGCGCGCTTTGGGTTATGTGCAGCAGACAAACAACGACACAATAGTTAATGAATTAAGACAATTTAAAAAAATGGAATGCTGAAATTCAAAAATAATCAAATAATAGCATCTACACTCGACGATCAAAAACTAACGCTAAATCCATCATAAAAAAAAAAAAAAAAACTAACGCTAAAAGTTATTTGCATCGAATTTTTATTATTTTTACAACCAAAACAAATATTGCAAATGGCATATTTCTTACCGTATTTCTCAATAGATAATTTAACATGTGAAATATTCAAATATATATAGTAGAATATAAAGATAATGTTCAAACTCAATATTCTTATCCTGATATCATATAAAATTATTATTTATCTTAAAAATTTAAACTAACAAAAATAAATAAATTTTATTATTTATTTTATATTTTAACGTTTCAGTTCTTTTAAGTTGACCTAGAATATAACCATAAACTGACCAAACGCATCACGTTCCAGGCCCAATATTCCAGTATTTATCAACCAGACAGTACTGAAATCAGTTTTTCTGCATCTAGCCTCAAATTCTTTCAACCCCACAAAAAGATTATAGTTCACAAAATTACCTAAATTATTTAATATGTGATATATATATATATATGAATATATGTAGACCATTAAGTCGAAAAGTAAATTTATATTTCCTTATCATGCAAGCAAACTATATATGTAGACTGGACGAAATCTCAATTAAGATCAAGCATTGTAATAAAGTTTGTAACCAATCAAACAGCAACATATCTCAAGGAGCGGCTAGTAGCTAGAGCCCAAGCTTACGGCACAAACCCAAGATGCACTCGTGCACTCGTGAGTGTATAAATAATTAGATATGTGCTCATATCACCTTCCTCGAACTACAAAAAGTATAAGCAGTGAGCTACATATGTAAAGACAAAGTTTGTTACCAATCAAACAGCCACATATGTCAAGGTGCGGCTGGTAACTAGAACCCTAGCTTACGGCATAAACCCAAAAAACCCGAGATGCACTCGTGCATTCGTGAGTGTATAAATAATTAGATACGTGCTCATATCACCTTCCTGGAACTACAAAAAGTATAAGCACAGGTACATATGTAAAGACAAAGTTTGTAACCAATCAAACAGCTACATATGTCAAAGTGCGGCTGGTAGCTAGAACCAAGCTTACGGCACAAACCCAAGATGACTCGTGCCCTCAGGAGTGTATAAATATATGTTCATATCACCTTCCTGTAACTACACAAAGTCTTAAGCACACAGATCCTTCAAAAAAAAAAAAAAAAAGCACACAGAGAGAGATCTACCACATCTGCGAGTTTTGCTTGTCGATTTTTCCCCATACATATGGATACCAAGGTTTTATCCACCGGAGTTCGCTATACGAACTTGCCACAAAGCTACATCATACCAGAATCCGAGCGGCCTTGGCTCTCTGAAATCTCTGATTGTGAAGATGTTGCCATCATCGACTTGGGTATTGCAGATAGAAGCAAAATTGTCAAGCAAATTTGCGATGCCTGCAAATCTTGTGGCCTTTTCCAGGTAAAAAGTACTTTCCTGCAAACACATATCGATATATTTTGGCTTCATGAATAAGTCGGGCCCGGCCGCCGTATAAGCGTTTATAAATACGAGGATCAACCGCAAATTCTAGCTCTTGTATCATCAGACGCATGCACTTCCACACATCTTTCCTATCTTCCTTTCATTCCTTAATTCCTCACTTTCAGCAGGTGGTTTGTGCGTGTGAATTGGATGGATTGCATCCAAACATGAAAAAACGGATGAGATTCTGTCCCACGAAAGAGGAGGTCATCGATTTCTTGAGGTCCAAAATCACTGGGAATGATCATGAAGTTAATTTCATTTTCGAAGCCCAGCATTGCCGATGGGACCCCTGGGATTTGAGAGGTACTTATCTCCCTGTTCTTCTTAGAGGACTGCATGCTAGGCATACCGGCAAATTCAGGGAGAAAGAAAAACGTCGGGGCACAAATTTTTTAGATTCATGTTTATTTTTCCGCAGAAGCTCTTTATTCTTTGGCGTGACAAGTAGGAAAATTTAGTCCTTTTTTCTATGTTTATTTTTGGGAATTGTTGTCAGGATGTTATGTCACTTAATTCTGTTCGGTCGGCCTTGAGTTTGCAACTTATAATGTTTCTTTCGAGTTTCTCTGTACTCTTTCACATCTTATTTTCAAAACAATCTTGGTTTGTTTTGATAATAAGATGTGAAGAAACATGGGATTCATGTATTTGCAGCAACCATTTATAGTCTGCTAATTACCGTCTTTGGCCCTCAAGATTTGTGCCAATTCTGGTGGGATGTATGTGGCATAAAGATGGAGTATCCAGAGTGGTGGCTCTTCTTGCCACTGGATCGGAATGGTAAGCGATCGAACAGGGCAACCAGTGCTGGATTCTGGAAAGTGACGGGTAAGCCAAAGGAAATTAAGTCGGACTCGCGATTGATTGGCAAGAAAAACATTCTGGTATTCTATACAGGGACTCGTCCAGGCAAAACAACCAATTGGGTAATGCATGAGTACTGCACAACCTCAATGGAACTCGATGGCACCCATCCCGGTCAGGTTAGTTTTTGGTCTCTATTTTGTGAAAAATGATTGGTTTGTTATTTGAGCAGTCTATCATTTCTTTCCTCTTCTGGAATCATACAACAGATACTTGTCAATCGCATAAACGGTCGGGTGAATTCTCCTTTTTAACTCCGGCTAATAAAGATCTGCCACGTAAGCATGACAGCAAATACAAGTTTACACCGACAAACAGTAAATTATACTTTAGAAAAAGCTAGGATCTCGCGAGGAAAAATATACTCTTTTTAATACCGTACTAGTACAGTACGGCTTGGATATGCTGTATTAATCATTGGTCTAGTATATGTATTATCTATATTTTGTACTGTTCTAAATATCGAATGTATTGGCCGATATCTCTGTCTGTACCGATCTAACTATTGCCCATATTTGGACCTTAAATTTTTATTTTTTTATTTCTTTCAAATTGTAAACTCATTTTTTAACTTTTAATTCAGACCAGACTATTTATAATTTATATATATATATATCTATATATAATTTATTTATATATAAACTGTTATTTTGAAATATAATTTATATAAATATGTTTATATATGTAATTTATTCATATATCGATTATCTCGAAATAGTACACGAAAAGATATCGGTATCGAAATATTTAGTTCCAAGACTTTGACCGCTACAGTATTCAAAACTTTGAAGAAATCCCACTCCAAGCTACCATTCAATCTTTTTTAATTGTTTTTTTAACTTAATGATTAAAAAAATATTATTTAATAATATTATAAATTCTTTTATTATTTAAAAATGTTAAAAAAATAAATTAAAAATTTTTTTTTGGCCCAGCGGAAGCTCCTAGCGGGAGCCCCAATAATGGGTGTAGACCCACCCTTATTAGGGGTGTACAAGAAATCGTGGAACCAGTTATGACCGACTCAGATCGGCTGCCAGAGGCTAGAATCGATTGAAACTACCAAGGAACTAGTCAGCAGGCGGCAACGTTTTAACAAAATCAACTGTCATCGATTCGGTCACGGTTTGAGGCCTGCTCAAATTGCTGAACCTGCCAATGTAATAATACTTTATTTTTTAAAATTATATCAATATGAAACAACGTCGTTCCAGTGGTACATCGTCATTTCACTCCTGCATTTATGTTTTGGATACAAATTAAACGTCGCCGTTTGTTATTAAACCAAACGGCATCTTTTTATTTATAAGGTATGAAAAAAATAAGTAGAACGACGTCGTTCGGTATTAATAATATGTCTTATTCTTCCTTATTTTTTCCCGTTTTAATGCTATGTTTCTCACCCTCTCTCTCTCCTTTGCAACTCTCTCTTTCTCTATTCTCTCATATGAACGATGTCGTTAGGGAGAAACCGAGAATCGACTGTGAACCATTGGAGTCGATATGGTCGGTTGTTCACCTCCCTATCGATCGGTTGTAGTCGATTACTCTACCATTTTTCCTCTCATTGATCGTCGACGGTTTTGTTCAAAAACCACGCTGAAGAGGTCGATTTTCACTCTAACCTTTATACTTTTGATATTTTCTTCTCGATTTCTTCCTCCCTCTCTCTCTCTCTCTCTCATTCACGCCCGTCGCTGCAAGCCTTCTCTGGCTGAGCTGGCTCTCTCTAAAGTACTCTCTCTCTCTCTCTCTCTAAACTTAAAATTAAAACATTAAAAAATTGAAAATATATGTACATATTATGACGAGAAATTTTGAAGACCGTGTAAATGGAAGATGCCTATTTTATCCAAATATATATATATATATATTTTATATATTTATCCAAATGAATCTTAAACTTAGGTAACGCCTTTACATAAAAAAATATTCGTCTGAAAATTTTTAGAGATAAGAAAATATAAAATAAGTTGAGTTGAGATTAAAATTAAAAATTAAATAAAATATTATTAAAATATATTATTTTAATATTATTTTTTATTAAAATATGAAAAAATTGAATTATTTTTTTTATTTCGTATAGAAATTTATAAAAATTATAATAATTAAATAAAATAAAATTATACGATATAAGATGTTTTGTGAAAGTGAAGAATGCCTAAATCAGACTTTCACTAATGAAGAAGTCATGTGCTAACTCTCCCTTATTCACTTCATGCAGAAACCCTTCGTACTCTGTCGTTTATCTTGTAAACAGAAAAAGAGCGTCACAGATCCGAACTTCAATTTTGCTGGAACTGCTGTTTCTTCTCCTTCAACTGCATTCGAAGTTCAAGTTGAAGCTACTTCAACACCTCAGATTTTTTCTGAAACAATACCTGTGGATTGTGGTGACAAGAGTGTTAGTGCTCACGCTGCAGAAAATCAATTGGGAGAAGATGCAACTACCAAGGCGAGAATGGATTTGAGTTTCAGCTTCAACCATTCATTTTTTCTTAAAATTTTGAAGCCGCAGAGAATTAATTTAAGCACTTCACTTATTTATTTATATTTCTTCCCGCAGAAGAAGCTGAAACTAGAAGAAATGATCTTCGAGCTGAGGAAATGTTTGAGCGGTACGGTACACTTGGAGAGGGAAGGTAGCGTTTTTCTTAAAATAAAATCATTATCATAGCATGCTTAAACTAAATAAAAGAGAACATTATCCTCCATAATTAGAAGATGAACCAGTCATTTTTGTACTCCAAATGATCATATGGGTTTTTGTGCGTTGAGGAGAGTTTTACCCTTTTTGTGACACAAAATAGCTATAATACTGTCGAGTAGTTCTACTCATTTGCTGACTTCCCACGTACTACACACGAAACTGCTGACCTGATTTTTTTTCTTAATTATTAAATGCCTAAATAGTAAAGACCCAAATCTGTCTAATGTACGCATTTTGAAAATTTACCGTCTCCGACCCACCATATTCAGCTGGCATCCATGTTTAGCTTGCATCTACTTTCAACTCAAACAAGTTTTCTCTTTCTTTATTATTCCTGAAATCTTTCTTTTTTCTTTTTTAATTCCTTATGCCCAATAAGTTTCTTGGCCTCCAGATGGTTGGAGGATCTCTAAAAAATCAGTCATTTTTGTTCGATTCTACATAGGGCTCTCATTTATGGTGGCCACATTTTTTTGTTCTTTTCTTCTTTTCGTTCAAGATCATCTGAGCACCAATCATATATTGTATATATGTACTCTGCATATTATGCTTGTAGCAATTAACATGAACAATGTTGGTCAAACTAAAAACACAATAGAAAAAGGATGAGAAAGGATTGACAAATTAGGATCATGTTTTGAAGCAATTTAGTTCATAAGATAATTCAGTAGTTTGACATATATAGCAGTTTGCAAAGTTGCCTTGCATATCAAGCACTGGTCCCTATCCTTTGCCCACTTTTTCCATTCAATATTTCACCCAAAGCAATTAGAAAAATAAACAAATATTTCTGATTGTCCTATGAGTCTTGCTACCAGTACGCATGAAAAAAGTAGCCTGAATTATGTGCTAAGAGCATTAGCATTGGCTTGGCCAAATGCATATCCAAATTTAGCCAATATCAACTTGAAAATACATTTACCTATTCTATCTAAATTCAAGTCCCACATTGAATTAGCCATCCAAATTATATATAATAATAAAATATTATTAAAATAATAATTTTTTAAAAAAATTTTTGTTTTCTCACATTTTATAATTCTACCAATTTAATATTAAGCAATATTATATTATAATTAAATTAATATTAAAAAAACACATTTTCAAAGCTCATTTAGGAATAACAAAATTCTATCAACTAATTTTTTTCCTAAATATCTAGCAACATATGTATTTTCATGCAAAAATAAAAAACTGCACTGCAGTTACATGAATTATGAACCAAAATCTGCACTGCAGTTACATGAATTATGAACCAAATTCTGCACTGCAGTTACATAAATTAATATCAAGAAAACAGCTACTTAAGGTTACATAAATCAACATGAAGAAAATCTGCACTGCACTTACATCTACATAAACAGAATTAGGAAATCTGCACTACACTTACATAACCTTCTTTAATCTGAAATCTGCACTGCACTTACATCTACATAAACAGAATTAGAAAATCTGCACTGCATTCTTAACCTTCTTAATTACAAAACCATTTACATAATAACCTAGAGGAAATATACACTTCCTCCACCATCTTAATTACAAAACACTTACATAAACATCTAGTGGAAATCAAATATTCAAACACCATCTTAATTACAAAAAACACTTACAGGCTTTTTGGATAGTTGACCATTGATTAGTCAACGACCCCACAGAACGTTCAGGCCAATTAGGATTTTTATATGTATTGAAGTAATCATGGATTCTTATCCACAATTGGGTGGACTTTTGATCTGTCCCCCTAATAGCGTCTAAACTAATGTTTAGCCACCCTGATACAAGGAGGTTGTCTTCCTCCACGGTGAAGGACACACCCCGTTGGGATAGTTTAGTTCGTGTCCTTACATGCCCAATGGGTTGTGTCACTTCAACCTCAGCCTCAACATTATCATGCAAGACACGAGCCATGGGGGTGTTAATAATACCTTCTCCACCACTTTGCAATAGTGTGGTGAAAAAGGGATCATCCAATAACTGTGAATCCATCCTATTTAAAACAGTCAACAAGTAATAAAGTCAACAAAAAGCAAATAATAAACATAACAGTCTTAAAGTAAGCAGGGAAGACAGTGAACAATATATGCCAACATGACTAAAAGAAATAGGTTGACTATTTAGAATGCATTGTTTAAACTACCATACTATGTAACAATAGATGCCTATATGGCTGGAAGGGAGTGTTTAATATTTGAGCAATAGCCAGCAAATGGCTGGAAGGGAGTGGTCAACAGTCTGATATAATGCAGACTGATGAGTATCTGCATCAGTTCAGCAATTAGAATTACAATCCCTTTGATATTTTAATATTCAATGCAGAGTTGTATATTAATATGATAAAATTAATAAAGAAACTCAGTTTCATAATAGCACATATGGAAGGCTTGGGAAAGTAAGTATGAGTTGATAAGCTAGTGTGTATTTTATCTTGTCTTGTAGAACTGTTTCTTTATGTAAATGATAATCATCATTATTTTTTCATAGTTTATTATGCCACCAGTGAAAACAGCCGGTTCAGTATATGGCCTGTAAATGGTGAATGTGCCTTTTGCATCAAAACAACAATAAATACAAATGAATAAAGAAAATCAATTCAGTATTTTTAATTTCTTGCTTTGAGAATTTTGGCAATATTTTCTTGCTGGGTTCGGAAGTTGGAGCTAAGTTAAAAAAGAAAGACAAAAAAATAATGGGAGTGATGAGCTGTATATTTACCAATGTGCATTTTTATCAACTAATATTTAGAAAACTTATCTACTTTGTTAAGTTGAAGAAAAAAAAAGATTATACACAAACTAATGATATGGACACTTGAATTATTCTGTCCTCATGCCATTAGATGTTACCTACTAATCATTTGTAAGATTGGGTGTTTAATAAAAGTTGGTCAAACCAACTTAATCACTAAGGGCACCCATGATATGAATGTGACTACCCTAGGAAACAGACATAGCACAAAACAAAAAAGAAAAGATGTGGCTAAGATTGATATGCGTTTTTTGAAAGAACTAGGACCATTTGTGGCAGTGCTCCTGTTTTGCCACACTAAAGGCAACCCTTATTATGTGTCAATAAGCATGTTTTTAGATATATATAGCCCCTCTCTCTCTCTCTCTCTCTCTCTCTCTAACAATAAATACACACACATGCGGCATATTCCTTTTGCTTTGAATCCGAGGGCCCATTTGTGTTAGAGCTTAATAAGAGTTCAATCTCCTCATGTCATGTGAAAGGGTGAATCCCTATTATATTTCTCTTTAGTTTTCAAGGCTTGAGAAATTGACAAACATTAGTCACTGCGTGGGTCTAGGTAGCACATGATGCATGGTTGATATCCTAATGCATGTCAAAATGATGTGGAAAGACTAGTGACAAATCAACACCAAACATGCACATATTTTTGAGATCCGAAAAAGTAAGTAGTAGGGGTGTTGAACCGGATCCGGATCCGGATATCCGGCCATAACCGGATCCGGATCCGGGTTCTAAAAACCAGGGCGGTTATCCGTCCCGGATTAATCCGGATTCCAATCCGGGCGGATAACCGGGTTATATCCGGATATCTGGATTATAACCGGATATCCCCTTTTTGCAAAATTTTACATTAAAACCCGGATATCCGGGTTATAACCGGGTTTAATCCGGGTTTTTTTTTTTTCAAAGGCTTTAAAAACTCCAAAAAAATATATATAGCACTTAAAAATAAAAATAAAAAATCTGATATCTTGTTTCAATTGCCCAATTTGTTTTAAAAAATAATTTAAACACTTTTTATAAGTTTTTTTTAAAAAAAGTAAATTAAAGAACAAAATAAATAAAAATGCAAAATAAATAATATTTTTGTTTACATCTCCATGCAAAACATAAATTTACAAATAACAAAATAAATAATAANGTTCAAACGAGTAACATTTGTATTGATAAGGGTTCTTCGAGGGAAACCCAACCTCCTTAAAGATTCAGACTTGGAAAAATTCCAGATATCCCTTCAATTCAAAGTTTCCCTTCCTCTTGACTCTGACTTGTAACTAACCTCTAGCTATGATAAAATGACCTGATAGAATACATAAAAATACAATGCTTCAACGGACAGTTGGCATGCACAACCGGGGTGTAGTCGGCTGACTTGGCATTGTCAGCTGATTTAATTATAAAAGAAAATGAAAATAGAGGTTCTTTTCATGGGTGTAGTCCTGAAATACACAGATGCAAAGCTTCTTTTTGTTGAGGTTCTCTTCATTTTCGTGGGTGAAGCATCTCGTGCGTAACCAATCGAGCGGTGGGTTCTTTTCGTGGGTTGGAGGTTCTCGTCGCTTTCGTGGAGCTTGTTTGCGTGTAACTGAGCTGCTCTTCGGTACGTCTTCGTGGGTTCTCCTCGATCTATTCATTGTGGGTTGGAGCTTCGTCGTCTTCGTGGAGCTTGTCTGCATGCGTGACAGAGCTTCTCCCCATGGGTTCTTCCACATTTAGAAATATGGGCTCCATCTGAGCAAGGTTGAAAAATCTTGGAACAGATTTGCCTCACTTCCACTTCCTCTCTCTCGGTTAGCAAAGCCATAGTTTCAAGTTGCTTTATTGCAAGTTTTAGGTTGCCTAAATGTAATTCAAAAATTCGAAATTTACCATTAAATAACTTTTTGTTAATTAAATATCCAAGGGGGATACTATGTTAGCCTTCTATGAAAGGAAAACGCTTCTTGCAGTCAGCTGGAGGAAGAATATATTTGTATAATCATACCTGGGTGAGTTCGAAGCTAGCTAGGTGAGTTTCCAAATAATATGAAATATTATGAAGTGTTGTTCTTGTGCTCTATCATTATACCTGGTTGAGTTTCCAAATAATCAAAGTTTTGGATATGTTTAGGTTGCTGTGAATATAATCAATCTGAGTTTTCTTAAATGTATACATGTATAATTAAAAAAATAATTGTATACCTTTATGTGTTTGCCTAAATGTAATTAAAAAATTCGATCAACTTGATTGTGCGGACTAATAATTATCGAGCAGGAAGTAAAGAGAGACTTTAAGATCAATTTTGTTGTTTTTGTTTTGTTTTTTAAATTCTAGAGCACAAGAACAACACTTTCTGACCAGCACATGAACAACACTTTAAAAAATATATATATATATCTAGAGCACAAGAAATTCCTTTTCTTGATCGTTGCATTTGTTTGTCTATGTTTTTCCTTGAGATCAAAGTAATGCATGTTCAGACTATTCACCGAATGAAGTGAAGGAGAAGATCAGAGGAGGAAGGAAACTTGGGAGAAGGAGAAGAGAAATGAAACTCAAGAGTCAAGATGGAGGAGGAAGCGGAATGGCAAAGCGGAGGGGAGAAGGAGAAACGAACCGTTTGGGCAGCTTGTCTTCGTGGAATCCAAAATTGCATGAAATGAACCGTTTCATTAACCACGTGGGACACGGTTGGGCGGCGCTTTCTCCAGCTGACTACAAGAAGAGTTTTCCATAAAAATAACAGTAGCATAAAATAGACCGTTTGGTATTTTAAGTTCCTAAATCTATGTGCATTACAAAAAAACTATAAAAGATAGACCTAAAGACTAAGTGCATGTTTAGGACTCAGATGGAAAATATAGCTTATAACTTATAACTTAAGTTATAAACTCTACTAGTTATTTATTTTTGGTAACCATATATTTAAAACACTTTTAAACATATTACGTTTATTTGTTAACAAATTAAAAATATGATTTTTTATATAGAAATGACGATTATTTAAATTTTTAAAGATTATGATCATATCATTGAAAGTTTGAAATTTGAAATTATCTTAAAGTTGTATAGATATTTTCATCCATTTTTAAAATTTGAATTACGTTCTGCATTCTTTGAAAATAATATTTCTCCTCAAACATATTTTTTAGCTTATTAGATATTAAAAATGCTTTAATATGTAGCATCTAAACAACATAATATTTTCATTAAAGAGTTTTTAAGACTATTTAAAGACTTTTTAAGACTCCTACCACAACCAGAAACATACCCTAAATTAAACGCTGTGTATTATAGCCCTTTAAACAACAGCTCCATATTCCAGCTACATGCCAAAAACTTTGTGCTCCATTTGAATTTTGAATCACACGATGCCGTTTCCTGCTTAGACCTTCTCATCACTTCACTTTGTCAGCTCAGTTCTGTCGTATCCCATTTCCTTCTCTATCTGGGTTCCTAACAATGCCCCCCTTCTAAAAGCACATTGCACACAAAGTGTTATAATGCTTCAACACTTCCAAGTCAGTGGCTTCTCTTAAATCCTCTTGGAAGCAAGGAGGATAGCCTTAAACTTGAACTAGCCTTCAACTAAGGAATGTTTTATAGCCAAGTAATCTTCCCAAACATTAGTAAAGCTCTTCTAAACTGCATCATATTCTCTTGCAATGGCATAAACTTGCCCTAACAGCCCACTTAGAGGGCTCAACTCAACCTCATCAAAAGCAAAAGGATCCTGGCTTCCTTTTAGAAGCTCAAACTTGGCATCTTCAGTACAGTTTGGTCTCTTACCAAGACCAAAATGACTGCTAGAACTATTATTAGTTATTAATTTGCCACTATTTGACCCCTTTGAAATTCCAAACAAATGACTCTGAATAAACTTACTAAGGAATGTGGCATTTTCCATTATATTCAAACACTCTAATAGCCGCATCACAAATAGTTGCATCACACTTGTAGATTCAGTCCATTATTGACATGTTGAGTGACTAAACCATGCTCCATCCAACCCTCCCTATTGAAATGACAATTCTTGATGACTTCAAAGAGGTCCTCAAATCCTACGAGCTCTTTTAACTTTTTTTTGAAATTGCCCCCAATCTTGTCACTACAGATACATGTGGCAGATCCCATTGTCTTGCAGTCAACTAAATGACGGATAAGTGCCTTATCTTTCATCATTTTCTTCATGGCAAAAGCAAGACTTAGCGTGACAACCAAAGGCGGTCATTCTGGAGCAGCAACCACCACTACTGTAATAGCAATTGCAAAGGATTCCAAAATTTCCATTGCATCATCACCAGAAAAGATCCAGTGGGACCCTTCTTGCAGCTTGCGACTGATCAAGCCTTGCATCATAACAAAAAACGTAACAATAGCAAAAAATAGGCCTCTTTTACCAATAATGGTTGCTACACCATTAAATATGGCCTACAATGGGATCTCATCATCTCCGCCTTCAAAGAGAGTAGCCATCAATTCACACCACTGAGTTCTCGTTCCAACAGTAGTCATGACATATTGCATGATCCATCCTGAATTTTAGTTCCTGGTAGGAGACAAGGATTATCATAATGGACATTAACTAGTTCACTCTCTCCTATTAAACTGGATTTATTTATCAACGTTGAGAACCCAAAAACAAAAAGTCCATCTGCTAGGACCTGATCTCCAATGGCAAGATGAACAATATCACCAGGAAGAAGATCATATATTGATATCTTTTGTCTTAATACATTTCTGGTAACCTGAATTGTGATATATATACATATATATATATATATTTCCCTATCCAAATCCTTGAAGTAAATATGTTCAAATACAATATGAGCACAGTTCACAAGTCCAACTCTGAGAAAGGTCCCATGCCACAAAACACCCCCTTAGTGGCAATATATCAAGCAGTTGAGGTGCACTATTCACCCCTTCATCCAATTTATCACCAACATTTGAAAGAGACTCTTGCCACTCAACAACCCACAAATGAACACTAGCTATATTCATAGCCTTAATCTTAAGAAGCACTAGCAGCCTCTCAAAACAAGCAAGGGAAATGTGCTATTTATTTAATTTGATTTTCAAACTAATAACCCCAATTTTGAGAGTTGCTGATTTATGGCTTTCTATTCTCTTAGTAGAGGCACTATCAAACTATATGTAATTACCAAGATGGGAGTCCGCTAACTTCTAATCACCAAGGGAGATGGATGAGCTAAGAGGTGAGTATACCTCAATGCTCTTTTCTAATCTTGGAAATGAGAAGAGTTCCCCTTCATGACCTGGTTCCACGTTCCAGTGAGTGGCACGCCTGAAGTTCTTGGATCGTAGCATAACTATCAGAAAATGGTTGGATTTTAAGCGGTTGTAGGAGGCAATGAAGGGTGACACGGCAAGGTTAAGATTGAGTTGTGGTTTAGGCCAGAGAGGAAGCCGCTTGAGTCAAGAACAACCATTCAAATCTCCGATGATGGTTGTTCCTCCCTCTGGACGACGTCACGGAGGTGGTTTACAACCTCACCATGGGCTTTGTCTCGGTGAAGCAGAAGCACAAAAAGGACATAGCATTTGTGGATGACCGCCGCATGAGGAGGCTCACTTGGGTCAAGAGTAAGGAGCATGAACTCTTTGGAGATTGGAGGCGTGGTGGTATTCGTAGCAGTAGACCCCCACTGGAACAACTTGTCGTCATGGCGAATGGTGAAGGAGTTGCACTTACTGGCAACCATGACTCGGACGGATTGCAAGTTTGGGGATGTAATGGGGTGAACCCTTTCACCCTTCAGTTTCAGAGGAGGCATATGTTGGTGACGAAGGATTCTCAAGTTAGGAGTCACTAGATCAAAAAATGAGACTAGAATATTCTGGTGTTGCCTAGGCCACCTCACTGGGGAGGCCTTGCTCAGATTTAGTTCCTCCATTCCTTTCTTGTTCTCTTCCCCCTTCTATCGACAACCATCCTTATAGCCTTGTCTCAATTTGACCATGAGTGAGGTGTGGGAAGAGACGGAGATACTTAGGGACGACTGCTTGTTTAGAAGGTTCTCTTAGGGAAGACGTAGAGAAATGAGAGAGAGAGATTTGCAGGTTGTAACATAGAATGATACATTGTTATGTGATAAGAGTAGATAAATACTAATACGGCGAACATATTACTCCTATTATTTAGGGGTAAGAGGAACAAATAATAAAGTGATCCAGTCGTAGTACTGATCCACTATCTCTCCAAGCCTATATATATATATATATGGATACTCGGTAACTTTAAAATAGATTTGAATATTATACAATATTATCTACTGACTTAAGCATAAGAATGGTTACATACGCACAACATCATCACCTTTTGATATGTTGTAGGGATGTTGAACCGGATCCGGATCCGGATATCAGGCCATAACCGGATCCGGATCCGGGTTCTAAAAACCAGGCGGTTATCCGTCCGGATTAATCCGGATTCCAATCCGGGCAGATAACCGGGTTATATCCGGATATCTGGATTATAACCGGATATCCCCTTTTTGCAAAATTTTACATTAAAACCCGGATATCCGGGTTATAACCGGGTTTAATCCGGGTTTGTTTTTTTTTTTTTTTTTCAAAGGCTTTAAAAACTCCAAAAATATATATATAGCACTTAAAAATAAAAATAAAAAATCTGATATCTTGTTTCAATTTCCCAATTTGTTTTAAAAAATAATTTAAACACTTTTTATAAGTTTTTTTTTTTTAAAAAAAGTAAATTAAAGAACAAAATTAATAAAAATGCAAAATAAATAATATTTTTGTTTACATCTCCATGCAAAACATAAATTTACAAATAACAAAATAAATAATAATACATCACAACTAATTAAACTAATACAATGCTACTAACTCTTCACATCTTGAAAATTGAAAATCAAATTGAGGAACCAATCTTCCAAGAAGGTTTCTTAGCCTTGAGTCTTGACCTGGGCAAAGTTTCTGAACAAAGTAAAAAAACAAAAACAACACTCCTTAGAAAATAACCTTAAAAAACTATATTCAAATAACATTTAAATCTACCTATTCACTTTCACAAACCACAATACAGAACATATTTCAAAAATTTGTTATCCAAAATTACCAATCTACATTCACAGAACCAATAAAAAATCATCTCAAAACTTTTTTTCAAAAAATATCAAACATTCTCAAAATTTTACTCATCCAAACAAGCATAAGCTTACAGCAAGCTTTTGGATATAAATGGACATGAATCTTGGCCCAAGACCCAATACCCTTGCTTCTGAGAATAACATCTGCAAAACAGAAGAGGCCAAACATGAATCACTAAGCAAGTACTCAAATAATCAGGTAACAAAGACAACAAAGAACAATACTCAAATGGCCTAACCACCACAGAACTAACCCATTTTGAAAGTATTTAGCCACAGAACTAACCCACAGAATTTTACCAGTTAGACTTCAAACTTCTAATTGATGACACTTCAAGATTGAATTATCAAACTATCAAGTCTACTTGAGCTATGCCTATTATTATCAATAAAAAATTGATTTCTTTCACCTTGATCTGGTAAATGGATGGCCTGTAATCAACAAATTAAGAAGTAAATCATATAGACATATCATACAGAGTGCCTATAAACAGCAATCTGCTTGAGTAACAAAATAGTTGTTAGGTATAAAAAAAATCACAAAATATGAGAATACCCTTTTGCCTATATTTATCCAAAAGGGAACTACTAGCTACCCAATTGTATGTCGCAGCAGGGATTTTAATAGCACCCATTCTCCAATAAAAGTACAAAACAGCCAGATTTCATAGAAAATTTCATAGAAAAAAGGCAAAGTCCCCAAAAGTTTCCTTTTTGCTTTCTAGATCAAATTGGCCAAACCATACATATACAGTCACTACTCGCCTCAGAATAAGACACATTCTACAAATGTCAAAAACAGAAAGTGGGAAAAAAAAAGCCTTCTTTTTGTGTTACAAACAGAAAAGAGAACTAAAAAGATTTTTTTTTTATAAGTAGAAAAGAGAACTAAAAAGATAAGCCTGGACACATCAATCGAAAGATAAATGTGAAGAAAAAGGCTTTAAACAAGTACCCTAAACCATAAAATGAGAAACAAATTAATCAATCAGTATGAAAACGAGTAATGGAAGCATTAAACGAATCCCTTTACCTTGAACACGTGCAGATCCACAATCTGACTCTGACATTTTAAATTCATCTCAGAACGGCGAGGTTTAAGCTTCAGCATCACTAGAAACCCTAGCTCATTAGCAGAAATGGATCTGCCCCCGTCTGTCTCCCATCAAAACGAAGAAATGAAAAACATCAAAAAAACAACCAACGAGAGTCCCAGAGAAAATCCAATACAAACCCAGAAAAAAAAACCAACCAAACCGAGAGAGAGAGACAGAGAAAGAGAGATTGACATACCGTATGCTTCGAGAGAGTTGAGAGACGGCGATGAGATCTCACAAATCCAAGTGATTTTGGACCGCAACGGTCAATACAAGTAGTATCGCAGTATTTAGATTTCACAGGTATTGGTTGGTCAAGTAAAGTCTTGGAATTTTGAAATAAATAAAACAAACAACACGAGCTCAAGTTTCCCTTAAGAATGAGCATATCCTGAATGGGAGAAGCTTTTGAAGTTACAAGATCAGGATGGAACTCCTAAAATAAACTCTTAAAGAAGTAAGGTCCCTGTTCAAGTACATTACTTAGTGAGACAATTATCTTATATATATAATCACAACATCGAAGGGTTTAATCATCCATAACAGGTGCGTTGGTTTCTCTGTCCCCTAACAATTAGACACACCATGTACCCTAAAGTTAGGTCAGGCTTATCGACTCTTGCAAATTGGCCTAAAAATCATCACTCCCAACCGTAGATGTGGTCTATAATGGCCAACCAGATGATCCACAATGAATCTGAATCAGGGAATTGATAAAAAAAACTAACATAAAAATATTCGAACATATAGACAAGATGAACTTCAACCCAATATGCAAAATTAAGCAGCTGTTTTAGTTAATTCAGGGATTAAAATAATCCATCACAGTCATAAATAGTTTTAAAACTTATCAATTTCACTTTTTATAGAGCAATAATTATGATGAGCATGAATAAATGAAAGTGAATGGACGGCGACCCGAACACAGTTGGGAAGGAGTCAACATCCAGAGTTACGAAGACCCTTTACTACAAAGCCGGCAAAAATCTCGATCAAATATGAAAACCCTAGCTCAGTTCCCACTACTTCGAAAAGGCTCTCTCCCTAGGGTTTCGGACTCGCCCAAAATAAAAACCATAAGCTTCACAAAATACTAAATCCAGAAAATCAAACACAAAACCAAACATAAGCGAAAATCAAATTACAAACCCAGAAAAAAATACCTTAGATTTCAAACCGAGAGAGAGAGAGAGAGAGAGAGAGAGAGAGAGAGAGAGAGATTAAAATACCTTAGATTTCAAGAGAGAGAGACGGATTTGCAATCGCCACGGGCCTAGGGTTGAGAACTTGAGCGACGAGTGAATCTGTGAGAGAAGACGAGTGTGAGTGACTGAGAGAAGACGAGAGCTGAATTTCGTTTGAGGGAGAGCTGAATTTCGTTTGGTGGAAAAAGAATTAATGAACCGGGTGTAATACCCGGTTACGGATTACCGGTTTTATAACTCTATTATCTAAAACTAGCATGCGTGCTTTTCAAAAGTATCCTTACTTCGAGTTCAGACTCAATTATAAACCAACACAACGATCACACCATCAATCTTCTTCTTCCTACGAAATTCATAAACCAACACAACGATCATTGAATCAACCTCTAATTATAAAATTAAATTAGAAAGGGTTAGGGTTAGGGTTGGCCAGTTGTGGTTCGTGGGTGTTTTCGTGGGTTGATGGAGACTGAGCGGTGGAGACGAAAAGAGGTCTGGTCCGTGGGTGTTTTCTTGGGTTGATCAAGACAGAGTGATGGAGATGAAGAGAGGTTTGTCTACAAAACCGAGCTCAAAAACTCAAGAGGCCACAAACCCAGTTATCCTACACCTCAACCGCACAGAGCATCAAACCTTATAGAGGAATCGATCAATACAAACCAATAGACATTTCTAAGTGCAAAACCGAGAGCATAAAAAGAGGGGAATTTACGGAAACTTACTGATCGGGATCGTGAGTGAGAGAGACAGAGTGGAGGGCGCAGCTGTGGGAGTGGATGTGCGCAGCCGTGGGTCGGGGACCTTTTCTGTGTATGCGAATCGAGAGAGGAGAGAAAAAGTTTAGGGAGAAAGGGAGCGGATACGGAAATGGAGGGAGAAAGGAGAAAGTGACAACAAGTCTTCCCGCGTTCTGAGTCTTCTGACCCTTGCTCGGTCGTAGGAGTGAGAAAATATTTAATATTGATTTGGTGAGTGAAAACGCTCTTCCATATTTGGCCATTAAACTGTAGCATAAATCCATAATATTTGAAGTTGCCCAATCTAATGTGAGCATTTTCTGAACCAATTTACTTCATATATGGCCGAGCACCTCATTTGGCTAAGCCAAAGAGGATGCTCTAATGTGGCAGTACTGGATAGCCATCAAGTTTGACTAATTAAATGTTTTTATAATGAACTAATGTAAAGTTACAATTTCTTCCCCATTTATCTTTTCTTTCTTTCCCTTTCCATCTCTCCCCATTTCTCCTCTCTCTTTTCCTTTCTTTCTCTCCCATTTCTTTCCCTTTTTCTCAACTCCTAGCACCTTCTTCTCTTTCCGTGGGCAACATAGATCTTTAAGAAAAGCTCTTGCATCTCAATGGGTTTTTCTGCATCTCTAAGATCGGAGGATACTTGGTGCAAAATCAGCAACAAACTTCAGTAACATTCCCTTTTGCAGATGAGCTAGGACAAAGCCAACCATCATTAGCAAGCGAAATGTTCGAGGGCAACAGAATCTCAGGTGGAGTAACACCTAACTGAGTCCCCACCAGGTGGAGTAATGAAGACTTGCAATCCACAAGCACGTTGTTGAGCACTAACAGATTTCTGAAACTTATTTTTACAATGAAGAAATTTACAAATAAATAGATACAGTAACAAATAAAATATGGTGGTATTACAAATCATGTTTCAGCAATAAAGTTGTAATTTTTTCTCTTCTCTTTGTTGCACTAGGTGAAAAAGAAAAGAAGAACTCTTCTGTGATCAAAGAGAAAAAGCAACAGATTTGGATATTGAGAGATGAATGAAGGCGCAAGCAGTGTGCTGTACATATTTTAAAACCTCATTATATGTGATGATTTAAAAGATATATATGATGTAGTAACCAATATTAGAAGTGTTGTAAGGTTTGTGAAATCTTTATCAACGAAACTTGTTATGTTTAAAGATTGTGTAGAGACGGTGAATATTGAGTGTGAGAAAAGGGTGTGTCTAGATGTCCCTACTAGATAGAACTCAACAAACCTAATGTTGAGTATTGTTGAAAGGTACAAAAGAGCTTTTGTACTAATGAGAATGGAGGATACATTGTTTTCGGCACCTAAGTTTGAGGATTGGCAAAATGCTTGGATGTTTGTCAAGTTTCTAAGTTTTATTTGTGCGACATTGAAAATCCTTCATTCATTCTACATGACTACAAATATACTATTTCAGCAACTTTGTACGATTTAACAAACTTTGAACTAAATGTGTAAGAGTGATAATGCTAACTTGATGAGAGTGACATCTGATATGAAAGTTAATTTTGAGAAATATTGAAGGGGCACAAAGAGGATGAACATGATTATTTACGTAGCTTTTGTCCTTGATGAGTATGACATCCGATATGAAAGTTAATTTTGAGAAATATTGAAGGGGCACAAATGTGACGCCCCCAACTCCCACGTACGGCCACGTGGAAATTCAGACGTCGGGATGATGACAACACGATCACGCATCCCATCGCCAAGTGCAAAAAGTGTGTGCACAAGCAAAATGTGTACAAATAAAAACACACAGTGGATAGATAAATCATAAAACTAAGTACCAGAATTTTTGTTTAATTACAAACCTGTTTAAACCAAGCGTAAATAAAACATTACATATTCAACATCGTCTCAAATCTAAATAAATACTAAATAAAATATTGACAAATATAATATATATAGAAACCATCCAAGCTACTCCTCCGGCGGAGCCGCCTCCTCGGGCTCAGCCTCCTCCTCCTCTAAATCTGCATCAAAATCTATGGTACCAAAAATGGTGCCGCAGGTAAGTAAAATCCCAAACGACGCAAGATAAAAACATAATACAACCAAAACAATATGCATGAAGTATGCCCAATGCACATGTCCCAAAAACCATATTTTTCCACGTACGCCAAAATCTCATTTTGGCCCAAAAACATTTTCCTTTAAAACCAGTCCTCGCCATTATCCCAGATAATGGCCCAAATCATTAAACCACCATTTTCCCAGAAAATGGATCTCAAGCCTCAACACATCCTCGCCATTTTTCCAGAAAATGACTCATATCCGAAAACCATAAAAACCAATCCAATTATGTATGCACCATGATCTCCCCTAGGGACCATCCGCACACTCTGGCTCTGTGCCACACCGCAGGTAACGACTACGAGTGTGACACCTAAACGAGTGATGCCCAGACTCGCGCCCAGCGCGTACCTGGCCAGGCCATCCTCTAGCCCCCGCCAGCCAACGGACCACGGAGTCGACACGACAGCGTTACCGTATCGTGCGATCCGGTCATCGCCCAGCAACAACCCAAGGGATGTCACTCAGTTTTATCCGCTCCCGAGTGACTAGAGGAGCTCCACCGAGATAATGCCCCATCCCGGCTTGGGGTCGTGATACGCACGCACCCGAAAATCCATTTACATGTTAAACTCAATTTTCAATAAAATACACATGGTTATGTATGCACAATGCAATGCCATTAAAATCACATAAAATAACCAACATATTCCAAACATCAATATCAACCAACAGACAACTCCTTCCTCAATCCCAATCGACCCCCGACTCCTCGGACTCAGTCCGAAATAACCAATCAGATCACAAATAATAATATATTTAAATCTAAAACGAAGTTTGGAAAATACTTACAGCGCTATATATTATTTTTCGAAGGATCGGCGCGCAGCAAACGATGAAAGAAAAGCAACGTAACGGTGACCGTGGGTTGTAAAATACCCACTTTTGAACGGGGACAAACCAAAGATCGGGATTGATAGGGAATGGCCTAGAGGTGTTTATGAAGCTAAGGGAAATGAGCTTTGGTCGTGGGTGGTGGTGGAAACGGCGGTGGAAGCTGCTCCGGCAACGGATTGAGGCCGGAAATGGGTGGGTTAGGTCGGCAATAGGTAGGGGAAGAAGTGGTGAAGAGGTGGTGGCCGGAGGGGGAGCGACGGCGCCGGAAACGGCTCAAAACCGTGCGGCTTAGATGGGCTGTAGGAGGCTAACGGCTGGCCGGATGGGGGAGATTTTCGGTGGGGGTGTTCACTGGCCGGAGGGGAGTCGACCGGTGGGGGTGGTGTCGACCACGGCGGCCGGACGGTAGTGGTCTGGGCTGGAGAGCTGGACGGCGTGGGTGAGGAGAGAGAGAGAGGAAGAAATCGCACGGGGGAGGGGCCAAACGCGGGAGAAAGGAGAGAAAAAAAAAGAAAGAACAAGAAAGAAAAGAGAAAAAGGAAAAAGGGAAAATAGAAAAGAAAAGATGGATGAAAAGAAATGAGATCCAGTCCTCACCTCTGGAGTTCAACAACTGATCTAACGAAAATAAGTTTGAAAGCAATAAAACTTAAAAAATATTTTAAACACAACGTAAAGCTAAAATATAATAAATAACTAGAAAAAACTAACTATTAAATTTTAAATCCAAAAACAAGCTAAAATAAATTAAACAGCAATTTAAACTTAACAGCCAATAAAATCCAATTAAAAACCGATTATTTAAAATAAAAGAGCTATTATATTAATTAAATTAAAATATTCTTTCAGTGAAAATACACGTTAAAACGGGCTGTCACATCCTCCCCCTCTTAAAATAAATTTCGTTCTCGAAATTTGCAAGATCAAACGCCCAAAACTAAAGCAATCCATAGTACTCCACTTAGACCAAGTTTAAAGAACATACCGCTGTTTACTCGAACAAATACGGATACTGCTCCCTCATATCTGCTTCTCTCTCCCAAGAGAAATCTTGGGCCAACGAATCTCCCCATGCCACCTTCACTAGAGGTATCGTCTTGGATCTCAATTGTTGCTCTTTCCAATCCATAATCTGCGTCGGTACAACTTCATAAGATCAGGTTGCGGCTGAATACACTTTGGGTCGACAAGGCGTGGCTCTTGTTGTCCAAAACTCTTTTTCAAAGATGAAACATGGAAGACATCGTGAATATCCCCAAAATATTCTAGCAATGCCACTCGGTAAGCGACGGACCCTACTTTCTCCAAAATCTGAAAAGGTCCAACATATCTTGGATCCAGCTTCCTCTTTTTCCCAAAACACTTAACTCCTTTCATGGGAGAGACCTTGAGGTAAACCCAATCACCTTCTTCGAAGGACAATTCTCTCCTCTTGGTATCCGCGTAACTTTTCTGACGACTTTGTGCTGCAGCCATCTTGTCTCTTATAATCTGAATCTGATTTTGCATTTCCTGAATTATTTCGGGTCCGATTATTTTCTTCTCCCCGACTTCATCCCAACACAAGGGTGATCTACATTTTCTCCCATAAAGAGCTTCATAAGGAGCCATCTGAATGGATGCATGGAAGCTGTTATTATAAGCGAATTCTATGAGTGGCAAATGATTTTTCCAACTCCTTTGAAATTCCATGGCACACGCTCGCAACATATCTTCAAGAATTTGAATAGTGTGCTCTGATTGGCTGTCCGTCTGGGGATGATAAGCAGTACTAAACTTTAATTTAGTACGTAGAGCCGCCTGCAAACTCTTCCAGAAATGAGATGTGAACCTTGGGTCCCGATCCGACACTATGCTCTTGGGTATCCCATGCAATCGCACTATTTCTTTTACATACATGCGAGTCAATTTTCCAAGAGAATCAGTATTATTGACCGGTAAGAAGTGAGCACACTTAGTCAATCGATCAACAATCACCCAAACTGAGTTCTTTCCACTGGGAGTCCTCGGTAAGCCCACTACAAAATCCAGAGCGATGTCATCCCATTTCCATTCAGGAATAGGAGGGGGCTGAAGCAAACCTGCTGGTCTTTGATGTTCGGCCTTGACTTAACGGCAAGTGTCACATCTCTCAATATACAGGGCCATATCCCTCTTCATTCCTTCCCACCAATAATTTTTCTTTAAATCCTGATACATTTTCGTGCTACCAGGATGGACGGAATAGGGAGCCGCATGAGCTTCTGCCATAATTCGCTCTTTAAATTCTGAGTTCTTAGGAATTACTCTACGATCTCGGAATCGAAAAATCTCATCTTTATCCAAACTATAATACAATGGCCCTCTAGATTTTCTGACCCTTTTTCTAATGTCCAACAGCTTCGGGTCTTTTCTTTGAAGAGTCTTCAATTCTTTAAAATCAACTACTCGAATATCAAGAATTGAATATATCACTTCCTCTTGTTGCGAACTTCCAATAAGGAGCCTTCTCATCCCGCAAAGTATTGAATCCATTCCTGAAGGTTCAGCTTCATCCTCTAAGTGTGACTTCAGGCTCAAAGCATCAGCAACTACGTTTGCTTTTCCTGGATGGTATTTAATCTCGCATTGATAATCACTTATTAGCTCTAACCATCGCCTTTGCCTCATGTTGAGATTCTTCTAAGAAAATAAATGCTTCAGACTCTTGTGGTCGGTGTAGACTTTGCAAACTGCCCCATACAAATAGTGTCGCTAAATCTTAAGAGCAAATACTATTGCAGCCAATTTTAAGTCATGCGTCGGGTAATTCTTCTCGTGGTCCTTCAGTTGACGAGATGCATAAGCCACAACTCGTCCTTCTTGCATGAGAACACATCCCAAACCAAATTTAGATGCATCACTAAAAACTATAAATGGCTTATGTGGTTATGAAAGTGTTAATACTGGCACAGTTGTCAATCTGTTCTTCAATTCCTGGAAACTCCTTTCGCACTTGTCTGACCAAATAAACTCCGCATTCTTTCTAGTCAAAGCAGCGAGAGGTCCAGATAATCGGGAAAATCCTTCCACAAATCTTCTATAGTATCCAGCAAGTCCTAAGAAACTTCGAATCTCGCGCACAGTCGAAGGACGCTGCCATGATAAAATAGCTTCCACCTTACTGGGATCAACTGCCACACCGTCTCGGGAAATTACATGCCCGAGAAATTTAATTTCTTCCAGCCAAAATTCACATTTGCTAAGCTTCGCATACGGCTGGTGCTCTCGTAACTTCCCAAGTACTAAGCGAAGGTGATAAGCATGCTCTTCAATATCCTGAGAATAAATTAAAATATCATCAATGAAGACCACCACGAAAGAATCCAAATAAGGTCGAAAAACCCGATTCATCAGATCCATAAAAGTTGCAGGGGCATTAGCCAACCCAAAAGGCATCACTTTAAACTCATAATGCCCATATCTCGATCGGAAAGCAGTCTTGGGTATATCTCTATCTCTTATTCGCAGCTGATAATATCCTGATCTTAAGTCGATCTTCGAAACGATAGCTGCTCCTTGAAGCTGATCAAATAAATCGTCGATTCGTGGGAGAGGGTATTTATTCTTGATGGTCACTTTATTAAGTTCTCGATAATCAATACACATTCTAAGAGTGCCATCTTTCTTTTTAACAAATAATACTGGTGCACCCATGGCGAAGTGCTTGTGTGACGCCCCCAAATTCCGCTTGGGATTGAACGGACATTTGGAACGTCGAGACATGCAACACAAGGTTACCTGCCCCCGTTCATGACATATAAGATGCAATGTTCCTAACATGCATCTAGCATTATGCAATATTCGCAGCGGATAATTTTTTTCTTTAGCAATACTATGCACCAAACTAAAAATATCCCAAATACTTGAAACATATTTCATACATAAAGGCATACTAAAAAGCCGTGATCACCACACTAGTCTAAAAAATGGTTGTGATCAAAAGAAAACTTGAAATACAACTCCAAAAGTACAAGTATTAACCTAAGTTAAATACTATACCATCATCAACATCGCACCGTGGCCTAGATGACCGTATTCAGTTGGTCAGATTCCAATTCTCCTTTGGGTCCTGTAACAAGATCTACCATTCGGGGGGAATGGTAGTTGGGACTACCACAGTGAGATTTGATTACAAATCTCAGTAAGTTAACATAAAACTCACACACAGGTTAAAGATGCATGCATGGCAGTAAAAGCATAAATGCATAAGTATAGTCTACATAAGCATAGCATAACTTGACATATAGCATGACTTAACCAGAACTTAACGTGAACTGAACTTGACTTAACATGGCATGAACTTAAGCTTAAAACATAACATGAACGTGAAACATAACATGGACTTGAAATATAGCATGAACGTAAACCTGCATAACATAAATAAGAACTTGAAAATAACATAAACTTGAACATAACATGTACGTGAGTATAACATAACATGGACTTGATCTAAAACTTGACTTATCATGTATTTGATCTGAAACTGGACTTAACATAAACTTGGAATCTTATTCAATTGTCTTGATTAATAACGTGCGTTAATACGTACTCCACAGTTGTTGTGGCCCCACGTATTCAAGTAACATAAAACATAATACGTACTCCACAGTTGTTGTGGCCCCACGTATTCTACATGTCACAATTGCTGTGTCTCATGTAGTGTATGCTCCACAGTTGTTGTGGCCCCATACTTCATGTAACATAAAATATAATACGTACTCCACAGTTGTTGTGGCCCCACGATTATAGTAACATAATATAAGATATAATACGTACTCCACAGTTGTTGTGGCCCCACGCATTATAAGTAACATAGAAATATAATACGTACTCCACAGTTGTTGTGGCCCCACGTATTATACGTAACATAACATATCTTATTTTTCTTAATGCATGAGATTTAATTAATATCATATAATTTTTTCTAACATGACGTATACTTGTAATGACACAATATGATTTAATCATAAACATTTCATGGCATACTTGTATCATATGGCATACTTAACATGGTATACTTATAACATACAGCATTGTATAATAGAAAAGATTGTGTAACAGATAATTATTCATGAGATTAAATCATACGTAACAAATAAACATATAATGACATAGCATGGCATGGCATATACGATAACATACATACATAAATTGTAGTTCCCTTACCCATCACACATACACAATAAACTGATAGTAAGTTAGAGGCTAACTTACCTCGATCGTCGCGTTCTATGAGAATAGAGTGCGAAACACGAGGAACTGCACAACAGCTGGAAGAGGAACACTCAAGTCCTTAAGATTTTCACTTCTGAACTTAATTGTCATATTATGAGCACTTGCAACACCACGGGCAACGTGAGGTTTCACTATACCCAGAAGAGATAATTTGACTTCAGAAAGCCTTTGCACTAAAACAAGTTCATTAAAATTATCAATAATAACCAAACAAACAATTCCTTTCTCAATCCATATACTCTTAGCCATAGTCAACCACAAGATGACATCAATCACCCCGGACTATAATCCATATCATCACTGTTTCGGGACACTGTCATACAGTTTCCCAACACTACACCATACGCTCCACACTTCTCTGCTACGCCATCCAACCCTTCGTGACACGCCATCCGGTGTATCACGACCTAGTACAGAGTACACTCACGTGAACTCTCTTCCATTCACACTACAAAACCCATCACTGCGATACACGTCTCACGGTGCATCGCTACGCGACACGGAGTACGCGCTACGCGTACTTCCTTCGCTACAACTCTCATCAACACGATGCACATCACACGATGCATCGCCATACAACACGGAGTACACTACATGCGTACTCCCTTCCTTCTACGACACACATCACTACAGCGCACGTCGCGCGGCGCGTCGCTGCATTACACAGAATACGCTACACGCGTATTCTCTTCACACAACCCGCCGTATCACATCTACGGCATCCATCTCACGCCTATACTTCACAGCACAGTCCACAAAATACACAATCAAACTCAACACTTCACAACCACACTTCGCTCACTACGCAACGAATTCCACAAATACAACTACACAATCCACAAACCAACCAACTATTTTAAACGTAAAATAACTAGAGATAGAAGGTTATACCATCGACGGGATAACCCGTGCGTCGCTCGTTGTTCGTCACGAACATGCGTCGGAGGAACGTACGTGGCGGCGTACGGTGGCTGTCCACCACATAAAGTGGTAGTTTGGGCTTGAGAAAGGCTAGGCGTGGTCTTGGAAGACTCATGATTTTACAGCTGTCGGTGAAGAACAAAATACGTGATTTACGGAAAAGATAATCTATACGCGTGATTCCAGATGAGGGTAAAGACGAGAGAGATGTGATTGCTGTCGGGAAATAATCCAAAACTGATAATTTTAGCGGGCTGTTACAGCTTGGCTGGATAAACTCCTTGTCTACCAACTCTTGCAACTGGACCTTTAACTCTTTCAACTCAGCTGGTGCCATACGCTAAGGGGCTTTATGCACAGGAGCCGCTCCAGGTTCCAAATTCCAACTCGCGAACAGGAGGTAACCCAGGCAGATCATCTACAAACACATCAGGGAATTCTGCCACAACAGGAATATCTACTAAAGATTTTTTCCCAGTCGGCGTAGACACCAATTGAACTAGAAAGGCATCCGCTCCACTAGCACTATCTCTCTTCGCTTGAATTGCCGATATAACTATCGGCTTTTCTTTTAATTTACTTCCCATAAATTCTAGATAATCACCATCTGGGAGTTGAAAGCTGATTACACGACTTCTACAATTAATACTTGCACAATATCGATATAACCAATCCATGCCGAGAATAATGTCAAATCCCAACAACTTGAATACAACCAAATCGACATCGAGTGTCCTTCCACCAAAATCCAAAGGACATCCTAGCGCAACTTTAGAACAACAAATCATTTCACCATTTGGAAGACTCACCACTAATGATTTTGGTAGGGGTCCCGTAACCAAATTACATATCCGTGCGAACGTAGATGACACAAATGATTGAGATGCACCCGAATCAAACAATGTGCAAGCATAAAAATCATACAACCGGACTCTTCCTGAACAATCACATATACCCATGAAATCCAAAAATAAAGAAAAACCAAACCACACCAAACATTAAATCCAAAAATTAATTTAGAACCATACCTGTAATCACTCCAGCATCGTGGGTCGCTGGTGCCTCATCATCCACCTCTCCAGGGGTAACAGCATATACTCGAGCCTGCGCTACTTGCCTCTGATTAGTTCTTCCACCACGTCGACCTCCACGGCTTCCTTGAACTGTATTAGGACACTCACGGGCAAAGTGTCCCTGCTGGCCACAATTATAGCATCGAGCCCCACCCAAAGGGCACTCACCCACATGGGCTCTATTACACCTTCCGCAAACTGGCACCCCCCATACGCACTCCTGAGGCTGCTTGTGGTCGAGTCCCGGTCCGCTGAACAAATTTCTGAGGCGAACCAGAGCTACTTCCTTCTCCAGTAAAACTCGCCTTTTCTGACTTGTAGGGGAGCCCATCTCAAATTAATCTCTCGCTCTGCAAGAGTGGCCAAATCAACCAATTCTTGAAAAACAGTAATCCGGAGGCAAACCACCATCCTACGTATCTCGGGTCGCAGACCCTCTTGGAAGCGCTCGGCTTGCATCTCCTCCGTGGAGATAAGATGAGGAGCAAATCGCCCAAGCTCTACAAATCTCCGGGCATATTGTTCCACGGTCATATTCCCTTGGACCAAGCTAGAAAATTCTCTAGCTTTTTGCCGCCTCACATGTGCGGGGAAGAAACGATCATTAAACTCCTTTTTAAACCGCTCCCAAGTCACAGCAGCAAAAGATCCCAACTCCAACACTAGCATTTCTCTTTTTGTCTCCCACCATTCGGAAGCAGTACCTTGTAACAAATAACTTGCATAGAGCACTTGTTGTGCCTCCGTGCAACCACAGACTTCAAATGTCTTTTCTATATCTCTGATCCACTTTCCAGCTCGAAGTGGATCTTCTTCTCCAGTAAAAGCAGGGGTACGATGCGCTAAGAAGCGCTCATAGGTGCACCCAGCCTGCACCGCTCTACTTTGTTCCCCTCGCTGCAGATATTCAGTCAATCTGTTTAACTCACTAGTTTGCGCCTCTCTACTTTGCTCGCCTCGCTGCAAATATTCCGTCAAACGGTTTAACGCTCGAGCCATGGCGAAATTTCCATCGCCTCTCGGTAATTCATCCTGAGGTTCCCCAGAAGGCCTTCGTGGTCTCACCATTTTCCTGCCATAACACAACCTTTGACCCCGTTTAAACATCGGATAAAACAAACAACATAAAAACAAAACCAAATAACGATAACGTAAAAAGCATACGATAAAACAAGCAAATACATAAAATAATTAAAAACAAGTTAACTCAATTAAAAACAGGAACAAAGCTTCAAATAAAACAAACCTTTAAAACACAACTTTAAAACATTCTGGTACCGCTCCTATGGGACATGTGGTTTTACCCAGAGCCAAACGCTCTGATACCACCTGTGACGCCCCCAACTCCCACGTACGGCCACGTGGAAATCGAGACGTCGGGATGATGACAACACGGGTCACACATCCCATCGCCAAGTGCCAAAAGTGTGTGCACAGCAATATGTGTACAAATAAAAACACGCAGCGGATAGATAAGTCATAAAACTAAGTACCAGAATTTTTGTTTAATTACAAACCGTTTAAACAAGCGTAAATAAAACATTACATATTCAACATCGTCTCAAATCCAAATACATACTAATAAAACAACGACAAATATAATATATTGCATGCATGGCAGTAAAAGCATAAATGCATAATTATAGTCATACATAAACATAGTATAACTTGACATATAGCATGACTTAACCAGAACTTAAGCGTGAACTGAACTTGACTTAACATGGCATGAACTTAAGCTTAAAACATAACATGAACAATCAACATAACATGAACGTGAAACATAACATGGACATGAACATAACATAACATGAACGTGAGCTTGAACGTATCATAAACGTGAACATAACATGATGTGAACATGAACTTGGAACATAACATGAACATGAACATAACATGTACGTGAGCATAACATAACATGAACTTGATCTGAAACTTGACTTAACATAAACTTGGAATCTTATTTAATTGTCTTGATTAATAACGTGCATTAATACGTACTCCACAGTTGTTGTGGCCCCACGTATTCAAGTAACATAAAACATAATACGTACTCCACAGTTGTTGTGGCCCCACGTATTCTACATGTCACAATTGCTGTGTCTCATGTAGTGTATGCTCCACAGTTGTTGTGGCCCCATACTTCATGCTCCACAGTTGTTGTGGCCCCATGAATTCACATAACATAAAATATAATACGTACTCCACAGTTGTTGTGGCCCCACGTATTCTACATGTCACAATTGCTGTGTCTCATGTAGTGTATGCTCCACAGTTGTTGTGGCCCCATACTTCATGTAACATAAAATATAATACGTACTCCACAGTTGTTGTGGCCCCACGCATTATAAGTAACATAAATATAATACGTACTCCACAGTTGTTGTGGCCCCACGCATTATAAGTAACATAACATTAAATATAATACGTACTCCACAGTTGTTGTGGCCCCACGCATTATAAATAACATAAAATATAATACGTACTCCACAGTTGTTGTGGCCCCACGCATTATAAATAACATAAAATATAATACGTACTCCACAGTTGTTGTGGCCCCACGCATTATAAATAACATAAAATATAATACGTACTCCACAGTTGTTGTGGCCCCACGCATTATAAATAACATAACATAAATATAATACGTACTCCACAGTTGTTGTGGCCCCACGCATTATAAGTAACATAAATATAATACGTACTCCACAGTTGTTGTGGCCCCACGCATTATAAGTAACATAAAATATAATACGTACTCCACAGTTGTTGTGGCCCCACGCATTATAAATAACATAAAATATAATACGTACTCCACAGTTGTTGTGGCCCCACGCATTATAAATAACATAAATATAATACGTACTCCACAGTTGTTGTGGCCCCACGCATTATTATAACATAACATGTCTTATCTTTCTTAATGCATGTGATATTATTTAATATCATATACTTTTCTAACATGGCGTATACTTGTAAATGGCATAATATGATTTAATCATAAACATTTCATGGCATACATGTATCATATGGCATACTTAACATGGCATACTTATAACATACATCATTGTATGGCAGAAAAGATTATTTAACAGATAATTATTCATGAGAGATTAAATCATACGTAACAGATAAACATGTAATGACATAGCATGACATGGCATATACGATAACATACATACATAAATTGTAGTTCTCTTACCCATCACACATACACAATAAACTGATAGTAAGTTAGAGGCTAACTTACCTCGATCGTCGCGTTCTATGAGAATAGAGCGCGAGACACGAGGAACTGCACAACAGCTGGAAGAGGAACACTCGAGTCCTTAAGATTTTCACTTCTGAACTCAATTGCCATATTGTAAGCACTTGCAACACCACGGCCAACTTGAGGTTTCACTATACTCGGAAGAGATAAATTGACTTCAGAAAGCCTTTGCACTAAAACAAGTTCATTAAAATTATCAATAACAACCAAACAAACAACTCATTTCTCAATCCATATACTCTTAGCCATAGTCAACCACAAGATGACACCAGTCATCCCGGACTATAATCCATATCATCACTGCTTCGGGACACTGTCATACAGTTTCCCAACATTACACCATACGCTCCACACTTCTCTGCTACGCCATTCAACCCTTCGTGACACGCCATCCGATGTATCACGACTTAATACAGAGTACACTCACGTGAACTCTCTTCCATCCACACTACAATACCCATCACTGCGATACACGTCTCACGGTGCATCGCTACGCGACACGGAGTACGCGCTACGCGTACTTCCTTCGCTACAACTCTCATCAACACGATGCACATCACACGATGCATCGCCATACAACACGGAGTACACTACATGCGTACTCCCTTCCTTCTACGACACACATCACTACAGTGCACGTCGCGCGGCGCGTCGCTGCATTACACAGAATACGCTACACGCGTATTCTCTTCACACAACCCGCCGTATCACATCTACGGCATCCATCTCACGCCTATACTTCACAGCACAGTCCACAAAATACACAATCAAACGCAACACTTCACAACCACACTTCGCTTCACAACTACGCAACGAATTCCACAAATACAACTACACAATCCACAAACCAACCAACTATTTTAAACGTAAAATAACTAGAGATAGAAGGTTATACCATCGACGGGATAACCCGTGCGTCGCTCGTTGTTCGTCACGAACATGCGTCGGAGGAACGTACGTGGCGGCGTACGGTGGCTGTCCACCACATAAAGTGGTAGTTTGGGCTTGAGAAAGGCTAGGCGTGGTCTTGGAAGACTCATGATTTTACAACTGTCGGTGAAGAACAAAATACGTGATTTACGGAAAAGATAATCTATACGCGTGATTCCAGATAAGGGTAAAGACGAGAGAGATGTGATTGCTGTCGGGAAATAATCCAAAACTGATAATTTTAGCGGGCTGTTACAGCTTGGCTGGATAAACTCCTTGTCTACCAACTCTTGCAACTGGACCTTTAACTCTTTCAACTCAGCTGGTGCCATACGCTAAGGGGCTTTATGCACAGGAGCCGCTCCAGGTTCCAAATTCCAACTCGCGAACAGGAGGTAACCCAGGCAGATCATCTACAAACACATCAGGGAATTCTGCCACAACAGGAATATCTACTAAAGATTTTTTCCCAGTCGGCGTAGACACCAATTGAACTAGAAAGGCATCCGCTCCACTAGCACTATCTCTCTTCGCTTGAATTGCCGATATAACTATCGGCTTTTCTTTTAATTTACTTCCCATAAATTCTAGATAATCACCATCTGGGAGTTGAAAGCTGATTACACGACTTCTACAATTAATACTTGCACAATATCGATATAACCAATCCATGCCGAGAATAATGTCAAATCTCAACAACTTGAATACAACCAAATCGGCATCGAGTGTCCTTCCACCAAAATCCAAAGGACATCCTAGTGCAACTTTAGAACAACAAATCATTTCACCATTTGGAAGACTCACCACTAATGATTTTGGTAGGGGTCCCGTAACCAAATTACATATCCGTGCGAACGTAGATGACACAAATGATTGAGATGCACCCGAATCAAACAATGTGCAAGTATAAAAATCATACAACCGGACTCTTCCTGGATCAATCACATATACCCATGAAATCCAAAAATAAAGAAAAACCAAACCACACCAAACATTAAATCCAAAAATTAATTTAGAACCATACCTGTAATCACTCCAGCATCGTGGGTCGCTGGTGCCTCATCATCCACCTCTCCAGGGGTAACAGCATATACTCGAGCCTGCGCTACTTGCCTCTGAATAGTTCTTCCACCACGTCGACCTCCACGGCTTCCTTGAACTGTATTAGGACACTCACGGGCAAAGTTTCCCTACTGGCCACAATTATAGCATCGAGCCCCACCCAAAGGGCACTCACCCACATGGGCTCTATTACACCACCCGCAAACTGGCACCGCACTCTTGAGGCTGCTTGTGGTCGAGTCCCGGTCCGCTGAACGAATTTTTGAGGCGAACCAGAACTACTTCCTTCTCCAGTAAAACTCCGCCTTTTCTGACTTGTAGGGGAGCCCATACTCAAATTAATCTCTCGCTCTGCAAGAGTGGCCAAATCAACCAATTCTTGAAAAACAGTAATCCGGAGGCAAACCACCATCCTACGTATCTCGGGTCGCAGACCCTCTTGGAAGCGCTCGGCTTGCATCTCCTCCGTGGAGATAAGATGAGGAACAAATCGCCCAAGCTCTACAAATCTCCGGGCATATTGTTCCACAGTCATATTCCCTTGGACCAAGCTAGAAAATTCTCTAGCTTTTTGCCGCCTCACATGTGCGGGGAGGAAACGATCATTAAACTCCTTTTTAAACCGCTCCTAAGTCACAGCAGCAAAAGATCCCAACTCCAACACTAGCATTTCTCTTTTTGTCTCCCACCATTCGGAAGCAGTACCTTGTAACAGATAACTTGCATAAAGCACCTGTTACGCCTCCGTGCAACCACAGACTTCAAATGTCGTTTCTATATCTCTGATCCACTTTCCAGCTCGAAGTGGATCTTCTTCTCCAGTAAAAGCAGGGGTACGATGCGCTAAGAAGCACTCATAAGTGCACCCAACCTGCACCGCTCTACTTTGTTCCCCTCGCTGCAGATATTCAGTCAATCTGTTTAACTCACTAGTTTGTGCCTCTCTACTTTGCTCGCCTCGCTGCAAATATTCCGTCAAACGGTTTAACGCTCGAGCCATGGCGAAATTTCCATCGCCTCTCGGTAATTCATCCTGAGGTTCCCCAGAAGGCCTTCGTGGTCTCACCATTTTCCTGCCATAACACAACCTTTGACCTCGTTTAAACATCGGATAAAACAAACAACATTAAAACAAACCAAATAACGAATACGTAAAAAGCATATGATAAAACAAGCAAATACATAAAATAATTAAAAATAAGTTAACTCAATTAAAAACAGGAACAAAGCTTCAAATAAAACAAACCTTTAAAACACAACTTTAAAACATTCTGGTACTGCTCCTATGGGACACGTGGTTTTACCCAGAGCCAAACCTCTCTGATACCACCTGTGACGCCCCTAACTCCCACGTACGGCCACGTGGAAATCGAGACGTCGGGATGATGACAACACGGTCACACATCCCATCGCCAAGTGCCAAAAGTGTGTGCACAAGCAAAATGTGTACAAATAAAAACACGCAGCGAATAGATAAGTCATAAAACTAAGTACCAGAATTTTTGTTTAATTACAAACCTGTTTAAACCAAGCGTAAATAAAACATTACATATTCAACATCGTCTCAAATCTAAATAAATACTAAATAAAATATTGACAAATATAATATATATAGAAACCATCCAAGCTACTCCTCCGGCGGAGCCGCCTCCTCGGGCTCAGCCTCCTCCTCCTCTAAATCTGCATCAAAATCTATGGTACCAAAAATGGTGCCGCAGGTAAGTAAAATCCCAAACGACGCAAGATAAAAACATAATACAACCAAAACAATATGCATGAAGTATGCCCAATGCACATGTCCCAAAAACCATATTTTTCCACGTACGCCAAAATCTCATTTTGGCCCAAAAACATTTTCCTTTAAAACCAGTCCTCGCCATTATCCCAGATAATGGCCCAAATCATTAAACCACCATTTTCCCAGAAAATGGATCTCAAGCCTCAACACATCCTCGCCATTTTTCCAGAAAATGACTCATATCCGAAAACCATAAAAACCAATCCAATTATGTATGCACCATGATCTCCCCTAGGGACCATCCGCACACTCTGGCTCTGTGCCACACCGCAGGTAACGACTACGAGTGTGACACATAAACGAGTGATGCCCAGACTCGCGCCCAGCGCGTACCTGGATAGGCCATCCTCTAGCCCCCGCCAGCCAAGGGACCACGGAGTTGACATGACAGCGTTACCGTATCGTGCGATTCGGTCATCGCCCAGCAACAACCCAAGGGATGTCACTCAGTTTTATCCGTTTCCGAGTGACCAGAGGAGCTCCACCGAGATAATGCCCCATCTCGGCTTGGGGTCATGATACGCACGCACCCGAAAATCCATTTACACGTTAAACTCAATTTTCAATAAAATACACATGGTTATGTATGCACAATGCAATGCCATTAAAATCACATAAAATAACCAACATATTCCAAACATCAATATCAACCAACAGACAACTCCTTCCTCAATCCCAACCGACCCCCGACTCCTCGGACTCAGTCCGGAATAACCAACCAGATCACAAATAAATTATTGTAAAGGCAATAATATATTTAAATCTAAAACGAAGTTTGGAAAATACTTGCAACGCTATATATTATTTTTCGAAGGATCGGCGCGTAGCAAACGATGAAAGAAAGGCAACGTAACAGTGCAAATGCACTGTGGCCGTGGGTTGTAAAATACCCACTTTTGAACGGGGACAAACCAAGACACCAAATTGATAGGGAATGGCCTAGAGGTGTTTATGAAGCTAAGGGAAGTGAGCTTTGGCCGTGGGTGGCGGTGGAAACGGCGATGGAAGCGGAAAAAGGCCAAATCGGAGTTGAGCTCGTGGGAGCTGCTCCGGCAACGGATCGAGGCCGGAAATGGGTGGGTTAGGACGTCAAGAGGTAGGGGAAGAAGTGGTGAAGAGGTGGTGGCCGGAGGTGGAGCGACGGCGCCGGAAACGGCTCAAAACCGTGCGGCTTAGATGGGCTGTAGGAGGCTAACGGCTGGCCGGATGGGGGAGATTTTCGGTGGGGGTGTTCACCGGCTGAAGGGGAGTCGACCGGTGGGGGTGGTGTCGATCACGGCGGCCGGATGGCAGTGGTCTGGGCTGGAGAGCTGGACGGCATGGGTGAGGAGAGAGAGAGAGGAAGAAATCGCACGGGGGAGGGGCCAAACGCGGGAGAAAGGAGAGAAAAAAATGAAAGAAAAAGAAAGAAAAGAGAAAAAGGAAAAAGGGAAAAGAGAAAAGAAAAGATTGAGGAAAAGAAATGAGGTCCAGTTCTCACCTCTGGAGTTCAACAACTGATCAAACGAAAATAATTTTGAAAGCAATAAAACCAAGAAAATATTTTAGACACAACGTAAAGCTAAAATATAATAAATAACTAGTAAAAACTAACTATTAAATTTTAAATCCAAAAACAAGTTAAAATAAATTAAACAACAATTTAAACTCAACAGCCAATAAAATCTAATTAAAAACTGATTATTTAAAATAAAAGAGCTATTATATTAATTAAATTAAAATATTCCTTCAGTGAAAATACACGTTAAAACGGGGTGTCACAACAAAGAGGATGAACATGATTATTTACGTAGCTTTTATCCTTGACCCTCAATACAAAATTGAGTCCATGACATTTTGGTTGAAAATGTGCAAAAAGATTTAGTGTGGATATAGAACTAAGGTCAAAGTAAGATTGCTCTTAAAATGTTTGATCGATTAATATCACAAGTCTCGTGAGGTAAGTAGTGGAAGATCAAATGTGACTCAAGGAAGTTTCGATGCTACTTCCTCAAATATTATTGATGATGAACTAGACTTTGAGGAATTTGATTAAGCTCTAGACCATTAGCTTGAGGAGAAATAGTACAGTGTTTGATTCAAAGGTGGATGGGCATTTGTTGGATGGAATTTAACCAAAAACACTTGAGTTTAAGATTTTGTCTTAGTGGAAAATGAGTTGGTCTAGATATCCTATCCTTGCAGAAATTGCACGTAAAGCGTTGGTCATCATTTTTTCCACTTTTGCCTCCGAGTCCACAGCAGCAAGCCTCAATCTGCACGCAAAACTAGTTAGGAAACTAACCAATTAGTATTCAGGACTTGGATGAGCATGTAGATGGCATTGGCATCAAAGGTAAATAGGTTTATACGTTAAATTTGCATTTATTATTAACTTTTCTATTTAACTTATTCTCTTCATTTGTTTTCTTTTTAAGGTGACCTCCTCCTTCAACTTCACAGTAATATAAGCATTTTTTTGTTCGTGCTAAGGACCAGGTCGATGGTTTTCCTTGTGAGCTTTATAAGGTATGATTATATAACTCTTTCCATGGTTCATTACACTTATAGAACAAAAACTATTTAGAAACTTGATACTTGTCTATTGAACTTACAGGAAATTAAGAGTCAGGGTGTTCTTGATGATAAATAAAGTGGTGCTTCTGAAATCAGAAGGACCCGAGGGGTGCTATAATGCTAAAGTGAAGGGACAAAGTCATACCAGTTTTCTGATTTCTGAATCTTGGATTAAAGCACATATACCACTTTTCTGAATCTATGTGGTATTATATCCCCTGGAACTTAATTGGTGCTGGACGGTGTGACTTCGACGTGGGTATATTCATTTTTATTTCTTCAAATGCCTTACTGAGAAATAAATATTCATTTCTGAAGGTGACTTTAACATAGTTATTGTCTTGTCCTTTAAAAAAATACTCTACTAAGAGTTACCATTGTTAAGAACATTGACTGTTCCCATTTAATTATGGGGGGGAAGGAATAGAAACGATTAATCCTAATAATGGTTCAGAAATGGTACTAGGAGAAAGTTCTAGAATAGAGAACAAAAAAACAAAAACAAAGCATCCAATACACAATGAGCCGAAGAAAAAGTAATTCTTAAAAAATGGAATTAGAAGAAAGTTCTGGAATTTATAGAAAATTGGCCTATACTTGCCTGCCAAGTGGACTGGATCGGTCTGGTCACGTTGACACGATGGAGCATTTTCATTAAAATAGTCAAAATTAAATTCTTATTTTAATTAATATGAGATGAATTTAATTTTAATTATTCTATTCAAATCAAATTTTTATATTAAATTATTTATTTTTTTATTATATAATAAAAAAATTATATTAATTTTAATTATGAGATGAATATTTATGTTCCAAAAAAGATAATAATATTTAAAAAAAATTAGAAATCAGTGTTTCACTTTTGCTTTGCGATGCTTATTATCTTTTCGTATGCATTAAAAAATGTTTTGGGTCGACCTTTAGAGAGACAACAATTTCCCCACTTGTTATTTTTGTATGCACCGAAAAAGATTCTTGTATTTGTAATATTTCACTTGTACGAAGATTCTTTTTATTTCTTTTCGGTTCATTTTCAGGAAATTCCCCAACACTTTGCAATCGTAAAATCTATTAAATAAATTTAAAACAGTTGGTCACAGAACATTAATGTTAAATACTGGCTCCTCTAATAAAAAGTGTTATATGGTATTTATTAGATGAAATTATATGTGTAATCCATTTTAATTGAGGTTGGGAATTATTATCAGTTTCAATTTCAACTTCATTTTAACCACATTATTTGAAAAAAAAAAAAAAAACCAACTGATAAGGAAATAAAGCAACATGATCGTCTCTTTGGTGATGTGCGGTGTGCGTCTATTGAAGATTATGAATTTTAGGCAATGATTCTATTATTCTATACGCTATAGGCTTAAAAATATAGACAATGCTAGAGGCTAGGGTCACTGTCAAATATGTCTATCAAACGTGTAAATTAGTATAAATGAGTTTTTTTTTTTAATTTTCTTTAATTTTTTTAAACATCATTAACTATTAAGAAAAAAATAAAATAAAAATATATGAGTGAACATATTTGATAGACATATTTAGTTGTATACTATCATTTTTTTAAAAATATTTATAATTTTTTTAGTAATTTTTTTAGTTTAAAAATTTGTAGATTTTTTTTCCCTGGATTTGGGCTGTAAACTTTGTAGTTTTAGGTCGCATATCCTTATGATTTTTAGACAAAGTTTAGATTTTGTAACTACTTAGAGAATTTGCTGCTGCCTCTCTATTAAAGATGTGTTTATGGCTTATATATTTTTACTACCGTAAAAAACGTCAGTTAAAATAAGAAAAAGTATTCTTGGATATTTTTATAACAGTTAAGAAATATTCCCGAGAGAAAGTTCTGGAATAAAGAAAAAGAAGAGGAAGAGTAAAAGGAGGAAGAGAACAAAAAAGCAATTCTTATAAAAATGGTGTTAGGAGAAAGTTCTGGAATTGTAGGAAATCGATAGAATTGTATTGAAAATTGGGTTGAAACTTAGGACCCAAGCGGACTGATCCTGGTCGTTTATGCTGTTAATATTCATATTTTTACATCCAAACTTTTTTATTTAAGTAGAAGCTAAATAAATATATAGAGAGCATTGCAAATCATAAATCTCATACATTACACACCTCGCATTTTTTATTTTTTTTAGATTTTTTCTTTTTAAACTATTTTCAAATTTTCTTTTTATTATTTATATACCAAACATTTGATCAAAGAAAAAAATTAAAAAAATAGATGGTGTGTGGTGTAGGGCTTATATTTAGAATTTTTCATATATAGAATAAGTTGTACAATATTCATTTCATCAAGTGCGGAAAATCTAAATCATCAATAATAAATATGAGAAAAAACACTTTATTTATTTATTTTTTTTCTAAAACTTTAGGCCCTGCTTGGTTACATAGATGAGATGAGATGTTTTGAATAGTAATAAATAAAATATTGTTATAATATAATTTTTTGATATTAATTTTATATTGAGATTTGAAAAAGTTAAATTATTTATTATATTTTATATAGAAATTTGAAAAAGTTGTAATGATGAGTTGAGATAAGATTTTTAGTTTTGGTTAACCAAACAAGGCCTTAAGATTAAGATATATATATATATATATAAAAGATTCTTTCAAAAAAGATAAAATGGAAATTTACAAGAACCAAACACGCATGAGTTGTCCTTCCCAAACCGCGTTTTTTAGAGCAATGATATGATGTCTCCGTGTGGAAATATACTCATCTTTTAAATTCACAAAATAATATATTTTTATAATCTAATGATAAAAAAATCTCTCAAACTTCTGGGTATTAACAAAGCGAAGCCGAATTTACAGGACCATTTTAATGATAAACTGAAACTCAGAGGACTTAAGTGCAATCTTCGTTAAGAAGTTAGTTGTACTTGCTTTTGATTCATTTTCCCTCCATAAATAAAGAACCAACAGCCTGATCTCACTCTCGCTCGCGCTTGACACCATATTACTTTACTTATAATCCTGTTTGTTCGCGAGTGTGATGGATGCGTTCTCTCCTAAATTGCGACCATGGATGAGATTTCATCCGCCGGACAACATGGCCATCGACTTATTGAGGGCAAAGATCACTGGGAATGATGATTTAGTCGACTTCATTCCCGAAGCTCAGAGTTGCGAATGGGAGCCCTGGGATTTGAAAAGTAAGATACATTCTCCCCATTCTTACCATCAGAGATCCAGATTCGTGTTTTTTTTCCCTGCAAAAGTTTGTGATTCTGTGGTATTAGGGAAATGTAGTCTTCCTTTTTGCGAATTGTTGTTTGGATTTCTTATGTCATTGATTTTGCTATTCTTTTTTTGTTTATTAAACTTTGTTGGAAAAATTATTAACTGGTTAAGTTGATCATATCTGCAGGTTTAACCTTTTGGGATAACTGTTTATTTAATTGCTCTCGGGAATTTGAAATTTTGAATCGGTATGAGAAATGTGACACCAATAAAATATTTCCTCAGTATGACCATTTGATTTTCTCGTCTGGACCTTGAATTTGTAACTTCATTGCTGTATGTTTCTTAATCATATTATTTATAATTTTATCTTCTCTTTTTGTGCTGTTTTAATTTTCTGCCATCTTTTACTGTACCTTAACCGTTTGTTTGATAATCCTGCATACTGTGCTCGTGTGTTTTACTAATTTTAGCACTCGAACTTTATGCTTAGACTGGTTAGATTCACGTTGCATAAAGACCGCATATCCAGAGTGGTGGTTCTTCTCGCGACTGGATCTGAAGCATCGAAGTGGGAATCGATCGAACAGGGCAACCAATGCTGGGTACTGGAAAGTGACTGGAAAGGACAAGAAAATCATGTCTGACTTGGGAATGATTGGAAAGAAAAAGTTTCTGGTATTCTATATAGGGCGACGTAAAGGCAAGAAAACAAATTGGGTGATTCATGAATACCACATAACCCATCCCGCTCAGGTTGGTTTAAATGATTGGATTGTGATGTTATTGGCTTCACGTTTCTTCTTAATCTCAATTCTTATTTGAAATTCCTTTAAGTTTCGTTTGTGTGGAATTAAGACCATTTTTCTGCCAACCTTACGTGGATGTCCCCTTAAAAAGATGAATTATTCAATGAGCAAGGGGTGGAATCTGTTAAGTTTTTACTTGGGGTCAACCTAATCAACGAGTTGAGGATTTCTTCATGTGCTTCGATTTGTAATTTTAGCTGTCCTCACTTTAAAGTGGAAGTCTCTTGGTTTATTATAACCGGTGCTTGTTCTTTTTATAATAAACGAGGACAAATTCCTCTATTTCATTATTGCCGTAGCTCTAACCATTCTGATACACATCTTCACATTTTTTTACCTTGCAGTTCTGTAGTAACCCAATTTGTGCGTTTGATCAGCCTCATTCACTTTTTTGATGAACTTTATGCAGAACGCCTTTGTACTCTGTCGATTATCCAATAAACACGAGAAAAAGAGTATTAAAGATCCAAACTTTAATGATGCTGGACCTGCTGTTTCATCTCCCGCCACATCCAAATCTTGTCTTGAAGAATATGAGTCTGAGCTACTTTTCGCCTCAGTATTCCCGGCATCAGAAGTGCAAGCTACTACAACACCTGGAAATTTTGATGGAACAATATACATCACTACAACACCCGTCGTGTGTGATGACAAACATTTTAGTGCTCATGCTGCAGAGAATCAATTGGGAGAACTTACCACTACCAATGTGAGAAAAGAATTGAGTTTCAGCTTAAAACAGTTTTTAATCTTTTTCCGGAAGTTTAGAAATGCAGTCGATTAATTAAGTACTTATCTGATCTTTTCATTATTTTTTCATCAGGATGATCTGCAACTAGGAGAAGCATCGAAAGTGACCTTTGAGCAGCAGAAAATAGTAGCTTGTGAAGTTTTGACACCCTCAACTTCACTCCACAATACCCTTACTGTTTCATCCCCTACCACAGCTAAATCTTCTCTAGAAGAAATAGAGTTTGCGCTGGGCTTGGATTTGGTTTCTCCTGAGGAATATTTTGATGGAAAGATGTTGAACACCATAGCATCCAGTAATTGTAACCAAAATAGTTATGATGCTTGCACTGCAAGAGATGAAGTGCCTGACGTAACAGCCTGTGAGGTAAGGCATCGAGCTCCTGCAAATCAATAGTTAGTGTGTTAAATATCGGTCCCAATTGTTTATGTTCCTAATCAGGTTGATTTGCAGTTTGAGGAAGGCTTGAGTATGTTTGATCTCCTACCGGAGCCACCTGATTGCAACTTGTCCTCCTTGTTCCCCTTGGATATCCAATTTGGCATGTCTTACCCCGTCACCAATGACTTGATCAACACTCAATGTGGAATGTATTTTCAGTATGGTGCTAGTGAGCCTGCTGCATATGGCTATGAATTTTCAGATCCAACACTTGATTTTCCTAATGAGTACATTCAAAATACGTTTGTCAGTCAAAAGAATCTCACTTTGGTCTCTATTAAGGACAATGGATCATGCAGTGGGTCTGATGCAAAAATGGCCAATAAACCGGTAAGAGGAGCTCTCGAGTTCTTTTTATTTAATTGATAATTGCAGGTTAAGCTTAGAAATTTTGTGTTGGGTTGTCTCAATTTGCAGCTTGAATGTTGTGACCAAAATAGTTATAATGCTTACACTGCAAAAGATGAAGTGCCAGAAGCAGCAACCAGTGAGGTAAGGCATTGAATTCCTACACATGAACAGCGAGTGAGTTAAATACCTGTTCCAGTTGTTCATGTTCCTATCATCAGGTTGATTTGCAGTTCAAGGAAGGCTTGAGCATGTCTGATCTCCAACCAGAGCCACCAGATTGCAACTTGTCCTCCCTGCATCCCTTGGATATGCAATTTGACATGTCTTACCCCATCTCCAATGACCTTGCCTCATATGGCTATGATTTTCCAGATCTAGAACCTCATTATGTTAATGAGAACCTTGCAAATATGTTTGGATGTCAAAAGGATCTCACTTTGGCCTCAATTAAGGACAATGGATCATGCGGTGGTTCAGATACAAAAATGGCCAATGCATCGGTAAGTGGGATATCTCAAGAACTGTTTATATTGATAGTTGCAAGTTGAGCCCGAAAGCTTCTTGTTGGGTTTTGCTGATTTTCTGATGGAGTGGTGTGAGTTGCTATAATCTTTTGTGGGTACATTTAACTGAATGAGTTTTATATGTCTTATATTTTCAGATTTATTGGTCTTTTGAGACCTAACCTTGCATTGTTCTTGACAGTTTGACTCAACAATTCAAGATTCTGTAGAGATGAGCCAAAAAAAGGCTTCATCAGGGTTGCCAAATCTGGAATCCCACCTGGTACGGATGGGAGGTTCTTTCAAATCAGATCGTGGGATTGTATCCAAAGGTTATGATTATTAAATGCTTAATGAAATTAGTATCCTAAAATTTCATTAAGCCTTTTAACCCTTGGGACGTAGTTTACAAATACAAAATCTTCTCTGATAAAGTTATATTGAAATAACTTTTTAAACCTACATACCTACTTTCCCAAAGTCAAAATTTATTTTTTCAAAAAATATTTACTCAAATTCTTTTCTACCTTTTCCAAAAACTCAATAAACAATACATCTCAAAATAATTCTTCAAATTTTGAGCGATGTGTATTGTTTATTGATATTTGGTAAATGAGAGAAAATTTGAATAAATCTTTTTAGTTTTTTTTATTAGTATTTATGAAAAGTGGATAGGTAGTATTGAAAAGATGCTTGAATATGATTTTTTAAGAGTAGTTTTTATTTTTGTGTTTGTAATAGTCTTGATTCTTGAGTTTTTGTAATAATTGGATGTAGAGTTGAACTAGTGATTTTTTTTTTTTTTTTTAAGAATTTGGAAATGTTTGCTTTGGAATCTTCAAATTTATTGATTACTTTTGGTAACCAAACAAGGCATCCCAAAACCTTTTTGTCATGTTGTAGAGTACCAGAGTCACAAAATACACCAACCAAAACAGTCCATGACCCCAGCGACCTCCAAAAACCCAACAACTTGAATTTCTTCACATTTCTACCATCAAACCATAACCTAATGATGCCCTAAAAAGGGTCCTTACATCCATGAAACTTTAGCCAGACAGGGCCTTAAGTTTCATGGATGATGTCATGCTAAATAATTATCAGAACCCTCATTTAAATCTGGTTCTGATAATCTTCTGGATGATGCCATATGAAATGATTCTCAGGACTTGTTGAAAATAAGATTCTTATAATCACATGGATGTTATTAAATCAAATGATTATCAGAAACCTGATAAAAAGATCAGGTATTTTTAATCATATGAATAACACCATACCAAATGATTATTTGAACCTGAAAAACAGGCTCTAATCATGATATGGAAAATGATTAAACATGGGTTCTTCTTCTTACCCATTACATTTGCACTAAGTCAAGATAGTGTGATCTGTGTATTTGATCTGGAATTTTTCTGGATTTACCTCCTTTCAAGAGCTTGTCAAGACTTCATGGAGTACTTCTGCAACTAGATTTACGGCAGGTGAAAATGCATCACCAGGGAAGTGGTCATGGGAGATTAGCAACCATGGAAGGTAGATTAAGATGTGCACTTTTGTTCAATCTACTTTATGTTGCATGTAAATAACTTTGGTTTGTACTTGAGCTATAGACAATTTGTTAAATAATGTTGTATTGGGTTTGAAGACATCTGTCAAATACTCTTAGGGCTCACGCACGATGACAGAAGTTTATTTTATTTGTACCTTCGAGTTAAGGAGATTTGAGCTTAATGCCTGGGTGCCATTGAGGCTGACGCATCGATTGCTTTCTTTGTTTTATAGAGTTAAGACAGAATCTACGTCAATATGGTAATCCCATGAAACTTAATTGGTGATGGTGTCACGTGGAATGTGCCAGATGTTTTCTTGCTTCCTTTCTTCTCAAAATTCTCCCCTGCCATGGTGTTAAGAATCTTTCAATTATTCAAGGCCTATGGGAAGAAAATTCTCATGAACAGAGCCCCATGGAATACGTCTGTTTTGAACCAGATTTGTGATTTAGCTAAATCGTACCTTGTACTTTCACATATTACATTTGTGTCCACCCCAATTAATTTTTTAAAACCTCACACTTTGTACCATCGAATGTAGAGACCATTGATGCAAGATCCACCTGGCAAAAGTGGCCAGACAAAAAAAAGAAATGCTATGCTCCTATTCATATTTGATTCTACAGCATGTCGATTTGGAAAATCTGCGTTAGCGAATCTCTTTAGAATTTGTTTGGATTGTGAGAGTGTTTTATCTAACCTAATCTTATTTTATCTCACTATTATAATTTTATGAAATTTTTATATAAAATATAATAAATAATTCAAGTTTTTCAAATCTTAAAATAATAATAATATTAAAAAAATAATATTTTAATAATATTTTAATTTCAAATTTTCATCTAAAACTATCTCATCTCGAAGCATTCTCAATGAATTAGCTAAAGCTAAATGACACTTTTAATGAATATGAGATAAATTTTAACTTTTAACTATTCCATTCACATAAATCCCCTCATTAGAATAGCAATTTTTTTCATTATAACAATAGAATAATATAAGATAAATTTCACTTTAACTATTCCCATCAAATTCATATATTGGATTATCTATTTATTCATTATATAATAATAAAATAAATAATAATTAAAAAATATTTAATATTTTTTTAATTATATATTAATTTATTTTATTTTATCTTTTTTTTAACATTTGATAATTTATTTTATTTGAGTTGTATGCGGTGAATTTTTTATAAAAATAGTGGTTAGAGTTGAGTAGAATGATTAAGAGATGAATGAAGAGAGAGAAATAAATGATAAAATATATATTTAATGTATTTACAATAACATTTAACATTTAAATTAAAATTTTTTTTAAAGTCCCGATAGCTAAATATTTAGATTTTAAATAATTTATTGCGGTAATATTTTAAAATTTAATAATTAAATGTGAAATAGATTTAACTTTAACTAACTTATCCCTCTATTCGATCCAGCCCAAAAGCTGGCATATTCGAAGGAAAATTGTACAATCTCTTTTTTAAAAGTTTGGCTTTCCCTTCCCTTGTATTCGAAGGGCAGAGAAAGTGGGGAGTGGTCCCCACATGTCTGCCATGTTGAGTTCACTTTCACAAATTCCCAGGTCAATGGTCTACAGATGCTTTTGACAACCTCAGACTCCTGTTTTTCTCTCGTATATTATTCAAATATTTTGTGAATAATAATAATAAATGATAAAAATTATTAAATAATAAAAAATAATAAAATATTTTAAAGAACACTCTACTATTCAGACTTAATCTGAATATTTCGTATTTATTTGATTTGACTCCTTGTTATTTATTTATTTTTATTTTTTTAGATGAGATTAAAATATTTTTCCGCGTTGGAATGTAAAAACATGTTGTCAAAATACAAATTTTAAGGAAACAACATATTTTAGAAAGATATAAAGAAATTGTGTTTCTAGGATTCTATCCCTATAGAATGTTTATTTTATTTTAAAACGATTAAAAACAAACAAAAGCGTTAAGGTTAGTAATTGAAAATTAGAAATTAGTCTTTAACTTCTCCAAACCAAAACCCCCCATCCTTATATACCTTCATATTATAATAATAATTATTGCGAGAACAATAAAAAATATATTTTTAAGTATCCTCTCAATTGCAAGTGATATGGATTCTATTTATTATGTAAAATAAGTATATTTTAATCATTTTATTTGTTTATATAATGCACATTAACTACATTTTTACAGCAGATTGATATGGAAATGCAACCTTCATCAAGAAGTTAGGTGGGCCAGCCTTTATAGACTACTAGTTCTGTGAATTAGCTTTTATAGACTCAACTTGACTTAGATATTTTGGACCCAATTGCTTGCTCTCAGTTCAACACTATCTTACGGGTATTCACACTAATTTCCTCCCTTCCTCCACTCCTTTACTCACTCTCTGCCGGTGTGTGATGGATGAATTGCCTCCGGACCTGCTACGATGGATGAGATTTAATCCCTCGCACAAGAAGGCCATCGAAATCTTGATTTCAAAGATCACTGGGAATTGTAAAGGATTTGACTTCATTTTCGAAGCCGAGAAATCCAACTTGGAGCCCTTGGATCTGAAAAGTAATTTTTCTTCCTTCCTATTCGAATTCTTACAAACCCTGATTCTTGATTTTTTATTTTTATTTTTTCCTTTGTGATTCTTGGGCTGTACTTCGTTTATTAAACCCTGTTAGAAAATTATTATGTTGATAATATCTGCAGGCTTAATCTTTCTTGGGATTGTTGGTAAATGCGTAGCTGATGATACATGTAGGATAAAATCATGGGTTGAAAGTTACCAGCATTTAATGTTGCACTCGGACTAAGGAATTTTATCTTTAAATTATCTGAGATGCCCAAACTCCTTGAAGAGAATCTTATCCCCCGTTTGGTTGCGTAATTAAGACGGGATGAGATGGAATTTTTTGAATAATAAGAAATAAAATATTATTATAAGATAATTTTTTAATATTAATTTTATATTGAAATTTTAAAAAATTGAATTGTTTATTATATTTTGTATAAAAATTTTAAAAAATTATAATAATTAGATGAGATAAAATTATTTGATTAGTTATTTTTGACATAAGATGCGAATAAAAAATAAATAAAGTTTTGATAATTAATTTATGTGAAGTTAAAAACTATCCCACTCTTAAAAAGGAACGTTAGTTAGGAAGTGGACAAAAAAATAAAAAGACCGCTCTTCGCTCTATAATTTTCTAAACCAAACCATCTTAAGTTCTTGATAGTAGAATTATCTGGAGGTAGCCTTCTAAATAACACAGAGATGCCGTTTCAACAATTGGTTGTGGGCTTTAAGACGATCATAGCTGCTAATTTAACCTGCTGTCGGAAAAATTATATGAAATTAATGTGTAATGTCATCAATATTTCTGGGATAACTGTTGATGTTCGATCTTTAACCTCCTCCTTTGATCGTCTCTTCATCGAATAATACTCATAGAGACGATGAGATGTGAATAAACCCATTCAGCTCATTTGGGCCTCGAATTGGAAACTTGAAGACGTTTCTTTTGAATTTCGTAGTACTATTTTCACACCCTTTTGGTTGGTTTTAATATCGAACTCTTACTTGCAGTTTTTTTATTTATTTTTATTTTTATTTTCTTTCTTTTTACTGTTTCTATTTTGCTACTTTATTCTTGGATAGTCCTGCTTGAAACTTAAACTGATCATTAATATATCCATTGCATTACAATGATTTGCTTGTAAGAGAATATGTCATCACTGTTTTGCAATCATAAATACGTTGAATCTCTGTTTTGCAATCACTGTTTTGCTAACGTATTTGACTCACTTTGGGCCTCAAGATTTGTGCTTAGCCTGGTTACATGTATGTGGCATAAAGATGGAGTATCCAGAGTCGTGGTTCTTCTCGCCGCCGAATCGGAAGGGGAAGGGGAAGGGAATGGAAAGATCAACCGAATCTGGGTTTTGGAAATTGACAGGTAATCCAAAAGAATTCATGTTGGACTCGGTATTACTTGCAAGGAAAGACATTTTGGTATTCCATGAAGGGCATGGTAAAGAAGGCAAGCCAACAAATTGGGTGATTCATCAATACCAAATAACGCTGAAGGAACTTGATGGCACGCATCCCGGTCAGGTTGGTTAAAACGATATGGTTTGTGATATCAAACTGTTGCATATACCAATATATTTATATATATAAATTACAAACTGACATGGTTTCATAGAATTCGTTAGATTTATTTTATAATAAAATTAACTTTACAATCTAACGTATCATATCAAATCACGTCAGTTTGTAAGTTTACTTTTATATAATCTCTTTGTAATTAAAGTATTTTTTTTCTTAAGATATTATTATTGGATTTGGCTCTACTCAACTATTCCTCCTCTTAATTTATTGTTAACCAGTGGTAGAGAGGAATAACGAAAATTTATTAACTAAAAATATTAATTATAACTAATTTAACATATTTTGAGTCATTATATGATAAATAGAATGTCTCGCAAAGTGTTATTATTAGCACTAAAACAAATTTATACACTATACTAAAATAGAGAGTTTTAGGCCGTAGAAATAGGTTTTGTTTTCACAAAGATGCTTTGGAGCGGTCCATCCGTTGGTAAGGCAACAACGTCCAATAGTAATCTGGCACGTTAGCAATTTAACACAAATCACAATAGGGTTGTCGGATAACAAAACTTTCTTTAGAATCCCTCATTTAGACTGGATCATTCAAATGGTTGCTTGGCAAGCAGTGCCCCTTCAACGAAGAATTTGAAGAGATGGGAAGGCCTCCATCTGCGAGAAATTGGATATAGGAGCTTTCTCTTGTTGCAAATCTGGTCGTTCGTAGATGTTCAAAGTAAGCTCATCACTTCGAGATTTCTGATTTCTGGTCTGTTGGTTTTCTTGCCACCGTCGCCAGAGGGGGGTGAAGATTTCTAGTGAAGGCTGTGCGAGAGGGGGGAGAGGAAATAAATTTCAAATCCGCTGATGTGGGGTCACATGGAAGTTAAGTTGTGAAGCCTACGTGTCGCTCATCCATTGAAGGATTGCTATTTATGGAATGTTGGACTAGGGAAAAGGTAGTGAAAAATTAATAATAAAATATTAAATAGTGATGAATAGTAATATAAAATAATAAAAAGTACTAAAAAAAATAATCTTGTTTTGTTTTCATTGTGCGAACCAAAGTACCCCTGAAATAGTTCATGTTTGGACTAAAATATCCTTACCACAATAATACATAGAATAAGTCTAGAGAGCAGCCACTGTTGTGGAGTAGCCAATATACACCTTACGTGTCTCAAGTAAAATACTAGATATACCCTACAATAAAACCAATGTCACGCACGTTTGCCCCTCCCGATCCTCCTCAGCCCTTCGTCTTCTTCGTTCTAAGCCCTCCCCACCCTCAAACCAACATCTCTCACTCCAATCCCCTTCCCCTTGCCCTCTGCCCTAACCCCTTCCCCTCCATCTCAGTCCCTCACCGCTCCCCCTTCATCTCTGCCCTAACCCCTCTCCCTCCTCCTTCATCTCAGTCATGATTCTAACAGTTTCGATTTTTTTCTTTTTATTTTTTTATTTAATCTTGAAGTGTCACTCCATCTGGAGAAGTAGACCAACGAAGTGTTATTTGAGGGAGAGGTGGCACGGTGGCTGGAGGGCAGCGACCAAATGGGTGGAGAAACCCATGGGAGAGTAAGGGTGTGGGTGGGGGAAATTGGGGCTATGGGTGGCTGGGGTAGGTCGATGGTGGCCAGTGGAGGCTCGAGGTGGCGGAAGCCGTGGGTGGCGATGTTCGACAAGCTAAGGTCTAGGTGGTCGGAAAGAGGGTCGCTGGATATTTACCTACGAAGTGGGTTTGGCTTACGCAGGTTTCGGATCTGCTTTTCACCGGACGGAGGCCTCGCGGGGATAGGCCAGGCTGACCGGACGGAGGAGCTGCAGTCGGTCGCGCTGATGGGGATGTGCAGACGGGCTCAGTGTCGCCTGAAAGAGACAATGAGGTTCAACGCCGGTGGCGGGGAGGCGGTGGGCAGATGAGGTTCGACGCGGGCTCGAACTCAACGCGGGGAGAGGGGCTTGAATTCAACGCGGGCAACAGAGGAGGATGTGCATCTCGACGTACATCAAACGTTTTGTTTAAAAAAAAAAAAAAAAAAAAGCAGCCACGTATGGTGTGCACTGTGTGTAGCGCTACAGTGGCTGCTCTGTAGCATTACCCTAATACATAATTGGACTAAAATTCCTTGCTACAGGTCAGGATTTGACTAAAATGCCCTATTACCTCTCTCTCTCTCTCTCCGCTACAGATCAAGCTTAGGGCCACGTCACCCATGGCAGTGATCTCTTTCAGTGCCGGGAGCGGCCGCTGGTCAAAACCTCCGCCACTGAACTACTCAGAGCACTCCAACTCCATCCGCACTGCAAATCCGCCCGTTAGCCACTGCCTCCCTGTTTTGACCATCCATATCAAACTTACCACCCACAAATTTAGACAACAGCTGCAAATCTACACAAATCTAGGCAACTATAGCCATGGCATTAGGATCTGCGCACCACAGACCCACGGCGCTGCCGTGGGCCGTGTTCATCGCCCAAGGCGAGAGCGCCGTGGCTCCTTTTCATTTACCCATGGCAGCACATGGGTCTTGCGCATCACAGACCCTCGCTGCACCGTGGGTCTATGTTCATCGACCTACGGCACTATCTTCGGTCTGCGTTCATCAACCCACGACAGTGCCGTGGGTCTGTGCTCATTGTCCATGGCAACTGCACCGTGGGGTCATGTTTATGGGTTCATCGCTTGGTGCTGCCAATATTTAAAAAAAAAAAACATTACCTCGATATTATGAAAAAAAGAAAAAAATGAGTTTCATTAACAATATTTTTCATTTTATTTATTTGTGTTTTATTATTTTTATATGCACATTATTTTTATTGGTAATAAAAATAATATTAAAATTTTAAACTATAATATATTATTTTATAGTTGTTAGAAACTATTGATGCATGAGAATAATAATATTTATTTTTCCTATTGTTTTGCAAAAAGTAATTAAATTAAATGAATAATATTATTCTTATATTATTTTTTATTATTTCTAAAGGAAAAGAACATAATTAAAAAAATACTGAATTTAAACAAGGCAAAAAAAAAAATTCATAGAATGCAATTACAAATTAAATATTTGTGTAGAAATTAATATCCATATAACACAAATTTTAAAGCTTTCAGTTATTTTATTTATCCAAAAAAATAAGCTTCAGTTATTTTTAATATATTTTTTAAAAATAATCATATTTATTTTAAATCAATAATATATATTATTTTTCATTATTTAAGGAAAACTATTTGATAATAATTCTATATTATGAAAAAGAAAAAAACTACTAGAAATACCTAAAAATGAGAATAATAATATTTGTTATTTTTCTTGGAAAAAATTATTAGAAAATCCTAAAAATAGTTAATAAAAATGAGGCAAAATAAAAAATAAAGAAAAATTCAGAATGCATATCTAAAGTTATTTGGTGAGCGTCCTTTTCCTTAATTGATGTTTACTTTCTTCTCTATTTCCACATATCTTATGATTTGATAAATTTGTGATAATTGCTTAAATGATACTACATTTTAGTCTATATATTTCAGACAAGATCTGCATTAGTTTTTATTTAGATTGATGGGATCTAATCAGGGCTGTTCACCAGTCCAGCCCGAAAGGGAACAGTACCGACCGACCCGAATGCAACCCAATTCCGATTAACCGATTTGCTGCTTACCCGTTTACCCGTGTCGAAAATATTTTTGGAAAACGGGTATTCCGACCCGATCTTAACAATTTTTTTTTTATAAAAAAAATAATAATAACATCAATGCTTTTATAGTATCCTTTCACAGACCGAGCTTTATTCTTCTCTCCTCAAGCTATCCGTCCTACTGTTCCTCTCATCTTCATCATTCTCAAGAAATCCCTAAATAGAAAGCCTAGCACATCACTCTCTCTCTCACACACTCTCTCTCTCTCTCAACCCCACCGCATCCTTCCGTTCATAAATCTCTCTCTCTTCCTCGATGGAATCACCCAGGGAAGCACCGAAGCACATCATCTTATTCGTCTACGTCTTCAAGCCCGGGCACTAGAACTATACTAAAGTCTAAACCCAATGACCCACAACTTCCTCGACTTCATCGATGGAATCACTTGGGGGCAGCACCGAAGCATAGAATCTTGAGTTTTTTGGGATTTTATTTTTCGTTTGCGTTGGACGCTGCCAGGGGACTTGTTTTTAGTTTTCCTTTCTGCGGACATGAGTTTTTTTCTTCGTTTTTTAGCTTAGTTTTATTTTTTGGTTTCCTTTTCTTCTGCACAGCTTCTTCTTCATTTTTATTTCCTGGGTTTTTACTTTTTGGTTTCTTCGGACAGGAGTTTCATCTTCGTTTCTACTGGGTTTTATTTTCAATTTTAGAGCAGCATTATTAATTTCCTTTAACACTCTTAAGTTTTTATTATCTCTGGGGCTATGGCTTCGTCAGCCGGAAGTCTCTGATACGAGGACAACCTCAAATTCTAAGTCCCAATGGTACGAGTGTTCGGAAAGTTAAAAGGCAGAGGTGCTTCTGCCTTTTTCTTCTTAATTATAAGTGATTATTAGTATTATTATTTTTTTCCAACTTTTATTTATATATTTGTTTTGGGTACCTTCGTTTTCTTTGAAAATGGTGGTAGGTTCAGTGTTTATCTTCTTTTGGGATTAAACAAAGCTGGCTTGACTTATCATGCTTGGAAAGTTGTAGTTCCAGCTCTGTTTTCTAGTGCCTGGACATTGAATCTTACTTTCTTTTTTGGTTTTTAAGTTCTTGATTGAAGCACACATCTCTCTCTCTCTCTCTCTCTCTCTCTCTCTCTCTCTCTCTCGTATGGCTCAACAGTATTGAAGTTTGAGGAAGGTTTGTGTTTTAGTGTTCTTAATTGAAAGCTTTTTTAGTGGCAATGTCGGAAGTGAGAGGATCGAACTTCTTGCCAGAAGAGCTGGTGAGGCTAGTAGACGACTTCGGTATGGTCATGCTCATTATGGTTGGGTATTGGGTAATTACCCGATTCTAAACCGTTTTTAATGGAAGTGTATCAGAAGCGGAATGCATCAATCGATTTTATTTTGGGCTGGTTAATTGTGGTTGGGTCAAGTCGAAAAAAAAAGGGGTCGAGCCGGAACTGCGGTTTAAATGTACAGCCCTAGATCTATTGCACGGGGAACTAGGCACGTGTCCTTCCAAAAGTATTCTTTAAAATGTAGGCCAAGTACATAAATTCCAATCTTCATACAATTTTTAATACAACTTAGCAGTCAACAATCAAATTCACCAAAAGCGATGACATGGGTCTGTATCTTAATCATTATTAGTCACTTTGTGACTCTTCTTTGACTTCTTAGACTTCCTTCGCCCTAGTGTCCTAAAATTTAGTGGGCCATACTTCTAATAACAAATATAAACAATTTGAAATCTCAATATGCAGTGGAAATTATTATTATTTTGATTGGCATTGAGTGTTTGGAATAAAGTCTCGATTAATCCAAGAGATGCATAGATTCTTAATAAGGAGTCTTTTGGAAGTGCACCTTAGATAATTCAAAGGAAAATTCTCCCAATCCAGTGGCACCTAGAAATTGTTTGCATCCAATAATTTGATTCTTGGATTTGGAGGGATCATACCACCAAAGCCACCAAGGCAGAGGCTTTTACCATTTGAGCCAACCCCTAGAGGTAAATGGAAATTAACTAACAAATTAGGCTAATATATATTAGCAATCATATATATCAAACCAAAATTTTAGAAATGAGTAAACACAATGAACAAAAGATTTTGGCCACAAAACTTTTGAAAAACTTTTTAAAACAAACACCACTCCGGGTGCTCAACCACTACCGTTAAATCTACTATAGAAGTTTACTGCATTATTATCAATTTTGAAAATATTCACAAACGCTTGACCTTGAAGTAATCTAGCTTTCAAAATCCGAGTGACCCACTTTATAAGTTTTGCACCGTCCACACCAGTGGTCCCAACAATAATCCAATAGGAACACGATATGGTGGCGGTTTGTTTATCATAAGAAATTAAAAGCTCAACAGATCTCCTTAGAGTTTTCTCTTCTGAATACAATAAAAACAGTAGCCTTGACCTATTTCTACACCTTAAAAGTCATGCATATTAAGCTATATATACTTAGGGTTGTGTAGGCTACTTAACGAGTCCAAATCCAAGTAAATTTGTGTTTCTTGGAATTTTCTCTCTTGCCAACGTCGAGCGAACTTTCTATCCAATTTTCTCTTGAGCCAATATCAAGATGTTTTGATCTAGTGCATGTTGGAATTTAAAGATCTTTGTGAGAGATGAAGTTGTAGAGTTTTCGTTCAGCTTTCCAACGCCATCAAGATCATCTCCACTCCATGTTGAGATTAGAAGTTATAAGTGTTTTTCTATGTGTAGGTCGATCTCATTAGGTCTAGTGAATTTGTAATCTTTATATATATATATATATTTTTTCCAACGTAAACTCTACCCAACATATTTATAACTCAATTGGACAAATTGTGTTGAAAGAATATGCCAACATATTATTTTCATGTTAACAATTTTGATTCCCGGCAAAGTACTCCAATAACTAGTCACAAGGCCATGTTTGGATTCCAAGAATTTTTGGAATTTGTTAGAGATTAGGTTTTGGAATAGCAGAGAGAATGTTTTGAATAAAAATATTTTTTAAATTAAGTATTGTATTGGAGTTTGTAAATGTAGGTAGATAAAGTTGAAAAGATGTGTGAATTTAATTTTTAAAATTATTTTTTGTTTTGACTTATCAAAAAAAAATTATTTTTTGTTTTGAAATTTGTAAAAAATGTATTATTATTTTTTTGGTTTGAGTAATGATTAGAAGAAAAGTTGAAACTTTGAAATAGAAGAACTCTCTTTAAGTAATGATTGGGAATGAAGTTATGAGCAAAGTTGAGAGATGTAGAAAGATTTTGAAAATCCTAAGGTTGTCGAACTTGGCCACAACTTCATCTACGATTTCATAAAATCCCCCAACCACAAATGCTATGTTGGGAAGCACCACCAAGGAATGATAATATTAGAGCTAATACTTAAATCTTTGCTTGGAAAATGGCTATGGAAATACCACAATGAACAGGGAGGCATTGTGGAGGGTTGCCATAGAATCAAAGTATGGTGAGCCATAGAAAGGATGGTGTTTGAATGAAGTAAGTGGGCCATATGGGTTAGGGCTATGGAAACACATAGAAGAGGATGACACATATTCAAGAAACATCCGTTTTGAGGTTGGTGATGGGTCCAAAATAAAAATGTGGCCAGATGTATGGTGTGGCGAAAGGGAACTTAAGGAAGCTTATTCAGAATTCTAAGGCATTGCAAAAATGAATGAAGCCTCAATTGCGGACCTCCTAGTCCTATCTAATGGTACTCCCCAATAAAATGTTACATTCCTTAGAGATGCACAAGATTAGGAAGTTAGTGTTTGAGGTTCTATGATTTAGTGTACTCTACTCGTATGATGGGAGGAGTCGAAGACAAGAGTTTAAGATAGAGAAGTTCACTGTCCACTCCTTCTATCAAGCCATAACCACGCAAATACAAATTTCTTCCCATGGAAGAGTTTTAGAACACAAAGGCACCCTTAAATGCAATTTTTTTTTTTTTTTTTTGTATGGATGGCTTCCTTGGGAAAGATCATCACACTAGACAACCTACTGAAATCCTGAATCATAGTTATGGATTGGTGCTGTGTGTGCAAAAAGAGCGGAGAGTCTGTCGATAATCTATTACTTCATTGTGAGGTCGCTATGACCCTGTGGAATGAATTTGGACGAGATTAGCTTGTGTGATGACAAAATGGGTAATCGACTTCCTAGCTTCTTGGCGAGGCATTCAGGGCGACTCTTGGATTGCAACAGTGGGGAATATGGTTCCAAGTTGTTTATAATGTTGTATTTGGAGGGAGATTATTGAAAGAATCTTTAAAGATTGAGAGTGTTCAATGGATGAGCTCAAAAATCTATTTTTGAATACTTTACTCCATTGGTCATTTGGAATTGATTTTAATGGCATGACTCTTCATGAATTCCTTGTATCACTAAACTAAGGCTAGGTGATGCTATGTCTTGGGCGTTTCTCTATTTTTATGATCAATAAAATTTTGTTTACTAATCAAAAAAAGAACAGGAACATCAATGCTTGAAATCATAAATGTAAAAAAAAAAAAAAAAAAAAAAAAGACCTCAAATATGGGGATGTTCACATCATATCTTTCACTTGGATAATTTTGGACCCGTGTAACTGACGAGACAAAATGATGATAATGAACAAAGCAATAACTGACAAGAAGTACAAAATACATGGTTGAGAGGGGGGCTTCCCCCCAGGAAAAGCCGAGGCCTCGAGGCACAAGAAGGACTTTAGGCCCATTGGGCAGGAACAGAATTGTGCTTGGGGCCCGAAACAGGAAGTCAGAGTACCGGGCCTGTGACACGCCGATTTGTCTAGAGAGATCCGGGTACCAGGCCTGACCCGGCCACTGGGCCTATCATGAACAGGGACAACTTGAGATCTAAGTGGTTGGCAGAGTCCTGCTAGGAAGGGCATGACAGATGCTGCCCTAGAGCTAGGGCGGCTGGGCATGTCCGAGAATGGGCGCCCTTGAGCAAAGGCACGTCGCATTAAATGGAATGTGGAGGAGGGTATGCCACCACCAGAAGCCATGTCGCATTCAATGCATGTTAGGGGAGCTATGCACGCAACAACGACGTGCAGCCTAAGGTGCCGAAGGGTGGCATGACCATAACCTGCCACCTCGCCGCCTAACAGGAACGCTAGTGACAAGTTTGACCCGTGTACGACCTGATACCCCATGATTTTCCTCGGTGACCGGGCCCAAGTCAAGTATAAATATGCCAGTGCGACTAAGGTGAAGTCTCTAGACTTTTCTTCTTCATGATTCTCTTGATTTCTCTTCACCACTTAAAGGAGTCCTATCTAACTGGGCAGCGGAGGGACCCCAGACCTCACCAGAACCCATCCTTCACCTTTGTTGTAGGATTCGACGTTGGGCCATCGTGGAATTGCTCGAGTTACAAAACACGGCATTAACAATGGTAATGAAATGGAAATAAATGGTAGAAATGATAAGAATAAAGTATAACTAATGAAAAGTTCAAGAGACGAGGGTATTAAAGTTGTCATAAAGGGCAAAAGTAATAAGGAACAAAGTGGTGACTGACGAGAAATACAAGAGACAGGTAATAAAGTGGCAATAGAGGGTACATTTGGCAAGAAGATGAAAAGTTATATTATGATCTTCATGTGGCTTAGCAGAAGAAGAGTATTGTCCTTAAGAAATTGAAAAATTATACTCAACAGCCCTACACCACATACTTGTTGAGAGAAAAAAAAATTAAAAAGATAAAAAATAAAAACTCACATTAGCAGGTGTGTGGTATAAGATTGTTGAGTAGAAGGACTCTATGAAATTATATATATTTTTTATGTTGGGGAACCCTCCAAGGCAAGGCCCCTTCGAACCCATCCCTGCAAAGTGAACTCCTGTCCTGTGCACTTTTATTCAAGCATAATTCAATTTATTTTTATTAGTTTTAATTGTTATTTTTTCCTAAGATTTTTTATAATCTTTTTTTTAATACTAGTTTTATATCTTTTAAGGGATGGATGACTTGGGATACTGATGCTACGTCTCAAATTTTTGGTTGCTTATGTGTGGCATCTCTCATGTGGCATGCATTTCATTTAAAAACTAATGAAAGGACCTAAACACTAAAGTGCGAGTTTTTTTAACCCAGGGAGGTAACGTGCGAAATTTGGAAGACAAAGTGCTGGTTACTATGAAAACATTAACTGTTTCAAAAGTTTAAGTGATGAGAAAAAAGTAGATTTAATTATTTGTCTTATATTTTTAATATTTCCCCTCACGTGTGAATTAGACTCCTCTTATTGAGTAGACTCAACACGTGGAATATTTAATTAAATGAAGTAGAGTACATAATCAAGTTCGAACTTAGAACTTTTGCTCTAATATCATGTGAAATTACCATTTGTCCCAAAAATTTAAGTCGTTATGAAGAAGTAAATTTAATTATTTGTATTATATTTTGCAATTAACCAAAAAAAATTCCATATTTCATTGTTGTCATGTCCCTAGGTTTTCCGAATCCCATCTTTACATATTGTTACTTTGCAGTTTTGTATTAACTCAAGTTTCTAAGTTTTGATCAACTTAATTCACTTTGTTAATGAACTTTATGCAGAGACCCTTTCTACTCTCTCGTCTTTTTTATCAAGATGATGAGAGTCGCGTTCAAAACTTCAAATATGCTGAGCTTGCTCTTCCATTTGGACTTCCAGCATTAGAAGTGCAAGCTACTACGACACCTGATAATATTGGCAAAACAATATCTACCACTATAACACCTGTAGATCTTGATGGCAAAAGTTTTAGCACTCACGCTGCAGAGAATCAATTCGGAGAACATACAACACTTAGTAATTGTAACCAAAATGGTAATAATGCTACAGCTAGTGAGGTAAATCAATGAATTCCTACTTAAAAGAAAATATTATATCGAGGGCAATTTAGCACCTGCCCAACCTTTATGTTCCTAACATTAGGCTGATTTGCAGTTCCAGGAGGGCTTTGGTTTTTCTGATCTACAAAGGTCACTAGATTGCAACTTGTCCTCGCCACTCACCTCGGATATGCGTATTGGCATGTCTCACTCCGTCAGCAATGACTACAACAATCATTGCGGGACGTCTTCTCAGTGTGGCATGAATGAGCTTCCCAAATTTAGTAGCACGTTTCTGGATTTGACATATGATTATCTTAGTAAGAACTTTTCAAATATGTTTGGCTGTCAAAAGTATCTCCCTTTGGTCTCGATAAAGGACAATGGATCATGCAGTGGGTCAGATGCAAAAATGGCCAATGAACAGGTAAGTGGAGCTCTTAAGTACTTTTGATTAAGAAAATATCATCTTGAAGAAACTTTTGATGGAACAACATTTAACACTACAACACTTAGTAATTGTAACCAAAATGGTTATAATGCTACATTTAATGAGGTAAATCATTGAATTCCTGCTTAAAAGAAAATATTATATCGAGGGTAGTTAAGCACCTGCCCCAATCCTTTATGTTCCTAACATCAGGTTGATTTGCAGTTCCAGGAGGGCTTTGGTTTGTCTGATCTACAAAGGCCACTAGATTGCAACTTGTCCTCGCCACTCACCTCGGATATGCGTATTGGCATGTCTCACTCCGTCAGCAATGACTACAACAATCATTGCGGGATGTATTCTCAGTGTGGCATGAATGAGCTTCCCAAATTTGGTAGCACGTTTCTGGATTTGACATCTGATTATCTTAGTGAGAATTTTTCAAATACGTTTGGCTGTCAAAAGAATCTCCCTTTGGTCTCGACAAAGGACAATGGATCATGCAGTGGGTCAGATGCAAAAATGGCCAATGAACAGGTAAGTGGAGATCTCAAGTACTTTTGATTAAGAAAATATCATCTTGAAGAAACTTTTGATGGAACAACATTTAACACTACAACACTTAGTAATTGTAACCAAAATGGTTATAATGCTACATCTAATGAGGTAAATCATTGAATTCCTGCTCAAAAGAAAATATTATATAGAGGGTAGTTAAATACCCGCCCCCCAATCCTTTATGTTCCTAACATCAGGCTGATTTGCAGTTCCAGGAAGGTCTTGGTTTGTCTGATCTACAAGTGCCACTAGATTGCAGCTTGTCCTCGCCACTCACCTATGATATGCATTTTGGCATGTCTCACTCCATCAGCAATGATTACAACAGTCATTGTGGGACGTCTTCTGAGTATGGCATGAATGAGCTTTCCGAATTTGGTGACAAGTTTCCGGATTTGGCATCTGATTATCCTAGTGAGAACTTTCCAAATATGTTTGGCTGTCAAAAGGATCTCCCTTTGGTCTCGATGAAGGACAATGGATCATGCAATGATCTAGATGCAAAATTGGCCAACACACCGGTAAGTGGTGGCACTCATGTACATTGTTTTATGGAAAATGATAGGCTCACTACCATTTTACTACTCTTTTACTATTTTTATTTTTTTAAAATTTTAACTAATTTTTGTTTTTACTTAATGGTTAAGGAAGTGACTATTAGTGAAGTTGTATATTTTTTTAATTTTTTTTCTTAATGAGTAAAGATGTTAAAAGAAATATTTAAAAGAAAATAATGAAAAGATAAAAATTTTAAATACACTAAGAGTAATAAAGAGATTATAAGAGGATAGTAAGTCTATCATTATCTTTTTCTATTGATAGTAGTTGAGCCGAGAAATTTTGTTAGATCGTATCAATTTGGGGCCTGAATGGTGTGACTTTTTATAATCTTATGAGGTTACATTTAACCGAAAGAGTTTTATTTGCCTTATATTTTCAGATTTATTGGTCTTTTGAAACCTAACTGTGCATTGTCCTTGACAGTTTGAGTCAACATTTCAAGGCTCTGGAGAGAGCAGAAAAAGAAAAGCTTCATCAGGGTTGCTAAATCTGGAATCCCCACATGGTATCGATGGGAAGGTCTTCAAATCAGATCTAGGATCTGATTTTATTCTGAAGAATTACTAAAATTCTTCGCAGGATGAGTCTTAACTAAAGGCTCAATCCTAAATTCCCAAAATTTTCATACTTCTGCAAGATAATTATTTCCCAACTAGTATTTCAAACCTCCAACATATTTTACTTTGCTTAGCTTCTAATTCCCTTCCATTTCCAACTCCAGTATCTAAACACCATATCAACACTATTTTAAGAAGCCATTGCCAATTCCAGGTTTTAACATTGAGCCACAATTCTATGGGAAACCTCCTTGAAAGTTGTGCAAAAAGGTTTTCTCTTGGACATGCATTTCCCTCCAATCAATTTCTAGAAACTTGCCTATTTTAATCTCACCCAATGATATTCAAAACAGTTGATTCCAAATTCTAACATTCCACCAAAGCCTCCCATGAGCCCAGATTCATTACATTCTAAAACCCTTTTCAATTTCTTGAACTTTTCCTAAGCCGGCAAATAACTCAAGCACAAACCTCAAAAGCCCAAACCCTTTTTATCATGTTGTACAGTCTCAGACTCGAAAAATGCACCAACCACACAATCCATAGCCCAAAAGACCTAGAAAAATCAAATTTACCCAGCTATTAGTTTCTTCATAGGTTATAGCTACAACCAAAAAAGGATGCCCAAAATAAACTTTAGCTAGAATGGCCCTCAAGTTTCATGGATGATGCCGTTCTGAACGATTATCACTTCTGATAATCGAAAGAATGATGCCGTTCTGAACGATTATCACTTCTGATAATTGTAAGAATGATGCCCATGTGAACTGAAAATCATATGGATGATGCCATCCTGATCGATATGATCAAGTTCTGATGAACAATTATCAGAACCTGATAATCGTAAGAATGATGCCCATATGAACTGATAATCATATGGATGTTACCAGATAATTATCAGAACCATCTAGAACAGAGGTTCTGATAATCATTTGCTTGTTACTAAATCAAACGAAACACTATGTCTATTGATCGGGGAAAGATAGTGTCGTTTGTCTGTTTGCTCTTTGGTTTTTCTGGTTTACCGACTTTCAAGAACTGTTCAAGACTTCATGGGGGATTTTACACAGCTATATTTGTGATGGGGAGAAAATGCATCACCACATAAGTGATTGTGGAAGATTAGTAACCATGGAAGATTGACAAAGACTTGTACTTTTTTTTAAGCTACTTTATGATTCCTGTAAGTAATGTTTGCTTGTACTTTGACAATGGATACTTTGTAAATAATGTTGTGTTCTATTAAGGCATTTGGTGTAAGACCAAAATACTATCAGTTGCCTTCCTACAGGAGTCTAGAAGCACTTACAAGAATTCCATTTCCTTCAAGAGCTATGAAACTTGTACGCAGTTTGAAGATAACCCTCTTAGTCAGTATGCATGATGATAGAAGTTTTTGAACTGATTTATTTAGTGGTGAATTATTTTGGTATTTATAATGATAGTTCTCATTATTGTTGATTTTTTTTTCTTTCTATGTATATAGACAACATCTGCAACAGTTTTTGAATTGATTTAATTATTTAGTGGTGAATTATTTTGGTCCCAATGAGTAGAAATTTTCTTTTGCAGTATTTGAATCTTTAAATTTTAACATTCCCCAAGATTTCCGCTCTCCTTTTCTTTTCAAATTTTCCTCGTCATGGTGGTAAAAGTTTCAATTTATCATGTTGCACAATCTGTTGTGGATAATGCGCCAGTACTACCACTAACACAAAGTGGAGATCCACTTCACGTGCATGTTTTCATCCATGCAATATTCCTATTCTGCACCCCAGAGGTCTGAAATCCCTTTTTCCAAACTCTCAAAAAAAAGAGAATTTAAGACCACAAAAAGTGCAATAATTAATCAACAAAGCACTCCCTTTAGAAGAAACAGGGCATCTGCCTCTCTATATGTTCATCTATTATGTCATGAACCCCTTCACCAGAATCAAACATCTTCATGATCACGTCATGGACCCACATTTAGGGTTGGGGGGTCATGGCCCACATTAAAAATTGTTATAATTCATATGTACAGTTTTTTGGTAAATGAGTAATTCCTATATATCATGTATTTTTTAGGAACTGGCCATCAAAATTAAGTTCTAACTAAAACTAAAAGCTATGTTCGAGTTTTGAATGCAAGATTTTAGTATTTTGACTGAAGAATCTAACGTAGACTTTACTTGAGATTCTAATTGCAAAATTTAGGTATTTCATGGCTAATATGTATAGGTGTGCTTTAGATGTATCAAGTTGCAATATTTGTAAATATAGCATTATTCCATCAAAAGTGAGAGTTATTTATAAAACTATGAGCGTTGAAAAAAAAGAAGAAAAGATTTGTAGAATCTGTTTAAAACCTTGTAGAGCATTGGATCATTGATTAATATATGGATACAGACCTTCCCTTGTCCTCCATTTTGCTCATAAAAAAAAGTGTATCATTTCATGAAATTAATCACTTTCCTAGCTTTCAAACCTTAAAGGGACAACATTAGTGCCACAGACTGTTTTGCTTCAGTTGTTTGTCAAAATGAATCAACATCATCTTATCACAAAGAACAAACCTTCCTTTAATGAAAGATAAACAGGATTTTGTCCATGAATTTGTGGATATCATGTGCTACGGTGTTGTGGAAATTGTAAGACAGACTTTTATTCCCTTAGCCTTTCTAGCAATTACATCTCTTTTTTGGACTATTCAATAATTTAGCCTTTCCATTATAAATCTGTATGTTTTAGAAGATTTAAAATTCACAATTATTCTTAAATTATTGGTCACCCTTACATACAGAGCACTCCAAAAGTGTTTGAGCCAAAACAAAAAAGGGAAATTCGATCACAAACAAAGAATCAAGACACATGAAAATCCCAACTGCACGATCTTGACCATTATGATGGTCACTATATTATTTAACATTTGTTCAATCTAACCTGATGTTGTACATATAAACGAGTTCGTTATCCTAATTTGAGACACTTACACAATTAAATGACTTTGGGATGAATCCTTTAGTTGCAATTCAGTATGAAGAAGACATCATCTTATCGCTTACATGATAAGATTTGATTTGGATGTTAGCTATTTGAAACTGTCATCCAAATGGGGGTTTCGGAAATATGAAAGCTAAGTTAATGGTTGGTTAAGTATGATTGCACTTTGCCCAAAAACAAAAGGTTTTAGGACTACACTTTGCCCAAAAACAAAAGGTTTTAGGACTACACTTTGCCCAAAAACAAAAGGTTTTAGAGTATGATTGCTTTAATCAACTAGACTGAACAATCATCTAGATTCTCCTAACCGGCCGTCCTAACAATTGCATTGCCAACACCTGCCATTAGATGAGAATCTCCTAATCAGCCCATCTTTCAAAGTTGAAGTGATTCTAAAAAACATAATCTAAATTAACATCTTTATTAGTAAAGAAAGGAGAAGGTGGATAAGTTCCAAGACTTTTCATTCGGGTTTCGGATTGGGTACCGTGGTGTACCCGGCCCTGAACCCGGGTTTCAAACCCGGGCTGAAACCCAGCCTGAGTACACCCAGTTATGATCCGGTCCGAAACCAGGTTGGATTCGGATTTTTTGAAACCCGGAAATCCGAATTCCGGGTTGTACCATTTTTTTTTTTTTAACAAAAACCTATATTAATAAATTTCTTTGAAGAATGATTTTGTTTTTATTTTAAAGCATATATTCATTCTATTACAAGTTTTTCAAGAAAAAATGTGGAAAAACATTTTCTTTTGTATACAAAACTAATTATAATTTTTAACTAAATGCATCTAAAAAAACTACAATCACTACATATTATATTATTTGGTGCATATTCTTTTATATACAAAACTAATTATTATTTTTAACTAAATGCATATAAAAAAAAATGCAATCACTACATATTATATTATTTGGTACTTATACATTACATTATAAAACATAATTACAAAATACGAAATTATATATAAAAAATGGATCACATAGAGCCACCAATACATATTAACATATGAGTGAGATAAGGGAGTTTTTTTTATTTATTATAACATATATACAAACCCGGTTAACTGGGTTATAATCCGGAACCCGGGTTTCATACCCAGGTTCGAACCGGGTATATATGGTTTTTTAAAATCAGGTTTCGGCCCGACTCAAACTCGGGTCAAAAACCATAACCGGAAATCCGGTTATCCCGGTTCCGGGCCGGCCGGATAAAAACCGGCCCGGATGAATAGTCATAGGTAAGGAGGTCAACCTCTTAAGCTTTTTGGCTGGACTTTGTGACACTTCTGCATCAGAAAGAAGATATGTTGGTTGATGAAATTTGTTTGTCTTGAAAATTTTCAGTGGTTGAGATCTTAGCCCAAATCTTTCAAGATGGAGGTTCAGTTAATGTCTTATGCTGAGTCATCTCCATCTGTTGTCCGGCCACTTAGAAAGTAAAGGGCTCTTCTTTCGGTATTTGTACACAAATTTGTCATTTTGGTTGCTCCCATGTTTCTTTGTCAAGAAGTTTGACAAATAACTAAGCAACAACATTTCACTTCATCCGCAATTACTAATTATTCACGGTCACACTGATTGATGCTTTATATTTGAACGAGAAATGCTTTAGTCACTAAAAAATCTCACAAAAGTGTGCATAGAGAAATAATAAAGGATGGAGATTCCGGATGTACTTCTCCAGCAAATCAATTCGCTAAGCAAAGGATTTCACATTTTCCATGACTCATGAATTTGGAATGAATTTGTGAAAATAGGCAGTAACTACGTACATAATACACATTACAAAAATAAAATCATTAAATTTCACATCTAAAAGTTCAACTATAAAAAGTTAAGATTGTAAGTTTTAAACTAAATTTTAAAATAATTTTGGTAATCAATATGTATGGAGTGGCCTAGATTGGTTCTTATCAATTGAAAAAGAAAATAGAAGAGAGGTAGCAGAAATTCCGTGCTACTTGTAACGACTCGAAAGAAATTCGATAGCTGAATTTCTTTAGACCTTAGAAATATCATGAAATCTTTAATCGAGTAACTGATTAGATTTTAGTCTATTAGCATAGTCAAATCCCGATCTACTATGGTGACTAAGTTTCCTTTCTATTTAATTAAGGTACTGAAGAGTATAAGTTTATGAAACTAATCACACCATTTGACTCCTATAAATATTTAGTATTTTACAGTACAATAATATGTTTCTAGTTTTTTGGGTGAATAGTAGACGAGATTGCCTTTCTATTTAATTAAGGCATTTAGGAGTATAATTTTGAAACACATATCACTATTAGACTCATAATATTTAGGATTTTGTGGCGTGATAAAAAATTTTGAGTTTTTTGACTGATTAAGAACCCTTCAAGAGAGCGCCATGTGGCAACTGATTCAAACATTTGTCAAATCTCTATGTATGATGCCCAAATTCACTAAAAATCATTATAAACTTTTTAGTTGGACACATGACATAATCCTAGCCATTCATTTGGAAACCCTAGGACACATGTCAAGATGAGAACAAAATGTGAAGAAATAGAGTGTGATTTAAACTTGTTATTATGCTCTATTACACTAATCGTTGTTCCATCCAACCAAATATTATTTGGTAAATAACAAGCAGATTTCAGCTCTAATGAATCTCCAAATCCTTGGAAGTCAACCGGAACCCTAAATCCCTTGAGAAAACTGCCAAATTGGTTTTCAAACCCTAAAGTGGCTGGTTGCAACTAAGTAGTTTCTCATTTAGTTAGGTCACTTCCACATGCAATCAACCACTTAATTACACACTATTACACATTTAACCACTCCCTTAGATCTTGGTAATTACACTTGAGCAGGAAAATTTTGATTGGAGCAAAATCATGACCAAAACCCTAATGAAACCCCAAACTAGATGCACTTCGGTTAGCCTCATTTAGTCCGACTGAACCATCGCCTTAGCCCAAGCTTCTTGTGCAAGCTTCTCCAACTAGTATCTTGATGCAAGTAAAAAATTCACCCGTCACACCTCTCTCACTCAACCGGCAACAGCAGTAGTGGGAGGACAGCCCTTTCCCTAAGCCATTTTCTCCTTTAATTTCATAAGTAAAACTCCCATCTATTTGTCATTCACTAACCCAACCCTGTCAATCCTTCCTTATATTCCACTCCCCTTGCTTTTTGCCTCCATACTTAGCACATTTCATCTACTTTTCCGAGAGGAAACTAAGAGAGAGCTAGAGAGGTTTTTAAGTTATTGTGTTCTTCATTCCAAGCTTTGTATGTTACTATTTATGGCTCTAAGCTCTTATATTTTGTTTATCATTGATTCTAATTTATTTAGGTATGTATTGGCGATTTCTTTTTTTTGGAGTTTTGATGGATGACATTAGTGTTTTTAGTTGAAATGTTAGATTTTGACAGTATTTTAGGTTTGTGGTGAACTTTGGATATTTTATAAAAATTTTGGTGAAATTATAGGTACATCTTGCCATGTTGAAGTTATGGTTTAGATCTTTGTTGGAATGAGGATGAGCATTCAAGAGTTTGTTTTAAAGTCAATCTATAGGCTCTCGGGTTTGATACATTGTTTTGATGAAAGTTTTTCCATGACATGCTAGATTTGATGCTTAGATCTAGTTAGAATTTGAATGTGAGGTATATGGTTGTGTCATTTGAAAATTTCTTGCATGAAAATCAAGGATCTAGTCACTTTGTTTCAAGTCCATAAGCATGCATACTCAGTTTTGATAGTTTTCATGCAAACCAATTGTGTTAAGTTGTGTTTTATGATTTTTGGTTGTTGTTTTCTCAAGCATGCTAGAACTTATATTTGAATGATGAACATGTTACGAATTTTATTTATGGACTTTTGGAGTCTTTGAAGTTTTTATGAAAGTATTAGACCACGGACGCCAAAGTTTGATCTAGGGGTGAAAGTCGGCCGGTCCGGACCGGCCAATTTGGACCGGACCGGACCGGACCAATCCCGGTCCCGGTCCTAATATTAGTGGACCGAAGTCATTCGGTCCGGTCCACGGTTCGGGGGTTTTTCACGCTGGACCGGACCGGACCGGACCGAACCGAATGAATTTTTTTTTTTTTATAATTTATATATATAATATATTGATTATATAATAATTGTATATAATTAATTATATAATTTTCATCTAACCTAATTCTGTCACTAAGAGCATCCCCATCCGGTTCCCCAAACCATCATATTCTCTATAATTTGAGGTTTATTTTGGGGTTTTGATCAAAATACCTTTCACATCCGAATCCCTATTTTAGGGAAAATGTTTAGGAAATAAACAGTAAGTCCCCATATTTGGAGACTCACTATTCATTCCCTAAATTATTTTTATCAATATTTTATTCTAATATGTAAAATAAATAATTTTTCAATTATCTACACTTTCTCTCATACTCATATTTATTATAGTTTTAAATAATAATTTTAAAAATAATTTAATTAATTACGAAAATATAAAAAAATTAATTTTAAAAATATTATCATATTCACAAAAAAATAATTTAAATTTTTGTTTAAAATATTCACTAGAGTAATAGTTCAAAAAATAAGAAAAAATATTGAGTAGTTAAATTTGTAAATAGAAGTGAAAGAAAAAGTAATAAAAAAAGAATAGAAAAATATTATTTAATAGAATAGAGATAGGGATGGGGAATGAGATGTAGGAGGTTTTTGAAAGATGAATAAAATTTAGGAAAAATTTTGAGGCAATGTGATTTTGAGTTAAATTATAGGGATGGAGAATCAAAACCGGATGGGGATGCTCTAACTTGCCATTAAGTAATTATTAACTAATACTATTATTTAGAATTTTATACTAATACTAATATTTATACTAAATTACTAATACTAATAGAGTAAATTAATATTAGAGTCTAGGACTCTAGACTCTAATATAGTATAAAAATAAAATAAATACTAATAGTCTAATATAGAGTATAGTTATATAACTTATACTAATATGGACTATAGTTATAACATATACTAAAAACTAAGTGGGTAGTCTATAAATAATATTACTAATAGTCTAATATATATAAGTTTATAACTATACTATATTACTAATAGTCTAACCTATAACTATACTATAACTATAATTTTCATCTAACCTAATTATATCACTAACTCACCATTAAGTAATTACTAATATACTATAGTAAATATAATATAGTAATGAGAGTCTAATATTAGTATAACTATACTAATTATAATAACTAATCTCTTAACTTAACTATACTATATTATATAGTTATTATATAACTATACTATATTACTAATAAGTAATCACTATAAGTCTATAACTATATATATTTAGTATTAAAGTATTGTTATATTCTTTAATGTATTTACTATTAATTACTAATACTATTAAGTCTTAAGAGTTATGGTATAAATTACAATATATGTATAATTTTATACTAATACAAATATTTATACTAAATTACTAATACTAATAATCTAGACTCTAATATGGTATAAAAATAAAATAAATACTAATAGTTTAATATAGAGTATAGACTATAGTTATACAACTTATACTTATACTAATAATTAATATAGTTATAACTTATACTAAATCACTAATACACTATAACTAATATTACTAATATATAGCTATACTATATTACCAGTAGTCTAATAGGCTAATACTAATACTATTATATAGTTATACTAATTATAATAAGTAATCACTATAACTTATAAGTCTATAACTATATATATTTAGTATTAAAGTATTATTATATTTTTTAATGTATTACTAATACCATTAAGTATTAAGAGTTAGGGTATAAATTATAATATATTTATAATTTTATAATATGTATTATATATTCCATAATGTATTTTGTATAAATGTGTTGCCATATATTATATAATAATATATATTCCATAATGTATTTGTATCAATGCTATAATATATTATTAATAATATTATACTAAATCACTATAACAATATAACTAATACTAATATATAGTTATGCTAATAGTCTACTATTACTAATATAATATAGCCAAATTGAATTACTAATAATCTAATACTAATACAATTATATAGTTATACTAATCATAAATTCATTATAACTAAATCATTGTAAGTCTATAACTATATATATTTAGTATCAATGTATTACTATATTATGTAATGTATAACTATTAACTATAATATAGAATACTAGTATAACTGATCAAAAAATATATAGTAATAGTATATATATTAATGTATTAACATATTATAAAAGTTATAGTATAAATTATAATATATCATATATTTGTAAATTTATAATAGTATTAGTATAGTTAGCTTAATATGTAATATGTTATTATTAAATCACTATAACTACATAAAGTATTAGTAATAAGAGTATTAATATTATTTAATATAGTATTAGATATAATATTAATATCATTACATATATTTATTAGTTATAGTATTAGTACTAGTATAGTTATTAGTACTAATAGACTAATAGTATTAGTTATTAGTATTACATATAGTTACATATATTACTATTATTACTATTACTATTACATATAGTTACATATATAGTTATCACTATTACTATTATTACATATAGTTATTAGTTATAGTATTATTACTAATAGACTAATAGTAGTAGTGTATTACTAATATATATATATATAATAGTATACTATATGTATATATATTAAATATATCACAATATAATTACATAAATATTAAACAAAATTTCATTTATAAAAAAAAAAAAAAAAAAGTCAAACGGTGGACCGAACGGACCGGACCGGACCGAATGGGACCGGACCAAACCGGTCCTTAAGAAATGTCATTTATAAAAAAAAAAAAAAAAGTCAAACGATGCAGATGCATGTGATGTGATATGGTATCAACAGAGCATATAGCCCTTGGAGAGTCATAGAGCATCTGCAGTTCATGTAAACAAACATGTATATATAATAAGGTTATTTTCATGTCAAGTCATGGAACGTTTAAGTCAAGGTTATGTTCTGTTCATGTATAGCCATGTTATTTACAAGTCGGGGTGTAATATGTCCAGTTCGTTTAGATTTTGGGCATATTTTATAATCGAACCGATATATACGGATTTTGAGATTTGATGAACCGATATCGAATCAGTTACACTCCTAAACCGATATTTCCAATTTTACTAGTTTCGATTCGATTCAGCCCAGTGTATTATATAATATATATATATATATATATAATATAGTATATATAATATAGTACATAAAAATGTAGTGATAATATATTGTAATATATTATAATATATATTATAATTGTATTATAGATTATAATGATATATTACAATATATAGTGATATAGTATTAGTATAACTACTAATACAATAGACTATAGTGATAATATATAGTTATTTATATAGGATTTTAAAATTTAATATTATATTAATAAGTAATTTATCGTATAATAAAAAATTATTTTATATATAATTGTATACATCATATATAAAAATGGTATATAATATAAAAAATTAAACATATATATAAACCAATCCAGTGTTAGAAAAAGAAAAACCAAAACCAGAAAGATATCGAACAATTTTGAAAAAAATAAAACTGGTACTAGACCGAACCAAATCCACCGATTTAGTCTAATTCAGTCTGGTTTACTGGTTTACTGGTTTTTTTTTTCACCTCTATTTACAAGTCACATCACGCATGTCCAAGTCCATGCTATGATGAACATATGTCATTTTATTGTCATGCATGCCTATTTATACTTTGGTAGTTTAATAATTTATTTACTGAGATTTGAATATCTTACTTAGTAGTCCCAACTACCATTTCTTTTAGAATGGTAGACAATGTGTCAGTGGAGTGGAGCAGGAATTAGGACTCAATCAGCTTGGCAAGTAGACGGGGTTAACTAGGCCACAGAAGTCGCTCAAAGAGTTCATGGAGTCGGTACTCCAATTTTTGTATTCCATTTTGGCATTTATAGTCGAGCTGAGTGAGCAGCTTGGTGTTTAGCTCAGTGGTTATATTTATGTCTATACTTTTGGAGCCCGGTCTTTGGTAGTCATTTTGATTAAGATTGATATTCTGATTATTTGATATGTGAATATTATAGAAATATATTTATCTTTTGGGATATAGCGTTCTGGTACACTTGTGTGTATTCTCATAATATGATGCAGCAACCTGGCCGACCCTACTTCATGAAGGAAGATAAGCTATTCCAAAAATTGGGAGGCAGCACATAATAGTAGCAAGACTTCCTCTACCTATTCCCAATGAACAGTAAAAAGATTTTATGTTCAACCAAAACTTAACGGGTGGAAAGATTTTTCCAGGCCACCAGCTTTGTAACAATTAATAAAAATAAACTTTTTGAATCAAATCAAAGCCCTAATATTAAAGTGGAAAAACTGTAAGAAAACTTACCCTTAGGATGACGACAGTCACTTTATCCCATTCATTATAAACTAAAGGTACATACGTACAACACTTTTTATAATATTTTTAATAATATATAATGTAAAATGAGGATATTTTTATAAAATATTATTACTTTTATATAATATTTTACAATAATACTATTTATTTTAAAATATGATTATGAAATATGTTATAAATGTTATAAATATTTATATAACCATACATAACCACTAATTAAGACCATTGAACCATCAATTAAGACTAATCTTTATCCACTAATTAAGACCATTGAGCCATCAATTAAGACTTATCTTTAGCCATCAATGGAGACTTAACCTATACCTACTCATTTGTACTCCTATATATATGGGTATCATTCCCTTATATATGCATCAAGTTTTGCATTGAAGAACAACTCTTTCTCTTGCAACATTCTCTTTCTCTTACAATATTATTTCTCTTTTAGTTTCATAACACGTTATCAGTACGAAAGTTCTGACGATTTTGAAGTTAGTAGTCTTTTACTTCAAGTAAGTTTTTCAATATATTATTTATAGTTCCCAAAATGAATATAAAATGTTACATTACTTATTATTACTTGATGAAACTCTATATTTATTCTCATGATTTTGTGAATGTATTTCTTATTTACAAATATAAACATACTTATGTTCCTGATTTATATATGTAGAAAATGTCAAATCTTACAAAATTGGAATTCGTTGCTCTTGAAAAACAGGATCAAAAATTAAAATTTACTTTGATAAAGGTATGTAACCAAGTCGATAATGCCAGAGTTTGGATACAATGGTATTGTTGTTGGTAGCAGCTGAAACTAAAATATTTTTGTGTAAAGAAAATGAAAAATGATCAACTAAGGCTTTTGGAGACACCTCAGTTGCAAGCAGGTAGTACAGGCCATTCTTCACCTCACCCACTTCAATCGTTGTCCAAGACAAAAGGTCTTGAAGAAAACAAGAATGTGAGAAGAAAATAAGGCAACATAAGAGTGAATTGGTAAGCTGTTTGGCAGAGATTAGATTGAAATGGAAAGATGGCATGCACAAGACATTTCTAAGAATCAAAGTGCCATTGATTTTTACTATGCCTATTGTGTAACAAGTGCATTACTCTCACTAGGGAGCTTTACTATGTAAGAGACTTGAGTAGCAGTTGTAAGGAAGAAAGAGTTGCTGTAGATCATATGATATGTAGCTCCTATGTCAATGATCCACGGCACATCAGTGGGATGTGCTTGTGTTTGTGCTAAAGTAGTAAGGCTGAGAGGTATACTAGACATATTCATTGCTTTGGAATCATTTTGAGAGGGGATGAAAGCTATTTGGATGTGGTTGGCTAAGTGCTTAGTAGTGGAAGAGTCCTTTTGCCGTAGTAGGGACAGTAGTTGATGGTATTGGTCCTTTGTAAAGGATATTTTTCTCCTCTGAATCCTCCTATTCTTCTGCACAAGACAAGTTAGCATAAAAACCAGATTGTTTGTTCTTGTTGTACAGTTTATGTCCTGGGGGGTAACCGTGAATCTTGAAACATTTTTTTGTAGTGTGTCCAGAAATGTGACAGTGGCTATAAATGGGAGTTTAAACATTTCCAACTTTAAAATAATTTTCTAACGTGTGTCCCTATATCCTGTAATGGGTACAAAAGGGCCTTTCACGTTTGGATGTAGTTGATGGCTTGGTGTTTGTTTTAAAGGCTGTGTAACTCTTCTTGACATCTAAAGCCATGGAGTCAACAGAAGGTACATTGGAATGCATACAGTGTTATGCTTCTTGCTGGTAAACCATGGAAAAAACTTTGTTCATGGGTGGTAAGGGGTCTAGCATCATGATTTGGTCTCTGGTATTAGAGTATGAATCATTCAAACCCATTAGGATCTGAATTACGCAGTCCCGTTGGTATCTATCAAGCAATACCTTAAGTTTCCCACAATCACAGCTAGGAATGGGGTCATAAATACCTAGTTCATCCCACAGAGATTTCAATTTTCTAAAGTAAATACTTACAAAGTCTTGTTCTTGTTTTAGACCAGCTAAGGCCTTCTTTAATTGAAAAATGCATGGGCCGTTTTGCTGCATAAATCAGTCCTTCATCTCTTACCAGATGATAAAAACTTCATCAGCCAAAGGTATGCTAGACTTGAGTGTTTGGCTAATGGGATTTTGCAGCCACAAGACTACAAGGTCGTTGAAAAAAAAAAAGCATTCCCAGGCATCAAAAAGTGGATCACTCGGATCCCTGGGTTTAGGTATTGTACCATTGGTAAAGCCAAGTTTATTTTTGGTTCGGAATGAGTGGCACAAGGCTCTAGACTAGACTGTGTAGTTGTCTGTGGTGAGTAAGTCTAGTACCAGAGGAATGGAGGGATTATCTCCATGGTCTAAGCAGTATGGATTGATGACATTGTTGAAATCAAGAAAAATGGATGTGGGGGAAAACTTATAGGAATTTGTTTTGGGACCTGTATTGGTCGCCTCCATTGAGAAATCTTAGATGAAAACCTTTGCTTTTGATACCATTGAAGAAAATGAAATGCTAAAGGATGACAAAAGGCAATGATCTTTTGGGACAATGCTAAGAAGAATATATTTATCTGAATTGAAATTTACAAATGGAGAGGCACTCGATATATATAATGCATCTATGTAATAAACTAACTGAAAGCAAAAAAATGTACAATTGTAAAAAATAATAAAGAAAAATAATTATGCCTATGCAACCAAAAAATACAAAAATGCCCATAACATATTCGCATATCATCCTTCTCCACATTTGCTCTCAACTCCTTTACAAATACGTGAGCTTGTTGCATGCATTTCATCAGCACCATCGGACGTATGAGCAGGGGTATTGTGCAGATGATGATCATGTTCCAATAGTCGATGAGCTATTTGATGCTGGCAAAATCTAGCATTTCAAGCTTCAATCTCGGCTCCAAATCGATAGAGAAGTGGAGGTGCACATGACTCCAAGAAGTGTGTCGTCTTCATGGGAGGGTGGGGCTTTCGTGGGAGTAGGAAGATTTGTGCGGTGAGGAAGACGAAGAGGTACGAAGGGAGCTCTAGAATGGAAGATGAAAATGGGAAATGGGAAGAGTCTGAAAATGGAAAAATGAAGGGGAATGAAGGGCTTTGGAGAGAGAAAAAAATGGTGTCATTTCATTATGCCACGGGGACGCGATTCCCCCGTTGTTCCCCATCCCAGCTGTCTCCAGTATTTCTCGAAGTGGAATAGAGGAACGCGTTCAGTATGAGAGCTGAAAGGGTTGGATTACCAGTGACGATGTCATTCAACCCTTCGGTTGAGGTCGTGAGCCAAGAGACTCTTTTCTTTTCTTTGTTTCTGCTTATAAATACTTTTCTTTCTCCAATTTTTTATTTTCTTATAATTATTTTTAGATTGTTTTTGTATGTGTGCGTGTATATGCATGAGTGCCATGGACAAAGGAGGAGCATAGACTTTTCTTGCTATGCTTCTAAAAGGTAGGGAAAGGAGATTGGAGAGGGATTTGGAGAAATTTCATTAAAACACAAACTCTAACACATTAGCCACACAAACGTTAACATTTGTTTGAGTGATTTAAGCTAAGTTACGATTCTAAGTTGTGGACAAATTTTTGGCAAATCTTGCAATAATACTCCTATCTTCTTGTCGTGAAGTGGGATTTGCTGAAATGTAGTTTGATTCTTTTACTGTGTTGCCCTTCCGTATTGTTGTGATTTTCTTTCACCAACTTTACCAGTGGTCTGCATTATGGAGACTGTGTTGTTGGAAATGTAGTGAAGGATTGAGGAGAAAGAGCAACCCATAAAAGGGCAGAGCAACGGTGAGAATTACTATGGATGTCGTGGAGCAGCAAGAGAGGAGCAAGAGCAGAGAGATGAAGGAGCAGAGCAACGGTCCCTAATTATAGTATTGGATGAGGGCAGCGGCAAGGGAGAGAGAAGAAGTAGTGGCAGAGTGTCCTCAAGGAGAATGGGGGAGTGGTGGCAGCTCACGGGAGAGAGGACAAGCAGAGAGAAGATCACCGGGGGTGTAAACATTTCAAATTTTTGGGTTTCCTCCAGTGCTACACGTGCATGATTTGAAAATTAAGGTTGAAGACATTTCAAGATGCTATTAGGTTTGTACACTACATATACACACCCTCTCACCATTGTCCATGTACCATATATGTAGTGAATTTTTAATTTTACCCCCATCCTCCATTTCGGTCAATGCGATGTCACCATCTTCCCTTCCATTGCAACCTCTCTTTTGATTTCTCTCTCATTTCACCCACAGTCTTGTCGTTGTTTATGAAGCACACTGAACACATGCCAGATGACATTGATTGAATGACATTGATTGAATGGTAAGTGCTTTTGTAACTCTTACAATCTATGTTGAAATGCTTTTGTAACATCACAAGATAATTTTGCACAAGATGTACCATGATGGGATTGAAATATTGGAAGATGTGGAACACCCAATTATTGGCGTCGATGGAAGCAATTTGAAATTAGAGAATGGAGAAGATGCGACAGGCTTGGATGGTGTGCAATTAATATTTACACCACATCCAATGTGAAAATTTTCTCTTTTTGTCAAAGTTGCGGGTCCAGTGGATGTTTGGATACTATCATGTTGAGAAGTGAGAATAATTAGAGAATATTTATATTTCTTCCAGCAAGATGATCTGCAACAAGAAGAAGCATTAATGGATGTCAAATGAATGTTTGGATGCCAAAGGAATCTATTACTTTGTTCTTAATTTAGGACTAGCAAGAGGCCAATGAACTAGTAAGTGGCAGCTCTTAACTACTTTTTATTGATAGTTGCGAGTTGAGCCAAGAAATTTTGTGTTGGGTTGTCTCAATTTACGGCTTGAATGGCGTGGGTTGCTATAATCTTCTGCGAGTACTCTTAATTGAATGAGTTTTGTTTGCCTTGTATTTTCATATTTATTGCTCTTTTGAAACCTTACCTTGCATTGTTCTTGACAGTTTGAGTCATTATTTTAAGATTTATGAAGTGATCGAAAAAAAAAAAAACAAGCCTTCATCTGAGTTGTTAAGTCTAATACTGCATAATACCATTGTTGGAAGGGACTTCAAATAAGATCCTAGGATTTGATTATTGCAATCCAAAGAATGATTGACATTCTTCGGAAAACGAAACTTAAGTACCGGATTGATCATTCTTTGGAAAACGAGTCTTAAGTATAGGCTCAATCATAGAATCCCAAGATCTTCAAATATTTTCAAAACAATTATTTCCCAACTAGTATCCCAAACCTCAACATATTTTGCTCAGTTTCTAAATCATTTCCATTTCCATCTGCAGTATCAACACCATATCAACACTATTTTTGAAGCCATTGCCAATTCCAGTTTTTACCATTGAATCATAATTCCATATAAAAGCTCATTGGAAGTTATTAAAAAAGGTTTTCTCCTGGTTGTGCATTTCTAGCCTCCAATCAATTTCTAGAAACCTCGCGTCTTTCTTTTTGAATCCCATCCGATGCATAATACTCAAGACAAATCGAGTCTAAATTCTAATATTCTACCTATGCCTCCATGTGCCCAGACTCATTATACTTTTTCAATTGCTGGAACTTTTCCCAGTTGTCAATAACTAAGCACAAAACTCAATATCCCAAATCCTTTTTATCATGTTGAAGAGTCACACTGGACAAAATACCCCAGCCAAAACAATCCACAACCCAAAAGACCTCCAAAATCCTAATGTATCCAACAAATTCAATTTCTCCACATTTCTACCATTGAGCCAAACCTAATGATGCCCTAAAAAATGGTACATCCATAAAACTTTAGCTTGACAGGCGCACATGTTTCTATTATAATTCTCCCTCTTTATTATTATTTTTTTAAATAGGTGGAAGATGGTTTTAGTGGAATAGTTGGTATAACACCCAGTGGTGATGATGGTTCTAATTCTGCTTGTATTTTGTGGGATTTAGAGGAAAACGCTATTCTTTTAGTACATTCTTCTGTGAATACCCAAAACCCTATATCATCCATTCCTCCAGAAAAAATAAGGGTGACGATTGCTAAGTATTTCATCTGGTGTGAATTGTCATTTAGACATGTAGAGCATGTTGAATTTGTCGTACTTGTAGGTAATTTAGAGCGTAGGTACACATTGTCATCCCGAACTACTTTATCAAAAGATTGTATAAATTTATACAATAAATAGAAGCAAAAGTTGAAGGCTTCATTGGCAATCAAAGAGTTTGTTTTAGTACTGATATATGGACATCGGTGTAAAACATGAATTATATGCACGTAATATGCCATTTTGTAATTGGATCACAAGAAAATCATTAGGTTTTGTCACATTTATAATTATAAGGGTGGGACCATTGCTTGGATGTAAGAGTCTAGCATGACTAATTAGGAGATTAATTAGCTCTTTACCATCACTGTGGATAATGCCTCATCAATGATGTCGCTATTGATCATGTGAAGAGGAGCATAAAAAGTAATGAGTAAACTTTTTTTGGGGTTGAGTTTCTACACATGCGGTGTGCTGCACATATATTAAAACCTCATTATATGTGATTAAAAAGATATATATATATATATATATATATATGATATAGTAACCAATATTAGAAGTGTTGTAAGGTTTGTGAAATCCTCATCAGCGAAACTTGTTATATATAAAGATTGTGTAGAGACGGTGAATATTGAGTGTGAGAAAATGGTATGTCTAGATGTCTCTACTAGATGGAACTCAGCATATCTAATGTTGAGTATTGCTGAAAATTATGAAAGAGCTTTTGTACTAAGAGGAATGGAGGATACACTATTTTCGGCACCTAAGTTTGAGGATTGCCAAAATGCTTAGATGTTTATCAAGTTTCTGAGTTTTATTTATGCCACATTGAAAATCCCTCATTCATTGTACGTGGCCACAAATATACTATTTCAACAACTTTGTATGATTAAGAAAACTTTGAATCAAATGTGTAAGAGTGATAATGCTATGCAACCACAAATACCTCCAAGTTGTGAAAAAACTCGATTGCTTCATCAACCTTTCCTTCTCTACTAAGCCCTCCTACAAGTGAGGAGTAGGTAATTATATCTAGTTTAAGACACTTTGGGTAATCTTCAGCCTACTCTGCCAAGAATGGCAACTTGGGTCCATTGATATGAAACAATGTAAAGTGAAATATTTTTTTTTTTTGTTCAGGAACCATTTTTTTTTTAAAGCAGAGCAAATGAGAATTGATAGAAGAAAGTCTAAGCTCTAATATCCAAATTTGGAATTGACTCAGAAAGTTTGAACCAGACTACTATGCATATGCATGTGGCATGTAACAGATTAATGATCACCCTTCTGAAAAGTAAAAACCCAATAATTTTTAGATTATTGCATAGAATGTGTCTTCCCTCAGATTCTACAATCACCCGAGAATGTGCCAGTCAACACTTTAAATTGCTGAATCTCTTCTTTGAGTGCATCATTTAGTGCTATTATAAAGCAAAAAAAAAAAAAAACAATCATTACTATGAGATTGACCACAAGTAGATCAGAAGTACATACATGCGAGTGTGTTTGTATCATTTTCCCTTTTTTTTCTTTTTGGTTCTGGGGGGGTTTAGCAAGGTAGCGGGGATAAAAATATTACAAAATGTTACAACTAGTAAAGCAATCAAAGTTGACAGATCACATCCCGAGCAGAAAAAGGCATGAATGCGATCATTATTAGGTATATTGGGATGATTAGGGAATTCATTTTAGAAAAGCAGTAATTCCAATAGTGCTATGGAAAATAGAACAAATGGATTGAATTGTCATAACAACCAAAACATACCTACCTATCACTTGCTCTATATTGCTCGGGAGTCGGGAATACTTGAAAGGTGATCTAACAAGGTTGAATATAGCAGCAAATCAATTATTTACAACCCACTTTGCGTTCTTGTTTGCTTTATGTCTTTTCATTTGTTTCTCTTTAGCATTTAGAAAAAATTGAATTTCCATTGTTCAAAACAGTATGGTATTCTTATTTTCTCATACTTTTATTATATGTCAGTTCATACCATGGATTCCTTCAGAAGTGACACTCCTACAAACTTAAGAGACAATTAGATTACTACTCCTTTAGCTTCAAACATTAACTTGTCTAGTAGTAGTAACATCATCCTCGCTCCCAAAAGGAAGGGAAGTATAGACCCCTCAGCAGTGAGGGAACACTTCACAAAAATAGATGGATGTTCATTAAGTGACCCAAAAACGGGGTGTAATTACTGCCACAAGACTTACTACGCTTGTCAACCCAAAAAACATGGTACATCAAGTATGCTGCAACATGTTAGTGTTTGTAAAAAAAGACCTGATAGAATTAGACCCAGGGATCAACAAACTACACATAAGTTTGATCCAGAAGATGTACAAATAGGGCTGTAAATGAACCAGTCTGTTCGATAGCCCGCTCGGTATTCGCTCGGTTAAACTCGAATCGAACTCGACTCGTGAAAAAAAAAGCACGTTCGTGAAAGCAGATACCCGATCGATTTTTAAATGACACATACCCAACAAAACTCGACTCGACTCAGCTAAGACTCGTTTAGGCTCGTTCGTTTATGCTCGAGTCGACTCGTTAGCTCGACTCGATTAAAACTCATTCATATATTAATAAATATATACATACACCTATGCATGTATATATTTATTAGCTAATAATATAAGCATACCACTTTTATGATTAAATATATAACATGTATACTAATTACTTATGTCTATATAGTGAAAAAGCTTCATAGATATATTTTATAATTTGTATAATAATTAGTCAATAAAATTTAATAATTTCATATACTAGTATGTGGGAACCATATATGAAATAGATATATGTTATCATATTAAGTGTATGTATTAATAATATATGTAAGCATATAATATATTGTTATTTTGGATAAATATTAACTAGTTAGATATTAATTATTTATAAATTTTTTGAAATTTTATAAATTAATAGAAGTTCTATTTGTTAGTTGTATAAATTCAATATTAATTATTTTTTATTTATTTAATTTATTAATTATTAAATCTTATTCCAAAAAAAAAAAAACCAATTCGAGCTCGAGCTCGGCTCGACTTGAACTCGTTTCGAACTCGTTTGTGGGACGAGCTCGAGCTCGAGTTGAAATTTTAACTTATTGAGTCGAGCTCGAACAAAGATTTAAGAAAAATCTCGAGCTCGAGCTCGAGTTTGAGTATTTTGAGTCGAGCCGAGCTCAGCAAGCCAAAAACCGGCTTGGCTCGGCTCGATTACAGCCCTCAGTACAAATGGCAATTGTAGAGATGATAATTTGTGATGAGGCTCCGTTTAAGGTGGTGGAAGGACAATGATTTAGGAATGTATGTAAATCACTAGAACCAATTTAATGTAATTTGTTAAAAAGTAGATTTTATTAAAAACAGTACTAATTTAAATTTTGAATATAATTGAATCAGTATTGTTATATAGATTAATACGTGACTTTATTTGTAAGTAGCGAAATTCTAAAAAAATAAAATTGGTGCTGCTCATTGTTACAGTTAGGCAATTTAAACTCTTTTTTTTTTAATTTTTAATTTTTTTCATAATTTTTTAAATATTTTTTAAAAATAAAATAATATATCAATATACTTAAAATCACTTTCTTAATTATTAAATATAAAAAAAATTAAAATAAATAAAAATAAATTTACCGAGTGGTCAACTTAAGCGGTAAAAATAGTTTTTTTCCATAAAATAAACTCTTTCATCATGCGTAATGATACCCAAGAAGCTCGTATTGGAAAAATTATCAGTTTTCTGTTTGAGATGATATTATACAACTCTTGAATCAAATATTATGATGCATAAAAAATGATATGATTCAAAATATTTGTATGCTTTTATGATTATCTTGATCATCCGAAATCAATTACGATAAGTCGAATAATTTTTATATGGACGTCCATAAAAGAACCAAAAGATTCTTTTACTATAAAGTCTTCCCACTATGAGCGGAAAGAAGAATTTGCTAGAAGCAAATAAAATGAAATAATTCGACGTTATCATGATTATCATAGGTGAACTGGAAGTTCATATGATAATTAATTTATGGATGCAATAAGATAAAAGGTCTCATATTCTAACTGCTAAAATCCCAGTGAGGATTGAAGTCCCCGTAGGACAATTAAGAAATTTAAAAGTCTAATGAACATAAGACATGTCTGAAAACATGTGAGACCTATCAATACAAATGATAAAGCATCCCGAAAGAGAAAAGCGTAAATAATAGAAATTGGTGCTCCTGAAGAGGCCGTACCCACAAAACAAGCAATAAGATCCATCCAAACTTTCTATATAAAATTTTCTCATAATGAAAACTCTTGAAGAGTATAATACTCCTGAAGAGTACCTCATGAAGAGGTTTTTCATAAAATGTCTTCCCTTGAAGAGGGACGGGTACCTAAAAATAACGAGATCTCGATACATTTCATGAGTAATGGAGAAATTATGGAGAGAAATAAAACCGTTGTCGACAACGTATTTTCATATAAGATGGCACTTGATATTACCAGAAGTAATGAAGAAAGTAAACTCAGAACCATTGAAGAATACCGACGTAAAAATATTGGCCAAAATAGAAATAAACAAATTCCTGCAAAATTGATATCATTAGTAAAATGTGATGCATATGGACTTGTAGTCCAAACACCCATGAGGTGATGCTTGTTGAATATCAGTGGGTATGTATATAAAGTAAATGAAAATGTGATAAATAAATCATGAGTATATTTCCCGCAGAAATAATATTGATATGCTTTTGAAATTGATGAGATTATATTGAGATTTGTATTAGCTTGATAGTTACCGAGAGTTTGGGTATACATGATTAAACTGTATATTTATATGGATCACTAGATATGAAATGCATGAGGCATATAGTCCTGAAGTACTTATTCTATCAAGTCTCAAAAATCCTTATATGATCTAATACAATCTAAACGCATGTGGAACAAGCTATTTTCCATATATTTTCAGTATTTATATTATCTTTTATTGCAGTTTATATAAACAATTTAAATGTCATTGAGGCTCTAGAAGAGCTCATGAAAACTGCAGAAACCAGGGATTGATTATGAGGAAACATACTCTCCTGTTATGGATGGATTCACTCAGATTTCTGATTAGTTTGGTAGTTACAAAAAGATTGGATATGCAGTTAATGGAAATGGTCACTGCATATTTATATGGATCATTGGATCATGACATATATATGAAAATCCCTGAAGGATATAAAATGTCTAAAACTTATAATCTGAGAACATCCAGAAATATAAATGAAAATCCCTGAAGGATATAAAATGCCTGAAGCTTCTAATCTGCATACATCCAGAAATATGTATTCTATTAAATTTCAAAGATCTTTATATGGGTTAAAACAATCCGGGCGCATGTGGTATAAACGCATTAGCGAATATTTATTGAAAGAATGATTTGAAAAAAATCCAATATGCCCATGTGTTTTTATTAAGAGATTCCGGATTTGTTATTATTGCGGTTGATGATTTAAATCTTGTTGGAACTCCTGAAGAGATCAGAAGAATTACACATATTTAAAATATAAATCAGAAACCCTTTCGGTTTCAAGGGGAAGATAAATGTGCATTATTAAATGAGAAATAAAATGGAGCACATAGAATATCTACCAGAAGATAGAAATACAATATGAATATTTGTGAAATATTATTTTATTATCTCGAAACAAAATTACAAAAATTTGAGGCTTTTCGCCTTATTCTTTAAACGATCTTGCTCTTCTAAAATTTGCATGGCATCTCTATCTAAAGGAGTAGGCAATCTAAAAGAAGACTTAAGCAATGATTTTAATTTTCTATTCTCTTGCTTTATTGCTTCTATCTTCATGTTAGACTCCTGAAAAAGTCGCTGAATGATAGAAATTTTCTCATTGAGTTTGTCAAAATCATAAGGTTTGGATTGTAGTCGCTAAGAAAATGCGACAATAGTTGATGAATAATAGGTACCGAGATTCACAAGCTCATAGATAGCTTCAACATCTGACTTATTAATCAGATCATTATTGTATTGCACTATAGCACCTACAGTAGGAGCAGAAACAACTGGTGAATAAGGTGTAGAATACCTCACATATTGGTTACGAGAAGATTGCTGGGCCATTGCAGAGTAAGAATGCAGAGAGAGATTGCAGAGTAAGAATGCAGACTAATTACAGAAAATTAAAGAAGATGGGATGCGAATGAAGATGAGCTGAATATTTCTTTTATAGAGAAAATTATGAAAGGAATGACAAAACATCTCTATTGCTTCAAAGCGTCCCTCGTGAAGCATCTCTCTACAAGAGACAAGAGATGTAGCATCATAGCATTGCGGCGCCTAACAGCTACAGAAGAGCTGTAAAACTCTGCGGTGCTTGTCCGGTCTAAAAACGTGGTCACCTTTTTTGTTGAATATGGAGGTTGGTGACTTAATATTGATGATTTCTCCACTAACTATGTGATTTACAAGAACTCCAGAAGAGCACAACTCCTGAAGAGTAGTGAATTTAATGTTAAAACGATCTTGAAGAACTTTTACGTGGATAAAGCTCATCCCCTGAGTACTGCAATGGTTATTCAATCATTTGATATGCAGAAAGACCCATTTTCGTCCTTGTGAAGATGATGAAGAAATTTTTGGTCCTGAAGTACCTTATCTCAGAGCAATTAGAGCCCTGATGTATCTTGAAAATTGCATTCGATCTGATATTGCATTTTCACAGAGAGATCATTGCAATTCATGAGAAGAAATGTGAAATTGAATATTATCCAGAATATTGGAATGCAGAAACTTGAAGGCCTATTATCATGCACTTTTCAGGGGGAGTAAAGTCTTGAAAACTTGTGCTGATTGTACTCTTTTTTCTTCGCTAAGGTTTTATTCCACTGGCTTTTCCTTTGAAAGGTTTTAATGAGACAATCTTAAAACACTTGGCGATATACATGAATATTGTACTCTTTTTCCTTCGTCATTGGTTTTTTTCCACTGGGTTTTGCCTTGACAAGGTTTTAACGAGGCATATTGTGACGCCTCCAAATCCCCACGTGCCAACACTGGGAATTCGAGACGTCCGGATGGTGACAACCCGGGTCACCATCCTATCGACGAGTGCCAAGTGTGTGCAAGCGACACATGTGCACAAGCAAAATACGCAGCGGATAGCAAAGTCATAAAATTAAGTACCAGAATTTTTTTCTTAAATAAAATACAAAGCGGTTCAAAGGTACATAATAAAATATTACAAGACATAAATATTGTTTCAAAACCAAATACAAAGCATAAACTTCAACTCAGAATTCCGGCGGAGCCGCATCCTCGGGCTCAGCCTCCTCCTCCTCCTCGAACTCTGCACCAAAATCTACGGTACCAAAAATGGTGCCGCAGGTAAGTAAAATCCAAACACCACTAGATAAAAGCATATTAAACTCAAACAATATGCATGAATGAATGCCAATACACAAAACTCACAACCCATATTTTCCACGCACGCCAAAAACCCATTTGGTTTAAAAACATGACCTTTAAAACCAAGCCTCGCCATTATCCCAGATAATGGCCCAAACCACCATTTTCCCAGAAAATGGATCACAAGTCCATCGCCATTTTCCCAGAAAATGGCCCGTATCCGAAAACAATAAAAACCAACCGATTATGCATGCACTATGATCTCCCCTAGGGATCATCCGCACACTCTGGCTCTGTGCCACACCGCAGGTAACGTCTACGCGTGTGACACCTACACGAGTGATGCCTAGACTCGCGCCTCCACCTCGCGCGTACCTGGCCAGGCCATCCTCTAGTCCCCGCCACTCAGACTGAGTCCGAGGAGTTCGGGGGTCGGATGGATGGAGGACGGAGTTGCTTGATTTGTTGTGCTATGGTTGATTTTATTTGTCGAGCATTGAAATTGGCATTTACATGATACATGCACATGTATTTTATTTTAATTGAGATAATCCTGTTTTATTGGCGTAAATGGTTTTTGGGAGTGTGCGTATCACGAGCCCAAGCCGGGATGGGTTATTATCTCGGTGGAGCTCCTCTGGTCACTCGGGAGTGGATAATACTGAGTGACATCCCCTGGGTTGTCGCTGGGCGACGACCGGATCGCACGATACGGTAACGCTGTCGTGTCGACTCCGTGGTCCTTTTAGTGGCGGGGACTAGAGGATGGCCTGGCCAGGTACGCGC
>QGSO01000217.1:256294-396272 GCA_011037825.1 Carya cathayensis | reverse complement strand
AAATGATAAAGTACCGTTAATTAATCGAAGAGGATAAAATCATTTAAATTAATAAAACACTTAATTACTACACTGAGAAGAATTAAGATAGAATATTATTTTATAAACTAAGGTTTATAAAATAATATTTTCTTCATCATTATATAAAATGATAAAGTATCATTAATTAATCAAAGTGCATAAAACACTTAAATTTAAATAAGAATTTTCAACGTAAAATTAAATCTCTTAATATCTTAAAACAATTAAAATATTTAATCTAAATAATTATCCACAATTATAATATTTTCAGAGCTCATTAAATTATTATAATTGTGCTATTTTAAAAACAAGCTTATCTAATACTTTGAAATTCGATGGATAAGATCCCGGAAAACGCCATCGAGGTACAACGCTAAGGATAAAACTGTTCATGATTTTACAGTTGTCGGTGAAGAACAAATTACGTGATTTACGGAAAAGATAATCTATACGCGTGATTCCAGATGAGGGTAAAGACGAGAGAGATGTGATTGCTGTTGGAAAAGAATCCAAAACGAATTGTCTTGCCGTCTACTATGTGTGAAAAGAAAAGAGAAGAGAATGGTACAGAGATAAGAATTAGCGGGCTGTTACACTTTCTCTTTCTCTGGAGAGATTTAGAAGTTAAGACAATGTCTGTCATTAGGTGTGCGGGAAAGCTCCAAAGCATATGTATTAGTTGGCTTATAGTCTAATTTTTCTGTATTGATAAGTTACAGTTGTAACTTCATTTATTGAATTAATGCAATGAAGCATGTTTTCATAAAATAAAATAAAAAATAAAAAAAGAGGAGCAGGACTACAGATTCAATGCGTTCAAGGCCAACTTGCATTGAGCAAAGCGACACTAGAAGCTGGACCATAGAGCCGTACATGGCATCACTTATTATCGTCCATACACCGCTTCAGGAAAAATATAAACAAAATAAAAAATAAAAATAAGTAAGTAATACAGAAATGATAAGTAAAATTTCTATATATATATATATATATTTAAGAAATAATATTTACAATTATATATTAAGTGACACATTTTTTTTTAAAATATAAATAAGTATGATATTTAATGAAAACAATTAATTTTTTAAAAGTTATATATATATATATTTCTTTATACGTTAATAAGAGTTTACGTGCAAGACACGTATTCCCTGTCGAAAGTACCATTGCATTTTTGATATGGTCATTATGAATTTTAAGATGTATATAAATTAAAACAATAAATATGGTAAATGTAAAGATAATCATATATATTTTTTAACAAATTTTACAAATGATTATAATTATAATTGAAAAAAAAAAGAAACAAAAAATGTAAAATTATTAAATACGTAACAAATCAAATATTTAAAACTCATTGTATTAAAATCATAACAGGACAAGCATTGTTCTACTCGTTATGAGACCAATTAAACATGTACATAATAATAATAATAATAATAATAATAATAATAATAATAATAATAATAATATTGTTCTTATAAATGAAAAAATAAAATAATATTATTTTTAATTGTTTCAGAAAACTACCGGATATAATTGTTATTAGAAGGATAAAGTGTAAAAATAGAATATTCATTAGAAATTTTTTAAAAAGTATAATAGGTTTTTAAATAAAAATAATATTAATTCAAAAAACGACATTAATCACTATGATTTATTATTATAAAAGTAATATGAAGACAAGTATTATGTGTTTGAAACCATATCCTATTGTAGTAAAATATTATTCTTTAAATTTAAAGACAACATTTTCATTTTTGAACTTAAATATAATATTATTACTGTTTTCAAATTTAAATAAAAGCATGTTCTTACCAAAATAATTTTTTAAAGGATAAAAGTGTTATTAATTTCTAATAAGAATTTAAAAAATGAATTACAAATAGATTAATATGAAATGTGTTATAAAAAAAATAAAATAGTGAATAAGATAAATTAAAGACCAATTATAGAGTGATGCATAAATTGGAGCCTAAAAATAATAATTTCATTTTGTAAAATGAAAATATTATTAATCCAATGATTATGATTTATTTTTTGAGTTAATACGAAAAATGATATGAAGATAACTATTATTTTTCTAAATAATATTATATACGAAAAATACTATTATTTTTAAATCAAAGAAGAAATTAAAAAAAATCCTGACTTGTTAATTTGTTCCACAAAAGTTCAAATACCCAAGATCTTTAATTTAGATTATTTGTAGGTTCGTTAATAATAATAATAATAATAATATATTCTAATTAATATTAGAATAATAAAAAATTTTAATTGTGGACAAAAGTGTTAAGAGGACAAAAATGTAATTGTGCTAATGAGGAGAAAACGTAATATAGAAAATGAGGGTAAAATAGTAATTATACAATGTGACCACAAATATTTGATGACAAAAATGTAATTGTACAATGTGAACTCAAAGAAAATGAGTAATACTGCTTAGTATATTTTATTATGATCGTTTCTTCATTTTATGGCGTGATATTAAATAATTAAAAATTATTTATTATATTTTATTTGATAGTTTATAATTTAATTCAACGTCAAAAAAATGTTAAAAGGATGATGATAAATAGATTTTTTTAAATAATAATATTATAATGGGCAAAAAGAAAAGGAAAAATGAAAAATCCTTCTCTCTATTTTGGACTATTAAAAAAGAAAAACTTGTAGCTGGAGTTTTAGGTGTTATTTGGTTAGCCAATTCAACTCAACTCATTTTATTTAATCATTACAACTTTTCTAACTTCTAACATAAAATATAATAAATAATTCAACTTTTTCAAATCTCAATTTAATTTTTTTAAATCTCAAAATAATAATATTATTAAAAAATAATATTTTAAACTTTCATCTCAATTCAACCTACTATCCAAGCCGAGAGCAACAATTTTTCCCCTTCTTGTCTTTGTATGCAGTGAAAAAGATTTCTCTTTGTATTATTTCGCTTGTACGATTTTTTTTAAAATTTATATAATAATGATAACCGGACAAGTTGTATACAATATGTAGACAATTAAGAAATACTTATGACAAACTTACTTCTCCACATGTAGTAAAATTATAAGTATATATAGATCAGAATTACTTATTGGGTCTGTTGATGAATTTGTGCTTTAAAACGTATAAATTTCCTGTGCTAATAAAATGAACTTTTTCGGCTAATAATATTAAAGATGTATTTATGACTCATTTTTCTTTACTCAAAAGGCGTTTTCTTTTTGGCAATGGTAAAATAAATAAATGCATGTTGCCTTGGCTAGCCTTTTTTTTTTCTTTAAAAAAGAAAAAAGGTTTGAAATTAACACAAAAGTTCAATTTTGGATTAAATGAAGTCAAGCATATCGATTATATCTGGAGTTATTTTCCGATTTGTAGTCATTAATTTTTGTTATGTATATAACTATTTGGAAGGTTTCTTCATATATCTTTCTATATATATATGAAAAAATGATTTGTAAGATTTTAAAATATGTAACTACTACATATATATATATATATTTTGAAAAATAGATTTTATTTATTTAAAAAAGTGAAATTACATATGTGATCTAATACAATTACTGTATTACAAGCTAACTATTCACAATTGAGGCTCTCCAATACACAAATTCCTTTGTGATTGATATAGTCTTAACTTTTATAACTCTCTACGGACAACTCTTTGAGAGACAACACTCTACCTAAATTAGAGATTTCCTCTCTCACTCTCTAGAGAAAGAGACTTACAGAATATGTGAGGACTTTCAATCTATAAACAAAATATCCAAAAAACTATTTTCTTTTTAATTTTTACTTAAATAACAGTAAATAACAAAACTAGAAGGATAAATGTGAAAATGAAGATTACATAGAATTTATACACTATAAAATTATATGTAACATTATTTTATTTTATCAAGGAAAAAAGACACCTTTTATTCCAATAACAGTTAAGAAATATTCCTGAGAGAAAAAGTTCTGGAATATAGAGAAAAGGGCTAAAAAAAAAAAAAAGACAGAACAGAACCAAAAAGCAATTCTTAGAAAAATGGTGTTAGGAGAAAGTTCTAGAATGATAGGAAATGGATAGAATTGTATTGAAAATTGGGTTGAAACTTAGGACCCAAGCGGACTGATCCTGGTCATTTATGCTGTCAATATTCATATTTTTACATCCAAACTTTTTTATTTAAGTAGAATCTAAATAAATATATAGAATAAGTTGTACAATATTCATTTCATCAAGTGCGGAAAATCTAAATCATCAATAATAAATATGAGAAAAAAACACTTTATTTATTTAATTTTATTCTAAAACTTTATATATAAAAGATTCTTTAAAAAAAAGATAAAATGGAAATTTACAAGAACCAAACACGCATAAGTTGTCCTTCCCAAACCGCGTTTTTTAGAGCAATGATATGATGTCTCCGTGCGGAAATATACTCATCTTTTAAATTCACAAAATAATATGTTTTTATAATCTAATGATAAAAAAATCTCTAAACTTCTGGGTATTAAGTTATTGAATAAATCTAAAGATCATCCACCATTCCACAACAGCCAGCACACACCGGATGTGAAATTCCAATTCTCTCCCCCACTTGGTGAAATTCCAATTCTCTCCCCCACTTACGGAAACAATTCTCTCCCTCTCAGATTTGAATCACCCAAACCCCACATCCCGCTCGCCCCCCCCCCCCGCCCGAACCCATCCTCTCTTCCCCCCCTTCCCTCGCTCGTCGGCGCCATCCTCCACCCCGAACCCATACTTATTAAATTTTCTCTTGGTTGTCAGTCAATGCAGCATATTCTAATATACTTTTGTCGAATCAGGAAATGAGATTCCAGCAGAACTCCTTCAAACTTCATTAAAGATGGCGCCAACTGCAGAATACATACGTATTAACATATCGACAATCCTAAAGATTGTAATATGGTCCATGTCTTACAGCTGATAGGAGTGTAGGCACTAGGTTCCCCGTTCAGAAACAGTCGGTGCTGCTTCAGAATGTCAATAGACATCCAAGTTAACAGAACATGTGAAGATTATGAAGGTGCTAAAAGTGATAAAGGATAGCACCTTTATAATCTTCACATCTTCCAAATACCTCGCAGCTAGTTCAAATTTGAATCCCTCACTAAGGCAAAGGCGATGAAGAACACGATTTTCAAATCTCAATACACCATGGCCACATGCCATAAGGCATTTAGATTGGCGAAGACTAATCTTTTCCTTACCGATGACAAGAGCATCCGAATTCTATTCTTTCAATTCCCAAGCCATATATATAGAGAGAGTAAAAAACCAAACCAAAATCACCTCAATTCAACTCAATGACAGGAGTTTCCCACAAATCCAGAATGCACAGAATCCCAGTATACCCATTAACCCCTTCATTGCCATTGAATAACAAGATCTGAAACTGGATGACACCCATATATTCAATTGAACAGAAAAATCAAGGGTTTAAAAATTAACGGCCTCCAAATTAAAACCATTGCAACAAAATGTCAAAAATATAAACATCGAAAAAAAAATACAACCTTAGAATTGAACTTTTCATCGACAATGCCATGAAGTATCAATAAACGGGTAAGAATAAAATTAAGCCCAGAAATCGCTTCTATAACAAGTGGAAGAACAATATATTCACATTCGCTACGGACTGAGACGCTAAATACTACCACCGACTCCTACGACTCCATCGTTACATTGTAACCAGACCCTAACATAAACTTAAAACCATTAAAGAAAAAAAAAAAGGAAGTAAACAAGATATCCAACACGCCGGTCGCTGGTCGTCGGTCCCTGGTCGCTGGTTTGCACCGATCATTCAGCTAGAAGGAAGTGGCGGCAACGTAGGAGGCCTCGCGGTTCCCGGATGGAAGGCGGGTGGGTTTGGAAAATCGCAGGTTTCGGATCTGCGATTTTCACCGGACGGAGGCCTCGCGGGTGGAGATGAGGCTGACCGGACGGAGGAGCTGCCCTCGGTCGCGCTGATGGGAGACACGGCGACGGCGGGTGGGTTTCGAAACTCGCAGGTTTCGGATCTGATTTTCACCGGACGGAGGCTGCGCGGGGACAGGCGAGGGTGACCGGACGGAGGAGCTGCCCTTAGTCGCGCTGATGGGAGACACAGCGTTGCCGGCAGCCTCTGGGCGGTGCTTCCGTCGAGGGGAGGTTTCGGTTTCGCGGGACAGTGGTGAAACCAAATGCAGTCCAGAAACGTGTTTTCATTTGAATCAAAATGCATGTTTTGATTAATTGATAAAAAAAAAAGAAAAAAGGCCACGTAGCGGTGTGTTTTCAGTGGCTGATCTCTATCATTCCTCTAAGTTATTAACAAAGCAAAGTCGAATTTAAAGGACCATTTTAATAATAAACTGAAACCCAGAGGACTTAAGTGCAATCTTCGTTAAGAAGTTAGTTGTACTTGCTTTTGATTCATTTTCCCTCTATAAATAAAGAACCAACAGCCTAATCTCCCTCTCGCTCGCGTTTGATACTCTATTACTTATAATCCTGGTTGTTCGCGAGTGTGATGGATGTGTTCTCTCCGAAATTGCGACCATGGATGAGATTTCATCCGCCGGACGACATGGCCATCGACTTATTGAGGGCAAAGATCACTGGGAATGATGATTTAGTCGACTTCATTCCCGAAGCTCAGAGTTGCGAATGGGAGCCCTGGGATTTGAAAAGTAAGATACATTCTCCCCATTCTTACCATCAGAGATCCAGACTCGTGTTTTTTTCCCTGCAAAAGTTTGTGATTCTTTGGTATTAGGGAAATGTAGTCTTCCTTTTTGCGAATTGTTGTTTGGATTTCTTATGTCATTGATTTTGCTATTTTTTTTTGTTTATTGAACTCTGTTGGAAAAATTATTAACTGGTTAAGTTGATCATATCTGCAGGCTTAACCTTTTGGGATAACTGTTTGTTTAATTGCTCTCGGGAATTTGAATCGGTATGAGAAATGTGACACCAATAACATATTCAGCTCTTCCTCAGTATGACCATTTGATTTTCTAGTTTGGACCTTGAATTTGTAACTTCATTGTTGTATGATTCTTAATCCTATTATTTATAATTTTATCTTCTTTCTTTGTGCTGTTTTAATTTTCTGCTATCTTTTACTGTACCTTAACTGTTTGTTTGATAATCCTGCATACTGTGCTCGTGTGTTTTACTAATTTTAGCCCTCAAACTTTATGCTTAGACTGGTTAGATTCACGTTGCATAAAGACCGCATATCCAGAGTGGTGGTTCTTCTCGCGACTGGATCTGAAGCATCGAAGTGGGAATCGATCGAACAGGACAACCAATGCTGGGTACTAGAAAGTGACTGGAAAGGACAAGAAAATCATGTCTGACTTGGGAATGATTGGAAAGAAAAAGTTTCTGGTATTCTATAGAGGGCGACGTAAAGGCAAGAAAACAAATTGGGTGATTCATGAATACCACATAATCCATCCCGCTCAGGTTGGTTTAAATGATTGGATTGTGATGTTATTGGCTTCACGTTTCTTCTTAATCTCAATTCTTATTTGAAATTCCTGTAAGTTTCGTTTGTGTGGAATTAAGACCATTTTTCTGCCAACCTTACGTGGATGTCCCCTTAAAAAGATGAATTATTCAATGAGCAAGGGGTGGAATCTGTTAAGTTTTTACTTGGTGTCAATCTAATCAACAAGTTGAGGATTTCTTCATGTGTTTCGATTTGTAATTTTAGCTGTCCTCACTTTAAAGTGGAAGTCTCTTGGTTTATTATAACCGGTGCTTGTTCTTTTTATAATAAACGAGGACAAATTCCTCTATTTCATTATTGCCGTAGCTCTAACCATTCTGATACACATCTTCACATTTTTTTACCTTGCAGTTCTGTAGTAACCCAATTTGTGCGTTTGATCAGCCTCATTCACTTTTTTGATGAACTTTATGCAGAACGCCTTTGTACTCTGTCGATTATCCAATAAACAAGAAAAAAAGAGTATTAAAGATCCAAACTTTAATGATGCTGGACCTGCTGTTTCATCTCCCGCCGCATCCAAATCTTGTCTTGAAGAATATGAGTCTGAGCTACTTCTCGCCTCAGTATTCCCGGCATCAGAAGTGCAAACTACTACAACACCTGGAAATTTTGATGGAACAATATACATCACTACAACACCCGTCGTGTGTGATGACAAACATTTTAGTGCTCATGCTGCAGAGAATCAATTGGGAGAACTTACCACTACCAATGTGAGAAAAGAATTGAGTTTCAGCTTAAAACAGTTTTTAATCTTTTTCCGGAAGTTTAGAAGTGCAGTCGATTAATTAAGTACTTATCTGATATTTTCATTATTTTTTCATCAGGATGATCTGCAACTCGGAGAAGCATCGAAAATAACCTTTGAGCTGCAGCAAATAGTAGCTTGTGAAGTTTTGGCACCCTCAACTTCACCCCACAATACCCTTACTGTTTCATCCCCTACCACAGCTAAATCTTCTCTAGAAGAAATAGAGTTTGCGCTAGGCTTGGACTTGGTATCTCCTGAAGAATATTTTGATAGAAAGATGTTGAACACTATAGCATCCAGTAATTGTAACCAAAATAGTTATGATGCTTGCACTGCAAGAGATGAAGTGCCTGACGTAACAGCCTGTGAGGTAAGCCATCGAGCTCCTGCAAATCAATAGCTATTGTGTTAAATATCGGTCCCAATCGTTTATGTTCCTAATCAGGTTGATTTGCAGTTTGAGGAAGGCTTGAGCATGTTTGATCTCCTACCGGAGCCACCTGATTGCAACTTGTCCTCCTCGTTCCCCTTGGATATCCAATTTGGCATGTCTTACCCCGTCACCAATGACTTGAACAACACTCAATGTGGGATGTATTTTCAGTATGGTGCTAGTGAGCCTGCTGCATATGGCTATGAATTTTCAGATCTAACACTTGATTTTCCTAATGAGTACATTCAAAATACGTTTGTCAGTCAAAAGAATCTCACTTTGGTCTCTATTAAGGACAATGGATCATGCAGTGGGTCTGACGCAAAAATGGCCAATAAACCGGTAAGTGGAGCTCTCAAGTTCTTTTTATTTAATTGATAATTGCAGGTTAAGCTTAGAAATTTTGTGTTGGGTTGTCTCAATTTGCAGCTTGAATGTTGTGACGAAAATAGGTATAATGCTTACATTGCAAAAAATGAAGTGCCTGAAGCAATAGCCAGTGAGGTAAGGCATTGAATTCCTACACATGAACAGCTAGTGAGTTAAATACCTGTCCCAATCGTTCATGTTCCTATCATCAGGTTGATTTCCAGTTCAAGGAAGGCTTGAGCATGTCTGATCTCCTACCAGAGCCACCAGATTGCAACTTGTCCTCCCTGCATCCCTTGGATATGCAATTTGACATGTCTTACCCCATCTCCAATGACCTTGCCTCATATGGCTATGATTTTCCAGATTCAGAACCTCATTATGTTAATGAGAACCTTGCAAATATGTTTGGATGTCAAAAGGATCTCACTTTGGCCACAATTAAGGACAATGGATCATGCGGTGGTTCAGATACAAAAATGGCCAATGCATCGGTAAGTGGGATATCTCAAGAACTCTTTTTATTGATAGTTGCAAGTTGAGCCCAAAAGGTTCGTGTTGGGTTTTGTTGATTTGCTGCTGGAATGGTGTGGGTTGCTATAATCTTTTGTGGGTACATTTAACTGAATGAGTTTTAGATGTCTTATATTTTCAGATTTATTGGTCTTTTGAAACCTAACCTTGCATTGTTCTTGACAGTTTGACTCAACAATTCAAGATTCTGGATAGATGAGCAAAAGAAAGGCTTCATCAGGGTTGCCAAATCTGGAATCCCACCTGGTACGGATGGGAAGTTCTTTCAAATCAGATCGTGGGATGGTATCCAAAGGTTATGATTATTAAATGCTTAATGAAATTAGTATCCAAAAATTTCATTAAGCCTTTTAACCCTTGGGACGTAGTTTACAAATACAAAATCTTCTCTCATAAAGTTATATTGAAATAACTTTTTAAACCTACCTACCTACTTTCCCAAAGTCAAAATTTATTTTTTCAAAAAATATTTACTCAAATTCTTTTCTACCTTTTCCAAAAACTCAATAAACAATAAATCTCAAAATAATTCTTCAAATTTTGAGAGATGTGTATTGTTTATTGATATTTGGTAAATGAGAGAAAATTTGAATAAATATTTTTAGTTTTTTTGTTAGTATTTATGAAAAGTGGATAGGTAGTATTGAAAAGATGCTTGAATATGATTTTTTAAGAGTAGTTTTTATTTTTTTTGTTTGTAATAGTCTTGATTCTTGAGTTTTTATAATAATTGGATGTAGAGTTCAACTAGTGAATTATTATTTTTTTAAGAATTTGGAAATGTTTGCTTTGAAATCTTCAAATTTATTGATTACTTTTGGTAACCAAACAAGGCATCCCAAAACCTTTTTGTCATGTTGTAGAGTACCGGAGTCACAAAATACACCAACCAAAACAGTCCTTGACCCCAACGACCTCCAAAAACCCAACAATTTGAATTTCTTCACAATTCTAACATCAAACCATAACCTAATGATGGCCTAAAAAGGGTTCTTACATCCATGAAGCTTCAGCCAGACAGGGCCTTAAGTTTCATGGATGATGTCATGCTGAATAATTATCAGAACCCTCATTTAAATCTGGTTCTGATAATCATCTGGATGATGCCATATGAAATGATTCTCAGGACTCGTTGAAAATAAGATTCTTATAATCACATGGATGTTATTAAATCAAATGATTATCAGAAACCTGATAAAACGATCAGGTATTTATAATCATATGAATAACACCATACCAAATGATTATTTGAACCTGAGAAACAGGCTCTAATCATCATATGGAAAATGATTAAACATGGGTTCTTCTTCTTACCCATTACATTTGCACTAAGTCAAGATAGTGTGATCTGTGTATTTGACCTGGAATTTTTCTGGATTTACCTCCTTTCAAGAACTTGTCAAGACTTCATGGAGTACTTCTGCAACTAGATTTACGGCAGGTGAAAATGCGTCACCAGGGAAGTGGTCATGGGAGATTAGCAACCATGGAAGATAGATTAAGATGTGTACTTTTGTTCAATCTACTTTATGTTGCATGTAAATAACTTTGGTTTGTACTTGAGCTATAGACAATTTGTTAAATAATGTTGTATTGGGTTTGAAGACATCTGTCAAATACTCTTATAGTGCTCACGCACGATGACAGAAGTTTATTTTATTTGTACCTTCAAGTTAAGGAGATTTGAGCTTAATGCCTGGGTGCCATTGAAGCTGATGCATCGATTGCTTTCTTTGTTTTATTGAGCTAAGACAGAATCTATGTTAATATGGTAATCCCATGAAACTTAATTGGTGATGGTGTCACGTGGAATGTGCAAGACGTTTTCTTGCTTCCTTTCTTCTCAAAATTCTCCCCTGCCATGGTGTTAAGAATCTTTCGATTATTCAAGGCCTATGGGAAGAAAATTCTCATGAACAGAGCTCCATGGAATACGTCTGTTTTGAACCAGATTTGTGATTTAGCTAAATCGTACCTTGTACTTTGACATATTACATTTGTGTCCTCCCCAAATACTAAAATTTGACATATCACACATTTCAACTACTAAAACCTCACACTTTGTACCATTGAATGTAGAGACCATTAATGCAAGATCCACCTGGCAAAAGTGGCCAGACCCAAAAAAAAAAATAAATGCTATGCTCCTATTGATGTTTGATTCTACAGCATGTTGATTTACTTTCTATCCCAAGGAAAATCGTCTCTTTAGAGTGTGTTTGGATTTTGAGAGTATTTTATCTAACTTAATCTTATTTTATCTCACAATTATAATTTTTTTAAAATTTTCACACAAAATATAATAAATAATTCAACTTTTTAAAATTCTTAAATAATAATAATATTAAAAAATAATATTTTATTTAACTTCAAATTTGCATCTAAAACTATCTCATCTCAAAGCATCCTCAATGGATTAGCTAAAACTAAAGGACATTTTTGATAAATATGAGATGAATTTTAACTTTCGAATAACTATTTTTTTCATTATATAATAATAAAATAATATAAGATAAATTTCACTTTGACTATTCACATCAAATTCTTATATTGAATTATCTATTTATTTATTATATAATAATAAAATAAATAATAATTAAAAAATATTTAATAATTTTTAATTATATATTAATTTAATTTATTTTATCATTTTTTACCATTTTATAATTTATTTTATTTGAATTGTATGCAATGAATTTTTCATGAAAACAATAGTTGAAATTAAATAGAATGATGAAGGGACGAATGAAAAGAAAGAAAGAAATGGTAAAATATATATTTAATCTATCTACAATAACATTTAACATTTAAATTAAAAAAAAAACTTTTAAAGTCCCTGTAGCTAAATATTTAGATTTTAACTAATTTATTGTGGTAATATTTTTAAATTTAATAATTAAATGTGAAATAGATTTAACTTTAACTAACCATCGATAATGCACGATCTCTTTTTAAGAGTTTGCTTTCCCTTCCCTTGTCTTGGAAGGGCAGAGACATGTGGGGAGTGGTCCCCACATCTCTGCCATTTTGATTTACTTTCACAAATTCCCAGGTGGTCTACAGATGATTTTGACAACCCCGTACTCCTGTTTTTCTCTCTTATATTATTTAAAAAGTTTTGTTACGTATAAGTACAGTTGTGCACTGTGTATCAATATTGATTTATTTATATTTAAAATTTAAATTAATATTATTTTTAATAAAATTTACTTTTTGACCAATCACATCACATTAATGCACAAATTAATACACAATTATGCTTGCAACTATATTTTTTCTTATTTAAATATTTTGTGAATAATAATAATAAATAATAATTATTATTAAATAAAAAATAAAAAAAAATAATAAAATATTTTGAAAAACATTCCACTATTCAAACTTAATCTTAATATTTCGTATTTATTTGTTTTTACTCCTTGCTATTTATTTATTTTTATTTTTTTTAGATGAGATTAAAATATTTTTCCGCGTTGGAATGTAAAAACATATTGTCAAAATACAAATTTTAAGGAAACAACATATTTTAGAAAGATATAAAGAAATTGTGTTTCTAGGATTCTATCCCTATAGAATGTTTATTTTATTTTAAAACGATTAAAAACAAACAACAGCGTTAAGGTTAGTAATTGAAAATTAGAAATAATTAGAAATTAGTCTTTGACTTCTCCAAACCAAAACCCCCGATCTTTATATACCTTCATATTATAATAATTATTGTGAGAATAATAAAAAATATATATTTTGAAGTATACTCTCAATTGCAAGAAATATGGATACTATTTATTTAATGTAAAGTAAGTATATTTTAATCATTTTATTTGTTTATATAATGAAAATGAACTAAAATATCTATATTTTACACTAAATATTTTAAAAGTGAAATGATGATAATCCTTCTTTTATGGAAATATTTCTCAAAAAAAAAATGTCGAATTAATAATGCCTTTAAAAATAACATATAAATAGAGCCATGGTTTCATTTCAATGAAAAGAATAAGTTAGTAGCCAAAGAGAATGTCTGTTACTCCTTATTAGCATGTATAAAATACCAAATTTATCTATATTCTTTTAAAAAAATTTCTGCATTTTTACAGCAGATTGATATGGAAGTGCAACCTTCGTCAAGAAGTCAGGAGGGCCAGCTTTTATACACTTTTTGAGAGTTTTAGCTGGGAATGAACAAACTAAAGTCGAATTTTAAGATCGCTATTTTGATAATAAATTGAAAAGCATGAACCGTTTGTTTGTTTAATTTAACTGATATTAATTTAGTTCAGTCTAATTTTAAGTTGAATCTAATATTCGAATATCCAACTATCAAATTATTAAATTAATCTAAATTCAAAATTTCTTTACATTAAAGATCCGTAACCTTTTTTAACTCAATACATTTTTATACGTGGAATCATAACTTTTTTTAAGTTTTCATAAATATCTTTAAACTCATATTTATATCTAAATATATTTAAATTCATCTTAAATATATCTCATATAATTTATTCTACTAACTCGATTTACTACTGTACATAAAGAATTGATTTCAGTTTAATATCCAAACGCAGCATACAGTGCAACCTTCGTCAAGAAGTTACGTGGGCCAGCTTTTATATACTTCTTTCTGTGAATTAGCTTTTATAGACTCAACTTTACTTATATATTTTGGGCCAATTGCTTGCGCTCAGTTCCATCTCATTCGCGTATTCACACTAATTTCCTCCCTTTCTTCCTTCCTTCCTCAGTCTCTGCCGGTGTGATGGATGACTTGCCTCCGGAACTGCTACAATGGATGAGATTTAGTCCCTCGCACGAGAAGGCTATCGAAATCTTGATTTCAAAGATCACTGGGAATCGTAAAGAACCTGACTTCATTTTCGAAGCCGAGAAATCCAACTTGGAGCCCTTGGATCTGAAAAGTAATTATCTTCCTATCCGAATTCTTACAAACCCTGATTCTTGGTTTTTTTTCCCCTGCAGAAGTTTGTGATTCTTTGGCCGTACTTCGTTTATTAAACCCTTTTAGAAAATTATCAAGTTGATCATATCAATGGGTAGCTGATGATACATGTAGGATAAAATCATAGGATAAAATTATCAAGTTGGCCGTACTTCGTTTATTCCCCTGAAGGCTTAATCTTTCTTGGGATTGTTGGTAAATGGGTAGCTGATGATACATGTAGGATAAAATCATGGGTTGAAAGTTACCATCATTTAATCGTGCAATCGAACTCAGGAATTTTTTCTTTAAATTATCTTAGGTGCCGAAACTCTTGTCGAGAATCTAAGCATCTTCGAGGTTAATCGGGATCTTGTTTTCGACATCCGATGCCAATAAAAAATAAATAAAGTGTTGATAGCTTAATTAATTTATGGGAAGTTAAAAAACTATCCCACTCTTAAAATGGGAGTACAGCGGAAGAAAAAATAAAAAGACTGCTCTTCGCTCTATAGTTTTCTAAACCAACCATCTTAAGTTCTTGATAGTTCTTGATAGTAGAATTATCTGGAGGTAGCCTTCTGAATAACACAGAGACACCATTTCAACAATTGGTTGTTGGCTTTAAGACCATCATAGCTGCTAATTTAACCTGCTGTCGGAAAAATTGTATGAAATTAATGTGTAATGTCAACAATTTTTCTGGGATAACTGTTGATCTTCGTTCTTTAAGCTCCTCCTCTGATTGACTCTCATCGAATAATTACTCATAGAGACGATGAGATGTTAATAAACCTGTTCAGCTCATTTGGGCCATGAATTGGAAACTTGAAGATGTTTCTTTTGAATTTCGTAGTAATATTTTCACACCCTTTTGGTTGGTTTTAATATCGAACTCTTAATCCTGTTACTTGTAGTTTTTTCTTTTCTTTTCACTGTTTCTATTTTGCTACTTTATTTTTGGAGAGTCCTGCCTGAAACTTAAACTGATCATTAATAAATCCATTGCATTACAATGATTTGCTTGTAAGATAATATTTCATCACTGTTTTGCAATCATAAATCCATTGATTCTCTGTTTTGCAATCACTGTTTTGCTAACGTGTTTTACTCACTTTGGGCCTCAAGATTTGTGCTTAGACTGGTTGGATTCATGTGGCATAAAGATTAAGTATCCAGAGTGGTGGTTCTTCTCGCCGCTGACTTGGAAGGGGAAGGGAATGGAAAGGACAATCCAATCTGGGTTTTGGAAACGGACAGGTCAGCCAAAGAACTTCATGTTCGACTCGGTATTAATTGCAAAGAAAGAGATTTTGGTATTCCATGAAGGGCGTGGTAAAGAAGGCAAGCGAACAAATTGGAAGATTCATCAATACCAAGTAACCCTGAAGAAATTCGATGGCTCGCATCCCGGTCAGGTTAGTTAAAATGATTGGTTTGTTATATCAAACTGCTGCACATATATTAAAAAAAATTATATAAAAAAAATTTATAAATTTATGTGATTTTATTAGACTTATTAAATTTATTTTATAATAAAAATAACTTTATAATCTAACGTATGATATTAAATTATATTAATTTATAAATTTATTATTATATAATCTCTTAATAAGTAAAATATTTTTTTTTGAGGATATTATAGACATATTTTGAGTAGTCAGAGCACTCCAACTACATCCCACTGCAACTGAACTATTCCTCTTAATTTATTGTTAACCAGTAGTAGAACGGAATAACGAAAATTTATTAAATGAAAATATTAATTATAACTAATTTAACATATCTTGAGTCATTATATGATAAATAGAACGTCTCGCAAAGTATTATAATTAGCATCCAAACAAATTTATTAACTATATTTAAGTCGTGTTTTGACGTTGAGTTGGATTAAAATGAGTCGAGTTTTTTATAAATAGTAATAAGTTGAGATGGTAGAGTGAATTTTATAGAGATCACTTAAGATGAGTTTAGATGTGTTTATATGTTAAGATGAGTTTAAAATATATTATAGGAAGTTAAAAAAGGTTATAGATTTTGTGTGTAAAAAGATTTTATGTTGAAAGAGGTTGTGAATCTCATATTTAAAAAGATCTTAAATTGAATAATGTTTAGTAATTTAAGAATTATGTATTTAGATGTTAAACTGAATTTAGAAGAGAAACTACTTTGAAAGAATGTAGCGTCAGGAGAGAGTTTTAGGCCTTAGGAATAGGTTTTGTTTTCATTGTGCGGACCAAAATACCCCTGCAATTGTTCAGATTTGGACTAAAATATCATTACTATAATAATACATAATTGGACTAAACTACCTTGCTAGTTGCTACAGATCAAGATTTGACTAAAATGCCCTATCACCTCGTTCTCTCTCTCTCTCTCTCTCTCTCTCTCTCTCAATCGACTACAGATCAAGCTTAGGGCCCGTCACCCATGGCAGTGATCTCTTTCAGCGCCCGGAGCGGCCGCTGGTTAAAACCTCTGCCACTGTACTACTCAGAGTACTCCAACTCCATCCCCACTGCAACTCTGCCCACTGCCTCCCTGTTTTGACCATCCATATCAAACTTAACACCCGCAAATTTAGACAACAGCTACAAATCTACACAAATCTAGACAACTATAGCCATGGCATTAGGATCTGCGCACCACAGACCCATGGCGGCGCATTTTATACACCACGGTGCTGCTGTGGCCGCCCATGGCAAGAGAGCTGTGGCTCCTCTTCATTGACCCCTGTTCGCAAATGGGTCTTGCGCATCACAGACCCTCGCTGCACCGTGGGTCTACGTTCATCGACCTACGGCACTATCTTCGGTCTGCGTTCATCAACGCAAGACAGCGCCGTTGGTTTGTGCTCATTGTCCATGGCAACAGCACCGTGGGGTCATGTTTATCGACCCAATGCCATGGATTCATTGCCGGTGCTGCCAATATTTAAAAAAAAAAAAACATTACCTCTATATTATGAAAAAAAAAAAAAATTATTTTCAATAACAATATTTTTCATTTTATTTATTTGCGTTTTATTATTTTAATATGCATATTATTTTTAATAAAAATAATATTAAAATTTTAAACTATAATATATTATTTTATAGTTGTTATAAACTATTGATGCATGAGAATAATAATATTTATTTTTCCTATTGTAACAAAAAGTAATTAAATTAAATGAATAATAGTATTCTTATATTATTTTTTTTCTTAGGTAAGAATTTTTAGTATTTCTAAAGGAAAAGAACGTAATTAAAAAATACTGAATTAAAACAAGGCAAAAATAAAAAAATAAAAAAAAATAAAAACAAAATAAAATCATAGAATGTCATAACAAATTAAATATTTGTGTAGAAATTAATATCCATATAACAAAAATTTTAAATCTTTCAGTTATTTTTATTTTTTTTAAATAATCATATTTATTTTAAATCAATAATATATATTATTTTTCATTTTTTACGAAGAATATATTTTGATAATAATTCCATATTATGAAAAAGAAAAAAATTACTCGAAATACCTAAAAATGAGAATAATAATATTTATTATTTTTCTTGGAAAAAATTAATAGAAAGTCCTAAAAATAGTTAATAATGACGAGGCAAAGTAAAAAATAAAGAAAAACTCAGAATGCATATCTAAAGTTATTTGGTCAGCTTCCTTTTCCTTAATTGATTTTTATTTTCTTCTCTTTTTCCACATGTCTTATGATTTGCTAATTTGTGATAATTGCTTAAATGATATTACATATCAGTCTATGTATTTCAGACAAGATTTCCCATAGTTTTATTTAGACTCATGGGATCTAATACACGGGGAACTAGGCACGTGTCCTTCCAATAGTATTCTTTAAAGGGTAGGCCAAGTACATAAATGCCAATATTCATGCAATTTTTAATACAACTCAGCAATCAAATTCACTATAAGCGATGACATGGATCTATATCTTAATCATTGTCCGTCCACAATATTGTAATAAGTAATATATTGATAAAGAAGGATGTTGAATCCACGAGACCTATTTACCTACTAATTATTAAAATTGTTCTAATTTTAAATTATTTAAAAATAAGAAAAGTGGTGGATTTTGAATATATAAAATAAAAATAAAAACAAATAAAATTAAATCAACAAATAAAAAATTAACCAAATACTGGTGCTACAGGTAACCAACTCAGGGGATCCTGGAAGAGACTCTGCAACAGTAGCCAAAAGGAGGGGCTATTGTTGAAAAAGTGTAAAATACCCTTTGTTGAGAAAGTGTATATATAGGTGTGGAATACATTGTATACAAATGTAGAAAATAATTCTAATGAAAAGATTATTCAGCAAAACATTTGCTCAAGCACCTTGTGTGCATATTGTTTCTCTTCTCTCTTAAGTGTCGTAATATGGTATCACAACCTTGAAATGACTGATCATCCCCTCGTCATACTCAAAACACAGCCATGGCTTCTCCAGAAAATTAATTCCAATATTTCTACTTCGTCCCACCCACTTGTTCCTTCCTCTTCGATTCTCAACTCCTCTTCTCACTTTGTCACTAGCAAACTCACCCTAGAAAACTATCTCATTTGGAAGGCACAACGTTTCTCAAAGGACATCAGTTGCATGAGCACGTTGATGGCTCTCTTCCAGCTCCTCCCCCTGTGCTTAATAATCTCCCCAGCCTTGCTTATACAAAATGGCTTTTACAAGATCAACTTATAATATCTGCTCTCAATGCTTCCTTTTTTGACTCGGTTCTTGCACAAGTTTTAAATTGTTCTACCTCTCATGAGGTTTGGTCTACATTACAGACACTCTTTACTGCACAATCGACAGCCTATATCATGCAAACCAAGTACCAGCTTGCTACACTTAAGAACGGTTCCTCCTCCATCTCTAAATATTTTAACAAAGCAACTTCCCTCTCTTCTACTCTCAATGCAGCTGGTCAACCCCTCACCTCTTTTGAAGTCTCCATTTATATTTTAGCTTTGGTACCGATTATGAGTTGCTGGCCACGTCCCATACAACTCGACCAGAACCCTTTTCCACCCCTCATATTTACAGCTACTTATTAAATCATTAATTTCGTTTGTCTTACAAGACTAACAATCTGCATTTAGGAACCTCTATTGCGGCTCATGCAACTGTTGTTAGTCCCCTTGGCTTCACCCCGAATCATGGCAGAGGCAATTTCTCTAGAGGGCGCCAAGGACGTGGTCCCAATAGAGGCAGCTCTCAGTTTAGTTCCAATCACTCTGCTCCAAGGCTCTTCTGTCAAGTATGCCAATAACTTGGGCACATAGCACTAACGTACTATCACAGATTTGATCATGCATATCAAGCCCCACCACCCCCTTCCTTTACAGCCAACTACATGGCCTTACCTCACCCCTTATATTTGCCTCTGCACCACCATCAAACACCTGGTTTCTTGACACTGTTGTCACAAACCATTTTTCCTTTGAATTCTCCAAACTCAACTTGGACTCTATGACATATCAAGGTCCTAATCAAGTCAGTATTGGTGATGGGTCTACTTTACTGATTCAAAATGTTGGATAAGCTCATCTTCACTCGACTTCGGGCAAATTTCTTCCCTCTCAATTACTTCATGTTCCTTCTATTACTAAGAATCTTCTTTCCATTCGTCAATTTTGTTTAGATAATTCTGTATTTTTTGAGTTTCACTCCAATTATTTTTTTGTGAAGGATTTGCGCACTCGGGCGGCTCTACTTCAAGGCCATGTTAGAAATGGCTTGTATGAACTTCTATCTGATGTCTTAGCCACACCTCAAGCTTGCATTGGTGAACAAACTTCTTCCCAAACTTGGCATAATAGACTTGGCCACCCATCACAAAGGACAATGCCCCTTACTATCAATAGTTTTAGTCTTCCTGTTTCATCTAAATCCTCTCTGTCTTTGTGTCGTGCTTGTCCTCAAGCAAAATCTCATATTCTTCTCCATCCTTTCTCACCCTCTAGGTCTCTTAAGCCCTTTAATTTATTGTTTTTAGATGTTTGAGGACCGGCACCTATGCCCTCCTCCAATGAATGTAAGTTTTATCTTTCCATTGTTGATGATTTTTCCAAATGCATATGGATATTTCCTTTGCAATCTAAATCGGATGTGTCTACAATTTGCTTAGCATTCTTCAAATATGTTAACAATTTTTTTTCATCAAAAATTAATTCCATCCAATCGGATTGGGGGGAAGAGTTTCGGCCCCTTCAAAAAATTTTCCAATCTCTTGGAATTCATTATCGAATCACTTGCCCTTATTCTCATCCACAAAATGGAATGGTTGAAAGTCAGCATCGACATATTGTCGATATCGGAATTTCTCTCCTTGCCCATGGGTCGGGTCCCCAACCATAATGGGCTGAGGCCTTTCAAACTATGGTTTTTTTGATTAATCGGATGCCCACTCCAACTTTACAAAATCATTCTCCATTTTAGGTTCTTTTTAATCAAATTCTAGATTATACATTTCTAAGAACCTTTGGATGCTTGTATTGGCCCAACTTAAGGCCTTTCAACCATCATAAATTGGATCTATGCTCTCAACCATGTGTATTCATTAGTTATACTTTGGACCATAAAGGCTACAATTGTCTCCACACTCCGATGGGCCGAACATACATTTATTGGGATTTCCAATTTCATGAAAACACTTTTCCCTTTGCCCAGTTAAACTCCAATCATTTGCAACACTCCACGCCTACAAGCCCACTTCTGTTACTAATTCAGCCCATTGCCTCAGGACCATCTCCCTCAAATGATGATAATGAACAAAGCAGTAACTAATGAGAAGTACAAAATACATGGTAATGAAGTGGTAAGAAATGGTAGAAATAATAAGAGTAAAGTATAACTGATGAAAAGTGCAAGAGATGGGGTATTAAAGTTATCATAAAGGGTGGGAGTATTAAGGAACAAAGTGGCAACTGATGAGAAATACAAGAGACGGGTAATAAAGTTGTAATAGAGGGTACATATGACAACAAGAGGAAGAGCTATATTATGATCTTGATGTGGCTTAGCTAAAGAAGAGTTGGGCTTAAGAAATTGAACAATTATATTTAGCAACTCTACACGACACAAATGTTAAGAGAATTAAAAAAAAAAAAAAGATAAAAGATAAAGATTCACATCAGCATGAATATGGTGTAAGGTTGCTGAGTAGAAGAATTCTAAAAAATTATATAGTATATAGATTCTTTTGTTTAAGGATATTTTGATTAATTTTGGTTAGTTTTAATTGTTATTTTTTACTATGATTTTTTATAATTTTTTGATACTATTTTTATATCTTGTAAGGGATGGATGACTTGAGATACTGATGCTACGTCTCAACTTTTGGTTGCTGATGTGTGGCATCTCTCGTCATGTGGCATATATTTCATTTAAAAACTAATGAAAGGACCTAAACACTAAAGTGCGAGTTTTTTAACCCAGGGAGGTAATGTGCAAAATTTGGAAGAGAAGGTGCTGGTTACCGTGAAATTATTAACTGTTCCAGAAGTTTAAGTTAACGAGAAGAGGAAGATTTAATTATTTATCTTATATTTTTAATATTTTTCCTCATGTGTGAATTAGACTTTCTCTTAATGAATATGCTCAGCACGTGAAATATTTAATAAAATGAAGTAGAGTGCAAAGTTAGGATTCGAACTCAGGATTTTTTCTCTTATACTATGTGAAATTACTATTTATCTTAAAAATTTAAGTTGATGTGAAAAAACATGTTTAATTATTTGTATGATATTATTGAGGGACTCATTTTGCAATTAACCAAAAAAATAAAAATAAAAAAAATCCCATATTTCATTGTTGTCATGTCCCTAGGCTTTCCGAATCCCATCTTTACTTTGTTGATGAACTTTATGCAGAGACCCTTTGTACTCTCTCGTTTATTTTATGATGATGAGAGTCTCGTTCAAGACCTCAAATTTGCTGGACTTACTATTCCATCTGGACTTTTGGCATTAGAAGTGCAAGCTACTAAAACACCCGAGAATTTTGGCAAAACAATATCTTCCACTATAACACCTGTAGATTGTGATGGCAAAAGTTTTAGCGCTCACGCTGCAGAGAATCAATTCGGAAAACTTACAGCTACTGAGGTGAGAAAGGAATTGAGTTTCAGCTTAAAACAGCTATTCATTTTTATTTGAAAAAATTATTGAGTGTTTTCAATGACTAAAGCACTCATCTTATTCATTTATGTTTCTTCCGTCAGGATGATCTGCAGCAAGTAGTAGAAATGATCTATGAGCTGCCGCAAAGACCAGTTGATTTTGAGATTTTGGCCTCGTCACCTTCACTACATAATAACTTTGTAGTTTCACTTCCTACCACAGCTAAATCTTCTCTTGAAGAATTAGAGTCTAAGCAAGCTTTTGCTTTGGAATCTCCCATATCAGAAGAACAGTCTGACAATTACCTAAGAAAAGGTCATCCTGAAGAAATTTTTGATGCAACAACAGCCACAGCACTTAGTAATTGTAACCAAAATGGTTATAAGGCTACAACTAGTGAGGTAAATCAATGAATTCCTGCTTAAAAGAAAATATTATATCGAGGGCAGTTAAGCACTTGCCCCAATCCTTTATGTTCCTAACATCAGGCTGATTTGCAGTTCCAGGAGGGCTTTGGTTTGTCTGATCTACTTGTGCCACTAGATTGCAGCTTGTCCTCGCCTCTCACCTCTGATATGCATTTTGGCATGTCTCACTCCGTCAGCAATGACTACAACAGTTATTGTGGGACGTATTCTGAGTATGGCAAGAATGAGCTTTCCAAATTTGGTGACAAGTTTCCGGATTTGGCATCTGATTATCTTAGTGAGAACTTTTCAAATACGTTTGGCTGTCAAAAGAATCTTCTTTTGGTCTCGATGAAGGACAATGGATCATGCAGTGGGTCAGATGCAAAAATGGCCAATGAATCGGTAAGTTGAGCTCTCAAGTACTTTTGATTAAGAAAATATCATCATGAAGAAACTTTTGATGGAAACCATTTTGACACTACAGCACTTAGTAATTGTAACCAAAATGGTTATAAAGCTATAGCTAGTGAGGTAAATCAATGAATTCCTGCTTAAAAGAAAATATTATATCGAGAGCAGTTAAGCACTTGCCCCAATCCTTTATATTCCTAACATCATGCTGATTTGCAGTTCCAGGAGGGCTTTGGTTTGTCTGATCTACAAGTGCCACTAGATTGCAGTTTGTTCTCGCCACTCACCTCTTATATGCATTTTGGCATGTCTCACTCCGTCAGCAATGACTACAACAGTCATTGTGGGATGTATTCTGAGTATGGCAAGAATGAGCTTTCCAAATTTGGTGACAAGTTTCCGGATTTGGCATCTAATTATCTTAGTGAGAACTTTTCAAATACGTTTGGCTGTCAAAAGAATCTCCTTTTGGTCTCGATGAAGGACAATGGATCATGCAGTGGGTCAGATGCAAAAATGGCCAATGAATCGGTAAGTCGAGCTCTCAAGTACTTTTGATTAAGAAAATATCATCTTGAAGAAACTTTTGATGGAACAACATTTAACACTACAACACTTAGTAATTGTAACCAAAATGGTTATAATGCTACAGCTAATGAGGTAAATCATTGAATTCTTGCTTAAAAGAAAATATTACATCGAGGGTAGTTAAGCACCTGCCGTAATCCTTTATGTTCCTAACATCAGGCTTATTTGCAGTTCCAGGAGGGCTTTGGTTTGTCTGATCTACAAGTGCCACTAGAAAGCAGCTTGTCCTCGCCACTCACCTCTGATATGCATTTTGGCATGTCTCACTCCATCAGCAATGACTACAATAGTCATTGTGGGACGTCTTCTGAGTATGGCATGAATGAGCTTTCCAAATTTGGTGACGAATTTTTGGATTTGGCATCTGACTATCTTAGTGGGAACTTTCCAAATATGTTTGGCTGTCAAAAGGATCTCCCTTCGGTCTCGATGAAGGACAACGGATCATGCAGTGGTCTAGATGCAACATTGGCCAACACACTGGTAAGTGGTGGCTCTCATGTACTTTTTTTTTTATGAAAAATGATAGGCTTACTACCATTTTATCACTTTTTTACTACTTTTAGTTTTTAGAATTTTAATTAATTTTTGTTTTTACTTAATGGTTAAGGAAGGGATTATAAGTAAAGTTGTATATTTTTTTAATTTTTTTTCTTAATAATTAATGACGTAAAAAAATACTTATGAAAATAATAAAAAAATAAAAATTTTAAATACACTAAGAGTAATAAAGAGATGATAAGAGGGTAGTAAGTCTATCATTATCATTTTTTATTGATAAGAGTTGAGCCCAGAAATTTTGTTGGATCGTATCAATTTGCGGCTTGAATGGTGTGACTTTTTATAATCTTCTGCAGTTACATTTAACTGAAAGAGTTTTATTTGCCTTATATTTTCAGATTTATTGGTCTTTTGAAACCTAACTGTGCATTGTCCTTGACAGTTTGAGTCAACATTTCAAGGCTCTGGAGAGAGCAGAAAAAGAAAAGCTTCATCAGGGTTGCTAAATCTGGAATCCCCACATGGTATCGATGGGAAGGTCTTCAAATCAGATCTAGGATCTGATTTTATTCTGAAGAATTACTAAAATTCTACGCAGGATGAGTCTTAACTAAAGGCTCAATCCTAAATTCCCAAAATTTTCATACTTCTGCAAGATAATTATTTCCCAACTAGTATTTCAAACCTCCAACATATTTTACTTTGCTTAGCTTCTAATTCCCTTCCATTTCCAACTCCAGTATCTAAACACCATATCAACACTATTTTAAGAAGCCATTGCCAATTCCAGGTTTTAACATTGAGCCACAATTCTATGGGAAACCTCCTTGAAAGTTGTGCAAAAAGGTTTTCTCTTGGACAGGCATTTCCCTCCAATCAATTTCTAGAAACTTGCCTGTTTTAATCTCACCCAATGATATTCAAAACAGTTGATTCCAAATTCTAACATTCCACCAAAGCCTCCCATGAGCCCAGACTCATTACATTCTAAAACCCTTTTCAATTTCTTGAACTTTTCCTAAGCCGGCAAATAACTCAAGCACAAACCTCAAAAGCCCAAACCCTTTTTATCATGTTGTACAGTCTCAGACTCGAAAAATGCACCAACCACACAATCCATAGCCCAAAAGACCTAGAAAAATCAAATTTACCCAGCTATTAGTTTCTTCATAGGTTATAGCTACAACCAAAAAAGGATGCCCAAAATAAACTTTAGCTAGAATGGCCCTCAAGTTTCATGGATGATGCCGTTCTGAACGATTATCACTTCTGATAATCGAAAGAATGATGCCGTTCTGAACGATTATCACTTCTGATAATTGTAAGAATGATGCCCATGTGAACTGAAAATCATATGGATGATGCCATCCTGATCGATATGATCAAGTTCTGATGAACAATTATCAGAACCTGATAATCGTAAGAATGATGCCCATATGAACTGATAATCATATGGATGTTACCAGATAATTATCAGAACCATCTAGAACAGAGGTTCTGATAATCATTTGCTTGTTACTAAATCAAACGAGACACTATGTCTATTGATCTGGGAAAGATAGTGTCGTCTGTCTGTTTGCTCTGTGGTTTTTCTGATTTACGGACTTTCAAGAATTGTTCAAGACTTCATGGAGGATTTTACACAGCTATATTTGTGATGGGGAGAAAATGCATCATCACATAAGTGACTGTGGAAGATTAGTAACCATGGAAGATTGACAAAGACTTTTACTTTTATTTAAGCTACTTTATGATTCCTGTAAGTAATGTTTGCTTGTACTTTGACAATGGATACTTTGTAAATAATGTTGTGTTCTATTAATGCGTTTGGTATAAGACCAAAATACTATCGGTTGCCTTCCTACAGGAGTCTAGAAGCACTTACAAGGATTCCATTTCCTTCGAGAGCTATGGAACTTGTACGCAGTTTGAAGATAACTCTCTTAGTCAGTATGCACGATGACAGAAGTTTTTGAACTGATTTATTTAGTGGTGAATTATTTTGGTATTTATAATGATAGTTCTCATTATTGTTGATTTTTTTTTTGTTTTTTTGTTTCTAAGTATATAGACAACCTCTGCAACAGTTTTTGAACTGATTTATTTATTTAGTGGTGAATTATTTTGGTCCCAATGAGTAGAAATTTTCGTTTGCGGTATTTGAATCTTTAAAAGAAACTTATCAGTTTTGATTTTAACCTTCCCCAAGATTTCCATGCTCTCCCTTTCTTTTCAAATTTTCCTCGCCATGGTGGTAAAAGTTTCAATTTACCATGTTGCACAATCTGTTGTGGATAATGCACCAGAAAGATTGCCAGTACTACCACTAACACAGAGTGGAGATCCACTTCATGTGCATGTTTCATCCATGCGATATACCTATTCTGCACTCCAGAGGTCTGAAATCCCTTTTCCCAAACTCTCAAAACAAAGAGAATTTAAGACCACAAAAAGTGCAATAATTAATCAACAAAGCACTCCCTTTAGAAGAAACAGGGCATCTGCCTCTCTATATGTTCATCTATTATGTCATGGACCCCTTCACAAGAATCAAACATCTTCATGATCACGTCACGGACCCACATTTAGGGTTGGGGGGTCATGGGCCACGTTAAAAATTGTTATAATTCATATGTACAGTTTTTTGGTAAATGAGTAATTCCTATATACCATGTATTTTCTAGGAACTGGCCATCAAAATTAAGTTCTAACTAAAACAAAAAGCTATGTTCGAGTTTTGAATGCAAGATTTTCGTATTTTGACTGAAGAATCTAATGTAGACTCTACTTGAGATTCTAATTGCAAAATTTAGGTATTTCATGGCTAATATGTATAAGTGTGCCTTAGATGTATCAAGTTGCAATATTTGTAACTATAGCATTATTCCATCTAGGGGTGTGCATCCGGACCGGATTTTTATCCGGTTCGGTCCGGAAATCTGGATCCGGGTGAATCCGGGCGGATTACCGCCCGGATTACACCCGGACGGTTTTATAAAACACGGATCCGGTTGTATAACCTGGTAATCCGTAACCGGGTTACGAATCCACATGGTTTTAATATCCGCATGGTTTTAATATTTCTTTTCCTCTCAACTCTCTCGAAGACTCGAACGGATTGCCCTCACTCAACTTCAGTCTTCTCTCAACCCTAGCAGTGCCGTCAATCAACCCTAGCCATGCTGTCTCTCATCGCCGTCTCTCAACTCTCTCGAAGCATACGGTATGTTAATCTCTCTTTCTCTGTCTCTCTCTCAGTTTGGTTGTAGATTTTTTTTTTCCTAGGTTTGCATTAGATTTTTTTTCTCGGTTTGGTTGGATTTCATTTTTCATTTTTTAGGTATCTCTGTCTCTGCCTCTCTCTCGGTTTAGTTAGATTTTTTTTTTGGGTTTGTATTTGATTTTCGCTTCTGTTTGGGTTGCTATCCGGGTTGCTACTTTTAGCTAGATATGAGTTTGTGTTTATAGATCTGCGTTTGTGTGTAGATCTGAGTTTTGGTGTTTGTATATAACTTTCCTCTCTCATTGGCCGTTGCCCACTTTAGCTAAATCTGAGTTTGTGTTTATAGATTTGAGTTTCTATGTGTAGATCTATAAAAAGTAAAGGATTTCTGTAGTTGGGGCTACGGGCTTTTGCTAGGGATGTGAGTTTCTATGTGTAGATCGATTAATCTCTCTAGATGCTGTGATTGTGTTTGTTAAACTTTTTTTTTTCTTCTTTCTGGTTTAGATCTGGGTCTATAAAAAGTTCCAGCTCGCAATCAGCAACTACCAGGGTCCATGCCGGTATAGTATTTTCATGCAAGTGACCTCATTATTTTTCAATTTACTTATTCTTTGTGTTGTTCTGACTTAATGTGGAATCAGGATATCAAGAGTGAGATTAATCCGGTTTTAAATCCCAGAGCTGCAGGTCCTGAAGGATCATTGATGGGAATTCCTGGTATTCTTTGCCTGATTTCTTTATCTTCTTTAATTTAATTGTCACGTTCTTTTGAATTTTGTTAGAAATAATTTTGTGTGCATGTCCTATGTACTTGCGCGCTATGCCTTTTGAATTCTTCAATTCTCGAATACTTACAAAAAAAATTTGTTTGAATTATGATTGGAACACTTGTGACACGATTAAACATGAATCCTTCTGTGTTCTTTCCTTTTAATTAACAAGCCCGGTTGACTGAACAGCTTCTGGAAATTAACAGTCGCAACATCTTATGAGATTTTTAATTGTAATTGCATTAAGATCCTTGTATCTAATACTAAAATTCCTGTTGTTCCAGGGTCAAATCAAGGTAGTAATAATTTGACTCTAAAAGGATGGCCCCTAACGGTAAGTTTGTTCGTTTTGTTTTGTTTTGTTTTATTGTTTTAAAGATTGGATTTTCCTTTTTATCCCCTTCCCACTCCTCTTTTTGGCAATTGTTTATCCCTCTGTATTGAGTTCGTGAGTTCTTCTTTTTGGTTTGAATATCTGTTCTTTACATTTGTTATTTTTTCTGGGTTTTTATTGCAGTTATGACCATCGTATTGTTGTTTTTTTATCATAATCATCATCATCATCATCATTATTTTTATTGCTGCTGTTGCCGTTATTGTTGTTATTTGGTAACAGTTTAACGTTTTTGCTTATTTGTTAGGGACTTGATCAGCGTCGCATTGGGATTCTTCAGCAACAAAAGCCTTTTATGCAGGCACCTCAGCCCTTTCACCAATTTCAGATGTTGTCACCACATCAGTGTCGTCCTGTATGTTGAATTGAGATTTTAAACTGTTTTGATCCATTCTGAGCCTTATTGTGTTCTTTATATAAAGACAAAGCATAGTCAACCACTTGATCAGGTTGTAAGTTCTTCCCTTCATGTGATTTTTGATTTCTTTTATATCATATTCTCCATACTATAAGGAAAAAATTTTCCAACTCACATTTACTCCCTTTGTTAAGAACTTTCTATGCTAGGCTCACAAAGTCCTCTTGGCTAATAGGTTGACAGATAGCTAAACTATTGTCTCCAACATGATTTAATAGAGGGACAATAAAAGAGAGAATGGTTGACACCTTTAGCTTCCTCACTACATAACTGATAGTAATATTCCATAAGAACCTTTCTATGCTTTAAATTTTGCAGAGTAGGGATCCCATTTCTGCAAGCTCTCCATGCAAGCTTTTTCCACAAAGTTTTCTACTCCTCTATATTTGAACATTCCCTTTCATTCTTTAAATTCCTAAAAGCATAAAAGAATCTGTAAGCACTTCTGACACTGTAATTCTCATTTTTCTCATGTTCCTAGATGAGTTTGTCTTCTCTACTTCCAGGACCAATTAGTATCTTCAACACTTCAGCTGCTTCTCTTGGTGGTCAAACCTTTCTCACTTGTTCTAATTTCCTCTAGCTTGTGTTTTCATTAATGAGGTTTGCCATTTGTCATTTTCTTGATAATTGGACTGATTTAGATCCCTTGGAATGAGTCTATGTTCAGGCAGCCAAAAATCTGTCTAGATGTTTAATAAATTTACCATTTCCTACCCTCCATCTATAGCATTTCATAAGATACTTTTTTGCCTCCCATATTCCCCTCCACGCATATGAGGGAACTATGCCCAGTTTTGATTCCTAGAAGCTAGTGATGAGGAAAGCCAACCGTCTTGGAGGTAATATATGGTGTAGATTAAATTCAAATTTATGAAGGACATTTTTTATTTTCAGGTTGAATGACTTGAGAAGGTTTTCCTCCCTAACGTCTAGTTGTTTATCATAATAATTTAGGGAACCTGATCTGTATGAGGAGTCTCCTGGCAGCTCTGAATACAATACAGGATCGACTCTCCTGTCACATGTGGTCGAAAACAAAATGGAACAAGCACAAGCTGACATAGGTTCACTGCATCAGGATATCGCTAGGTCGCAATCAATTCATATTGGAGAACAAAATGATGTTGGTGAATGCCAAAAGGGGATGATTTCTGATGCAACCACAAAGCAAGGTAATGAAATCTTACTCTGAATACAAGGGCCTGTTATATTTTTTTTCTTATTATTTCTCTCATCTCCCCACTGAATTAGAACTACTGATAAAAGATCTAACTCCTCTCAGGGATTTTCATATCTTGTGATGTACGACCAATTAATGACGGAGTTGTTTTTGCCTCATCAAGTACAGAGTTTGGTTCGTCTCTCCAAGTAACCCCACTATTCAGATCATTAGCAGCAGGAATCCCCAGCCCAAAATTTTCAGAAAGTGTAAGTTACTAGACAACTTTGATTCTACTGATAAAAAACCATTTAGTATAATATTTTATTGTAGCAGCAAATAAGTCTCAATAATTTAAATCACCAGAAGTTGCAAAGTTTTAAACCATCAAGCCAACTGCTAGCAAAAATTGCAGTGCTAGTCACTGTTTGGGACTCACTGCCTCATTTACTGGTAGCATTAGTTCTATGAAGTGGAAGAGGAGGTCAGTGAGTCTACTGATTATCATCTCAATGGCAGCTTAGAGTCCCAATTCAGACATAATATAAAATTTAAATAAGGAACTAGTCAGGATTTGAGTTGTTTTTTTTTGGGTAAGTGTTAGAAGGAAAATGGCTTGTGGGATGGCTAGGGGGTTTAAAGGGGCAGTGGGTAGAGTACATGGGGAGGGATTCGCATAATGGGTGCTTTCCACAATATTGTGAGAGGCAGCCCAGCTAGCAAGGTTGTGTAATGCATAGTCGGTACTTTAGTGGAGCTTAGTTATTGACCAAGTGGAATAGGATTTAGGACTCATTATTGGAAAAACAGTTCAGACTAGCTGTATCTGTTGTCAAGTCAATGAGTTGTATGGTAGTTAGTGGAATTAGAGACTGATAATGGTTAGAATTTGCAAATGCAAACCATCAACCACAAGTAGAACTCAAGATTTACCGATGATCAAGCCAACACCAGGACTATGAACCCAGTATTATTAGTAGTAGTAGTAGTTGATACTATGATTTAATTAAATTATAATGAAGCCAATAATAGTAGTGTAGCAGCAACATTTGTTACCATTTCAGTATAGTGAAAAGCTTACTACTTGTAAAATAGTATACTGAAAGGTTTACTTCTAAGGCTGACAAAGTTCAATTTGATTCAGTTTTGAAACTATAGGGGTTAAGCACTTGGGCAGATATTGTTTAGCATAGCTTCCCTTTTGCTGCTTCTTGAATATCGTGGGACCATGCTTTCTTGGTTGATTGTTGTATATATTTTTTCTCTATTGGTGGAGGAAACCTTCCAAATTTAAGGAAGATTCTATGCTTCTTTAACATTTCTGTGCACTTGGTTCCACTCTTCTAATGTCTGTTTTTGTCTGTTTTGTGGCCAAAAGTCCTCCAAGTATAGTGATGGCCAAATGTAATCCCTTGCAATATCTAATGTCTGTTTTGAGACTAGAAAGCTTTCAATGTCTTATAAAGCTTTCAGAGTATGCAATTGTAATTGTAATTGAACCAATTTCCTGTAATCAGGTTGTTGGAGGATGCTAGTATGCCCCTTGAGCTAGACAGTGTCCCTTGTGCAGCTTCCTCAATATCATATTCAACTTTCAAGATGTGAAGAGTAGTAGCATTGTATTTTTGTTTGTTTTTTTTTTTTTGAATTAGTAGTAGCATTATATTAGTTTAATTAGTTGTAATTTATTATTATTTATTTTGTTCTTTGTAAATTTATGTTTTGCATTGAGATGTAAAAAAAAAATTATTTATTTTGCATTTTTATTTATTTTGTTTTACTTTACTTTTTTTTAAAAAAAACTTATAAAATGTGTTTAAACTATTTTTTAAAACAAATTGGGCAATTGAAACAAGATATTAGATTTTTTTTTAAGTGCTATATTTTATTTTTTGGAGTTTTAAAGTCTTTGAAAAAAAAAAAACCAGATTAAACCCGGTTATAAACCGGATATCCAGGTTTTAAGGTAAAATTTGCAAAAAAACCAGATATCCGGATTAAACCCGTTATCCGCCCGGATTGGAATCTGGGTGAATCCAGGCGGATAACCGCCCGGTTTTTAAAACCCGGATCCGGATCCGGATCCGGTTGCACACCCCTAATTCCATCATAAGTGAGAGTTATTAATAAAACTATGAGCGTTGAAAAAAAATTTGTTTTGTATGAGATATACTAAATACGACCCATGGTGAAATAAACACTAAACAACTTATAAAAAGTCTGCATAAAAAGTCAATTACAACAAATGAACTTTCATGTTTCAAAATTATTTGGATTTTCAAAATCTGGTTACATTATTTGAGTTATCCATATGATAGCAGTTTTAAGAAAATCCAAGATACATCATTTCATTTGATTGACAATTTGATTCCTATGGCGTTCCCTCTCCCTTTCTCTACTATCACTATAGAATTGAACTAGTATTTCATGTTCTAAAATGGTTGCTGAATTTTCCCAACCTTCAAAATGGATGGATTTTATTTCAGTATAATCTATAGTAAATTAAGAAACTTTTGTTTTTGAAAGGAAAGTTTTTTGAAAAAAAAAAAAGATTTTGTAGACTGTGTTTAAAACCTTGCAGAGCATTGGATCATTGATTAATCTGTGGATACAGACCTTCCCTTGTCCTCCATTGTGTTCACAAAAAGAAGTGTATCATTTCATGAAATTAATCACTTTCCTAGCTTTCAAACCTTAAAGGGACAGCATTAGTGCCACAGACTGTTCTGCTTCAGTTGTTTGTCAAAATGAATCAACATCATCTTATCACAAAGAGCAAACCTACCTTTAATTAAAGATAAATAGGATTTTGTCCATGAATTTGTGGATATCATGTGCTACGGTGTTGTGGAAATTGTAAAAGAGACTTTTATTCCCTTGGCATGTCTAGCAATTACATCTCTTTTTTGGACGATTCAATAATTTAGCCTTTCCATTATAAATCTGTATGTTTTAGAAGATTTAAAATTTGCAATTATTCTTAAATTATTGGTCACCTTTACATACATAGCACTTCGAAAGTGTTTGAGCCAACAAAAAAAATAAAGGAAATTCGATCACAAACAAAGAATCAAGGCACATGAAAATCCCAACTGCACGATCTTGACCATTATGATGGTCAGTGTATTGTTTAACATTTGTTCGATCTAACATGATTTTGTACATATAAACGAGTTCATTTTCCTAATTTGAGACACATATACAATTAAATGACTTTGGGATGAATCCTTTAGCTGCAATTCAGTATGAAGAACATATCATCTGTATCGCTTATGTGATAAGATTTGATTTAGATGTTAGCTATTTGAAACTCTCATACAAATGGGGGTTTCCGAAATATGAAAGCTAAGTTAATGGGTGGTTGAGTATGATTGCACTTTACCCAAAAACAAAAGGTTTTAGAGTATGATTGCACTTTGCCAAAAAACAAAAGGTTTTAGAGTATGATTGCTTTAATCAACTAGGCTGAACAATCATCTAGATTCTCCTAACCGGCCGTCCTAACAATTGCATTGCCAACACCTGCCATAAGATGAGAATCTCGTAATCAGCCTATCTTTCAAAGTTGAAGTGATTCTAAAAAACATAATCTAAATTAGCATCTTTATTGGTAAAGAAAGGAGAAGGTGGATAAGAAGGTCAACCTCTTAAGCTTTTTGGCTGGACTTTGTGACACTTCTGCATCAGAAAGAAGATACGTTGGTTGGTGTTTGTCTTGAAAATTTTTAGTGGTTGAGATCTTAGCCCAAATCTTTCAAGATGGAGGTTTAGTTAATGTCTTATGCTGAGTCATCTCCATATGTTGTCCGGCCACTTGGAAAGTAAAGGGCTCTTCTTTCGGTATTTGTACACAAATATTTTCATTTTGGTCGCTCCCATGTTTCTCTGTCAAAAAGTTTGACAAATAACTAAACAACAACATTTCACTTCATCCACAATTTCTAATTATTCACGGTCACATTGATTGATGCTTTATATTTGAACGAGAAATGCTTTAGTTACAAAAAAATCCCACAAAAGTGTGCACAGAAAAAGACTAAAGGATGGAGATTCAGGATGTACTTCTCCGGCAAATCAGTTCGCTAAGCAAAGGACTTCACATTTTCCATGACTCATGAATTTGGGATGAACGAAACGTGGGGATTGTGAAAATATATATAATAGGTTTTGCGTGCATGTAAAGATCTGCATTGCATACAAGAAAGTTGTTCTCACGTGGGTTGCTACCCTTCAGAGTACAAAGCTGAACTTAACAACTCTCTTTCTTTCCCCTTTCACTTTCTCTCTTGCTGTCATTTAGGGTTACCATAAAAGCTTCATGTTGGGTTTACTAAATACTCTCTCTCTCTTAAATGGCAACCACCCAATGAGGGGTCAGGGTTTCCTTGTACACGTGATAACACTATCTTACCAAACTATTTCATCATGAATTCTGTTATTCCTAATCATGTCAACTAATGTATCATACTTTAACTGGTTTTTCAATTGAAGTAATTGATTTAAGTAGTTTTATCTATTAGAACATTTCATAGTTGTATTGAAAACAAAAGAAATACTGAAAACTGCTGGAAATAAAGAAGCACACATGTTCATAAGTACATTGATCAACAGGATAAAAAAAAATAAAAAAGAAAAATATTCTTGTATAGCCTGTTCTCTTTATCAGCATTTTGAGACAATTAGCAAGATTTCGTTTTGATATGGTGTACACTCACATTGAGACAATTTACAACTTATTGTTAGATTTTTAGATCCTAATTAATGCTAACAGCATAAAAGCGAATATCTAGACTACCAAGTGTTAATCATGATAGGTACTACTAATTCAGTGAAGAAGCCAAGATACCAATATATACATGATAGGGCAATAACTAGATAAACAAGCTATTCATTGTTTTGATTTTTGTCATTTTTAATTAGATCAATTGATGTAGCATGTGTTAAGTTGCTTTATAAGTCAATCACTTCAAATACATTGTACGAATTCATGTGATTGGAGATAACAAAATCTAAAATGAACCATCTCAGGTGAGTTCTTTTTTATTTTATTATATTTTTATTAAAGAAAATGGTAGGATCGAGGGGCAATCAGATGTGGCTTTCTTTCGTGGGAGTGGTCATGGTAACACATTATCTACTGCAAATCGAACAGGAGGGACCTAGAAGGTGGGAAGCCATATGCGCTCCCTCACACTAGAGAATTTAACGAATTCTTAGGTAGCGCATACTTATAGTCTACGATGAATCCATATTTAGATTTGAATTTTGAGACTTAATACATCATGTCAAACTACATAAAGTAACCAAGGACCTCCCTTGGCTGTAGTTCATTTGCTAAATTGGTGGGGAGCCAAATGGTTGATCAGATGCGGGAAAAAAAAAAAGTGTGGTTTTTCCCACACCAGATCTATAACAAGTCGTTGATTAGGACGAAGTTATCCAGGTTGTCCACATAAGATGGCTACACGTCTGATGTTCGCCACCTTATGAAAAATCAACCCGGTCGGTGGGTGATTTTTTGTCTCTGTTGTTTTTTTTCAATGTTTACTTTATCTCTTTTCTCTTGGCCTCACCCATGTTCCCTTCGTTCCCTATAAATCTGCCAACCCTACTACACTGGTTTTTCCCCCTTCTGAGGTTCCTCTTCAGCCTTGGAGTTTGAAAAATAATCAGAAAAGGAATATTAAATTAAGTGGCTCTTTGTACAGTTAGTGGCACTGCATGTGCTCAGGAATATTACAGTTTTTTTGCTTTATATGAAGCAGTCCCACCTTCCATCCATTATAATTTCAGTGTCTGTATATATAATCACTGATCTCTTCTCATTGTTACCTCTCTCTCCCTCTCCTTCTTCTTCCCTTTCCAATTTAAATTCTTCCCCCTATTTTGAATCATTTGAGTTTGATATCTTACTCGCGATTGATAGAAATGGGTGAAGAAGCTATACAGGTAAGTTTCTGCATGTTCTTTGCATTTTAGAGTTTCATTAATTTTTATTGAGTTTTTGGCTGTTTTGGGGGGCTAAATTTCGTCTATCCTTATTGGTTGATATTTCATTTGCATTTGTAGGAACAAGCTACAGCAGAGGAGAAGAAAGAGGAGAAAGCAGAAGAGAAAAAAGAAGAGAAAACAGAGGAGAATAAGGAAGAGAAGCCAAAGGAAGAGAAGGAAGAGCCAAAACCGCCGTCTCCATTAATCTTGTACGTGGATTTGCATTGTGTTGGATGTGCCAAGAAGATCGAGAAGACAATAATGAGGATTAGAGGTCCCATTTCTTTAAAAATTGTTATACTGAAGTTTAGTTTCTTTGAGTTAATATGTATGCATGTATAGGAACGTGTGCGCGCTATAACTTCAGTTTATGATTGTCATCAGGAGTGGAGGGTGTTGTGGTAGACACGGCTAAAAACGAAGTGACTATAAAGGGGATAGTGGAGCCTCAAGCTGTGTGCATGACAATCATGAAAAAGACTAAAAGAAGTGCAAAAGTCTTATCCCCATTACCAGCCTCTGAGGGTGAACCCATCCCAGAAGTTGTTACTTCACAGGTCTTATGCAGTAACTTTAATTACTTGGAAACCAGAAGAAAAAGAAGAAGAAGAAGAAAATTTAGTAAAGTACTCAATTTTTTACTAGAATATTGAAAACAGTCTTGCTTTACCTCCAGGTTACTGGATTAGTGACTGTAGAACTCAAGGTAAACATGCACTGCGAGGCCTGTGCAGAGCAACTTAAGAGGAAGATACTCAAAATGAGAGGTACTACTAATGCTCACTTTCCCATTCTCTATAAGCTAAGTTAATTATTTGAGTGTGACTGACCAACTGCATGAAATAATGAGGAAAGTTGACAAGAAAGGAATCCCATAAAGAATGCTTTCTCATTCCTGGTTTTGCTTGAGCGTCTAGAGCCACTGCGACCTAGCCAAATCAGCATCTGGCTGATCCAAATGCACGGTTGGCCGTCTTATGTGGCATGTAGTCATCTTGGGTGTAACTTATATACTTCCAAAATTCCTTATTGTGCTAGTTCTTCTTTCCTGATTACCTGAAAGAAAAGGAAAAAGAAAAGAATTGATTACTAAAAGTCTCAACAGACGTCCCATGTTCCAAAATACCTTCTTCTGCATCTACCATTATTATGAAAAAAGTGAGCCTAAGTAATCTCTGAAGACTCTGTCTAACAGAATTGAATTGTACAATTCTAGAGAGAGAGAGAGAGACACACACACACACACATTACGTGGGATCTTATATTATTTAATGTTGTCCGTAGGGGATTTTCAAACAAAATGAACCCCAAATGAACGTTTAATGTATGTCAACAAATCATAAAGGACTATACAATTCAGTGAAATAATTGGAGAGGATTTTTATCCCTATAGGGAGCTGGCATGTTCTAATTTGGAAAAAAAAGCGAAATCATCAGACCCAATCTGTCTTAGGGAATAAATGAATCTCAAATTTGATTACTCATGTTGTGTTACAGGTGTTCAAACGGTCGTAACCGAGCTCAGTTCTGAGAAGGTCATGGTCACGGGGACCATGGATGCAGACAAGCTTGTAGCCTATGTTTATAGACGCACCAAAAAGCAAGCTCGAATCGTACCACAGCCCGAGCCTGAGCCCGAGAAGAAAGAAGAAAATAAGGAAGCCGAGAAGCCAGCAGAAGAAGCAAAACCTGAAGAAAAGAAAGAAGACAACGGAGAAAAGAAGGAAGAGGAAAAATCACCAGAAGAAGCAAAGAAAGAAGACAATAAGGGTGGTGAAGAAATCAAGGAATTAGAAGCCATTAAGGAAGTTGGAGGGGAAGGTGGCAACATGGATGAGGAGGGTATGAAGAGGATGATGTATTATTATCAGCCACTGTATGTGATTGAACGAATCCCACCTCCTCAGCTCTTCAGCGATGAGAACCCGAATGCATGTTGTATTTCATAATAATTTCTCATAATATCAAAGAATCATGTTATGAGAATGTAAAGTGTCAAGTAGCAGTGTTCAATAGCAGCAGCACCACTCGTGTGAGAGTGAGTAATGGAGTTTGGTGGAAGGCCAGAGTCAAATAATTAATGGAGTTACAGCAAATTGATTGATAATATAAATCAATATTCTGTATGATATTTAATTTGGATATATGCATACTATATTGCCATTTTTATCCAGAAACCAATCTAATAAGAATATTCTCAGTTGAAATATGTGTCCTTCGCTTGCATGCTTCTTTTGTGTTAATAGGGAATACTTTAATATCAATTTATTAATGTATCATACAAATCTGTATGAGTATGTGAATTTAATTTTGTAGATTTTTTTTGTTGCTATCACACTTCTTTTTATATAATTGCACGGCCTGCAGCCTGATATGGTAGTCAAACACAAACAAGCACAAAATTAAGGAAAAATTAAACTTTTTACCAACAAACTACCCTGTATTAACTCTCTAAACACTACACCATCATTCCACTTCGTATCTTACTATGTAAGATGTGGTACCTTTATCATCATTAGATGATAAATAATGATGATAAGTGTGCCACATCTTACATAGTGAGAGGAGAATATAGTGAGAGGAGAATATGGAGTATAGCGTTATTAATCATATATATATATATATATATATATAGTTAAATGCGCCATTATTAGAATATGATTGTTTAGATAGAACTTTTAATAATTTGGGGGTGAATATTTAAAATGAATATATAATAATTTATGTATAAAAAGTACAACTTACCCAAAATCAAATTCCCATGCAAATTTGCACTTATAGTAAGCGCACCTAATAGTATATAAATATCAGGAACTAATTCACATATTGATTTTAGGCATATCAAACAAATATTGATGTTATCTATGTGAAGGAATGGTAGCTTCCATCGGTACCTAAAAAAAGAATCTTTCTTTGTACCCTGATATATCTCATGATCATCTGGCCGGGAATACTATATATATGCAAGATTGTATCGTTTTGTCCACCTCCATAACAATGTGGAATCACATGCTATACATGATTAACTATTTGTTTAACGACTCTTTGTCAAGATCACCTGAATGAAGACAGATTAAGGGTTGCTCATCAAATCCTGTCGCACATGCATGGAAATATGGAATGGACTCATGTTTCTGAAGAATCCAATGGAAAATACTATATCCACATAAGCTGATTTAAGTGGAAATCGTCCACCGAAATTCATTTTTTTAAAAATTTTTTAATTAATAGTTAAGTAAGTGTTTTTTAATGAATATGCGATTTTTTGCTATTTTTTAAAAATGTCTAAGTAATTTAAAAAAATATTTGAAAAAAAAAGTTAAAAAAAAAATACAAATTAGCTGATCTGTGAGGATTCTCACTAGCCAGATCCTATGTGGCTTTAGCAATGCCCTAATCCAATACCCAATTATCCAACATGTTTAATTTTTTTTTTCTCTCTTTTACCTCATGACTGCATGCAATCATATAAATAAGAACAATGATGGAGTTTGTGTAATTACACTGAAATAAGCATTTAAAAAAAAAACTCATCACTTGTTTCCAAAATTTAAATTGATGAGAAGAACTAAATTAATTTAATTATTTATTTATATTATAACACTCTTATTAACTTTTAGGTCGAATTATAATAACATTTATTTTATTAAAATGTAACGTTAGATATAAGTCTTTAGTGTGAATATCGTCTTTCGCAAAACGTTAACCTTTGTAAAAAGTGGGCCCCACGAGAAAAATATGATTTGTTTTATACTTTTTTACAGTTAAATCTACTTTGTTTGTATGCTTAGAGCTTGTAGAAATCATTATTCTTTCATTTAAATTATTTACTTATCCTGAAAAAATAAAATTTAATATTTAATTTATATCCTAATACTTTTTAAATTACTTTTCTCAGTACTTATTACTTGAAGCCAATTAGATGAAAATGGAGTTGCATTGCAAAGTGAAATAATCTGGACCGTGCAGGTGATCAACATGCTCTTTCTTTCCCTTCACTTATCCATGGCTTCTGATGAAAACTTTCTACTTTCGTAATAATTACACTGAAATAATACATCATCTCTCTGATTCCGATTTTCACGTGTTGGTTTATAATAGAATGGCATTCAGAAACAGTAAAGCAAGCAAAGACTCGATCCATGGATTCCTGTGAGGAGCTCTGTGAAGTTGCAGAACATGCTTACGCTAAACAATCATTGTACTCCAAGTCATCAGAATCCATCTTTATGCAGTTCCTTTTTATTTTAGGGGTGCACTTAAAAGTAATTGTTAAGTTATAGAAAAAGTTCTGTTAAATATATATATATATATATAATCTTTGTGGATGTCACATGAAAATACAAGGATAGGATAAGGATGATACTGATAATAAGAAGGTTTTTTGAGATTCTCTGCGACAAATCAGAGGCGTGGGTTTCACATGGAGGAAAAGGTCCCACTGCGTTTGAGATCTGAGTCATCACCATTCTCAATAGTCCGAATGAGACACAAAAATCCATAGAACCCTGACTGGGACCCCATTCTCTCACATGGCAGAGAGTGATGCTTTGTCGATGATCAATGCTTGCATGTCGCACATCTGTGCTCATTTGTCTTATAAACAAGACACAGGGACTGTCAGTCACATTCAGACCACAGTGATCATGCATGTGTCAATCCTCTTAAGTTGAAGACATTGAGGTACCCTGATAAAGTCATTGAAATTGAAAAAGAAAAAAACTATTTTTACCGATAGCTGTGTCCGACTAGTCTCGATAATTTTTTTTTTGGTTTTATTTAATAATTAAAAAAATGTTTTAAAAAAATATTGTAATTTTTTAAAAAATGTTTAAAGATATAAAAAAATAAATGAGAAAAAAATAAAAAAATAAAAATCTTTTTACACTTATACGGAAACCATCTCGTGCTACACCCACAATTGAAAAATACTCGTTATAATGAAATAAAATTCAGGCCAAGAGAAAATCTATAAAAATTTTTTTATAAAAATAAATTTATAAATAATATCTAATTTTATATCTAATCATATTAACTTGTGAGTTTATTTTTATAAAATTCTTTAATTTATAGTTAAAACATTTCTTACAAGAATATATATATATACAAACAGTAGTATTTATGTATTTATTATATCTCTTCATGTATTTTTCAATGCGTAAATCCAGGGATGAAATTAGGGGAACAGGCCCCCCTCAAATTTTTATTTTTTTTTATTAATTTAATCTAAAATTATGTAAAAATAAAAGGAAAAGGGTATTGGATGTGAATTTTTTAAATTCCAAATATGTTTTATTTTTCATAAATCATATATATGCTCATTGATTTATCGTATATACCTAATTTTTTTAATTTGATTTATTATGTTGTATGTATGTTCAAATTAGTTTTAAATATAATAATATGAAATTTCATGGGTCATTTTCTTTACATTTTATTTTGAAAATTAACTTTAAGTTGAATAATATGGATAAGCCAGAAACTTTAAGTCATAAACATTGCTAAGACTACATTTCAAAATAAAAATAAATTGAATGAACTTTTTCAATTTTTAATAGTGTACTTAAGATAAGGTTTCAAAACAAATTAATAAATGAAAACTTTCTTATAAATTATTTGCTAGTCTATATTGACAAGGAATAATGTAATAATTAATGATCTTTATTTGTTGAAAGAAAATGAGATCAATTGGCATGTTTAATGCTTATTTTATTTTATTTTTTTTATTTTACATTCAAGCTTGAAATTTCCTATACATTTATGTACGTTTTTTAGTAGTTTTTATTATGAATAATGCTACTTTGTCCACTTATTTTAACAGCTCATATATTTAATTTTTTTTAATTTCTTTTACTTATTAATTAAAGAAGTAACTATTAGTGAATTAATATTTTTTATATATTTTTAAAAATATTTAAAAGTGTCAAAAAATATAAATAAAAAAATTAAAAAAAAAATTGAAAAGATGAATTTTACTAGAGGCACGCCCAACAGTGAATACTGAGCGGCACCCTAACAGCACTCTTTATTTATAAACAAACTTTTATATATCCTAAGGCCGCCCTCTACGTAAAGATATAAAGTTATAGAAATCGAAGGATTCATTTATCATGTAGTTAATATATCAAATAAAATTAAAAAGTGAATAATAGAACTCAAGAAAACAAAAAGATAAAAAGCATAGAACAGCTAATTAATTTGTTGACTAATCCTAATACAAGTGAAGATCGAAGTATCAGCCTACTTTTTTTTACTACTACCAATTAAGTAGCTTCTAGTACTCAGAAAAACTGTTCAATTTTATTTTTAGTATCCAAAACTTTGCTTCAAAAAACTTTTTTTATACAGAAAATTTTCTTCAATTTTTTTGAAAAAAAAATCGAAATCTACTTTTTTATAAAAAATTTACACAAGATCTGTACATTTAGAGCTGGTTTGGATTCAGATATGGAATGAAATGAGATAGTTTTAAATGAAAGATAGAAGTTAAATAAAATATTACTATTATTATTTTGAGATTTGAAAAAGTTGAATTGTTTATTATATTTTATGTAAAAATTTAAAAATTTTTTAATGATGAGATGAGATGATAAGAAACACTTTTCAAATTTAAACGTGGCCAAGTTTGTCTCTAGCTACCATTGGTACTCAATTCAATTACCTTTTTTCATCTACACCGTATACATGATCGGATTTTTGTTAGAACCCTCTGTCCCTTCCTCTTATATTAATATTAGTTTTAATCCTTAATTAAAAATAAAAAATAAAAAAAATTGTGCCTATTGCCAGGCTATGACCCACTCAATTCCAAATGCATGCGCAAAATATTAATTGATTCAATCATTAATCCCTAGTCATCACCTCGTAATAAAGTGAAAGGTCCTGATCATGATTGATGTTTAATTTCTCATCCTTAATTGCTTACACATGATCATGATGCAAATGTCAGTTCATTACTACATTAATCAAACAAAGAATGATCATACTCTTGACATTGTCTTATTTCTCCTAATATTCTTACGAGGTAAAGGTTGTCATCTCGAGAAAAGATTAATGCATGCATGGGGCATGGTATAATCCAATGAGTGTAGAAAATGAAACATCGAAACGGAACATGCATGTTTGCTTGTGGTGAAAGAGAAACAACTCTAAATTAATATTATACTTTAATAATTCAGCTTTTATTTATGATCTCAAGTTTCCCAATAAGCAGAAATCGATCGAGCTTCGTTGATAAGGAAAACAACCCACATGGGAGCCAACATCTATGACTAGTAGCATCGAACCCCACGAAAAGGGAGATCAGATGCAATGAACTTTTGGTTACCCAGAAAAGATGATGACACAGCTTTGCACTCATCATCCAAGTCATCACCCCACATTCATTCGAAACAAGAAATTATGATCCCCAACCAAAGTCTCTTTAATTGATCAGAGCATAATCCTCTTCAACCAACTCAAGACGTCATGAAAGAAAAAATGTGAAGGAAAGGGCAACTTTCTTTTCTGGGGAATCTTGGATATAATCATATATAATGATCTTAGTCGACCTTAATCTATGTGCTATTAATCCCATATAAGGCCTTCGATAACTGAAATAATGATCATCAATTACCAACTTATAGTTCGGAAGCAACAAGAATCCAAATCGCTGTGGATATAAAATAATAAAAGCAGAGAGCAGTACGTTATTTGGATGCGAGTTAACTTGTGCTAGCTTTCATTAATGGCGGACATGCAGATAGTTCCTGCTTCCAAGAATGTGGAAGCACAGTACGTGGAGATGATGGTGCCTCTGTACTCTTATGGGTGTGAGAAGAAAATAAAGACGACCTTATCCCATCTCAAAGGTAAAGTACTTCAAAGAACTCCTCTCTATATTTCTAACTGCAACATAATCAATAAACCAGTTGTGTAGTTTTTGCAGATCAACTATATATAGCATTCATGCGCCATTATTTTAAAGTTCTGTTTCTTTAAACATTTTGATATGCAAGGTCATGATCATGAGGTTGTTTAACTAAAGTTGATCAGCAGATCATGAATAATACTTGTTTTTTGTTGTCGTTTGTAAGTGATATATATATATATATATTCTTGTCATGAAGTTATGGGCATGAGCATCTTTTTTTAATTAAGCTAAAATATAATCAATCCCAGGGTCCTTGTTATAACCAAAACACAAACAAATAAAAATAAAAAACAAAGACAAAAACACACGAGCAAAAAATAGTTAGAGAATTAATACTTGTTGTAACTGATCATGTGATATAGTTCAGATTGTAAAACTCATTTTATTATAAAATAAATCTAATGTTTTACATTGATTCACATCAGTTATAAGGTTGTTTTTATATATAAGATCATTTTATAGATATATTACTTCTCAAAGTACTATATACACACATAACCATACATGCAGGACATGAAAACCCACACAAAAACTCATTTACATATCATGTAAGCAAAACCAGCTCTTTCAAGCCACAGAAAACCGGCCCATAACCTCTTTAGGAACTTGTTTTACATCCACTACGACTACAGAAGAAGTACCCCTAGTTGCCAGCCGAAAATCAGCAATTTGGTTGGCTTCTCTACACACATGTCGAAACTGTTCATTAAGCATAATTCTTACAGCTTCAATCTCCTGCCAAACATCCAACTCCCAATACGCATCACCCAATCCATTCACTTAACCAAGAGGTAACAACACTACTGAATCAATTGAATTCCATCTCCACATTCCCAAGATTCTTTGAGATGCACAATCCCAAACCATCTAATATAACTCTCGTTTCTGCCAAATTTGATTACCAAGATCAAGTCAGAACTATTCTTGGAAGTTAAACACTGGCCGTAAGCCCATACATACATACATACATACATACATATATTTACCTGTATGATGTTATCATTTCCCCAGCTGGTCCATAAATCAGAAAACTAGCAGATCATAGCATGCATGCACCATCTCATATATGTGATAATGGGATTGGACCACTTCCTTAAGTTAATGAATACATCGACAGTCACTCCATCATACACGTACAAAAACAAAAAACGTGAATATATAAAAGAAAACTAGCACAATGGCATAGATAGCAGTGTCAATGATGTCTGTATGAGATATATATACATTATTGTATAAGTCATTAGTAACACCAAATTCGTGCATCTGTTAGGTCCAAAAACTCAATCGCCCCATTTGTCGAGGAAGAAGGTCCACCCCAAAAATTAGGCCGCAATCAATATTGCTTTTTTGGGCCTTCACTTTACTGACACCATCATCATTGCTTACCCACCGTGATCCTTTGCATTATAAGTGAAACGTCGATTGTGGATAAGAACTGCTACCACCTAAACTTTTTTCACCAGGGAGGACTAGTCAAATAAAAATGAAATTGAGAGTAAACGAAATGCATGGCTTTTTGGTGTCCCAAAAGAGCAAAACATTCAAATTATAAAACAGACAATTTTTTCCTTTTCAAAAAGTAAGGTTAATACTATATAAATATATATGTATATGCAATACACTACTTTGATGCTGTGATAAATTATTGTTTATTTGAAAACTTATATTAAATGATAAAAATTAGTTTGATAATTTACTCGAATCACCGTAGTTTAGCAACCAATTTAATTAATAATATCATATGTAATGGCAGGGATATACTCGGTAAATGTGGATTATAATCAGCAGAAGGTGACCGTGTGGGGAATTTGTAACAAGTACAATGTGTTAGCAACCATAAGGGGAAAGAGAAAAGAAGCACGATTTTGAAATCCAGAAGACAACATGATCAAAATATTAGAAGAATCGTCACAACCCCCATCATCACCACCACCAAATTCGACTTCTCTAACATCAGACTTCAAGCATTCTTTAGCCCTGAGTACTATGGGCGCTCGATCTCTAAGATGGAAAACATGGAGGAAAGTCTTCACTAGATCCTATTCCTTCTGAAAGGATTTATATTACTTATTTATTTAATTCCTTCTCACAGTCGAAAATGAAGAATATTGAGTGCAGATTCAGCCAGCAATTAAAACACATTGCGTAAAAGATCTTATCATTTTGTGTGTGTGTGTGTGTGTGTGTATATATATATATAATTGCTTTATTTCTCCATCATTAATATATATCATGTAGACTCTCTTTGGTCGTGATCGATCTGTGTTCCAAAGGGTACACGGTGATGCTTCTTTTTGCCTAATTTTACGTCGCTCATTGGATTTGAACAAGCTAACTAAATATTGCCATCTTTCTCCTAATTCTGTGAACTTAACCCCAAATTAAGGGTCAGAATAGGCATGCGCATGATTCAGTCTCTAGAACGAACTATTCATGGAGCACGTAATTGGAAAATGGTGGACGCGCGTGGCCTTCATAAGTCGTGCATGTTAGGTGAAAAAAACCAAATGATTTCTGACCTTTACCAATATTGTTTCATTCTCCGACTAGTTATATATATTGGGAGTTTGACAACACCAAACACCATTATTCATGCCTTACAATCTGGGAAATGCTGGGAATTTTTAATTCTAAATTTTATACATGATAGAAGAGTCCTCAAAAGTTTTAAATTTTTTATAATTTCTTTGTATACTTGAGTTGGTTCAATTTGCACGTACGTAGTGACGTTACTTTATAGGATTGTAATTAACGATGGAACATGCATGGTATGAACAAATATATAATATATCGAAAATATAAAATATGATAGAAATTAAAATAGAGAAGAGAGAGAGTGAGAGACAATTTGAGAGCAACACAATCTTTATTATTCTCATCATGTTATTGAATACAAAATGAGATAATTATTAAATGTGTTGCAATACTACATATAGTCAAGAGTTGTGTAAGCGTCGCACACTCATTTTGAAAAAGAGTGAAACACACTATTAAAAAATTAATTTTTTTACATGAATATTATATATATTTACTTACATTTTTTGAAATGAGTGTGCAATGCTTACGCATTCTATAATTACAAATTTCATTTCTCATATTGAATAGAGAGAGAGTATGTGTGTGAGATAAATATCTTCATCATAATGAAAATCAAATCACTTGATATGATAATTATGAAAACTAAATCAGTTGATTTGATAATTATGAAATCAAATCAGAATAATAATTAAATCAGATTATTGATTTGATATTGTTTACAACATATATCTTCTCAAACTCAAGGTGGAAAATTTTAAAATTTTGAGTGTAGCTTTCATATCTATTGATTGATCCCGCTCGATCCGTACAGTCTTTCCTCTCATACTCGATCTCTCGCCGTCGCCGTTCAGTCTTCTCAGATTCTCTCCCTCTTGTCGTCACCCCCAATCCCAGGTATTTCTCTCTCCTTGTGCAATACCACACGGTGGGCAAACGGCCTTAGTATCAATCCGCTCTCGACATCCAGATGAAAGCATCAGCCTACGGGAAGCAAGGGATTGCGGGGTTGGGGCTGCCCGCCAGGGAGGTGTGGTTAGCACCCGGCCCTAGGTATAGCCAAAAAAAAAAAAAAGCATCGGTTTCTTGACTACATGTAGGATACACTTTATCGACAAGTTGCTAACCCATCAAGTGAGGATAGCTAGGGGAGATTTTTTTGGATTAAAGGAAGAGAGAGAGTTTTTTTAAACGTTTTGAATATATGGTAATTAAGTACGCTAGCTTTGCTAGCTAACATATTCCTTGATCACATTTACGATATGTATGTGTGTGTGTGTGTGTATATATATATATATGTGTGTGTGATTAGGAAGTAGCTCCAGAGTACGTAATTCAAAGGTACTTCTTTACCATAAAATGTTCGAAGTTAGAAAAACATGACCAGGCAGGTCACATGTCATTCTCCTACGTCCTTTCAGAGATTATCTTAGACTGTCTGATAATGCCAAAGCATCCCATTCTTTCAAAATAAATAATACATGCTTTCAAGCCACTTCATCCGATATCCATCATCCTATCCAATAGGCTCCTTCCACACAAGCCAAAAATTGTCAAAGAAAAGAAAAGAAAAGAAAAAGTTTCAAAACGTGATAACACGAGGTACTCACACAAGACAAGAAACATCTTGGCAAACCGATAACGTGGTTAATTGTTAACCTTAATGATTACCGTTTGCGCGTCAGCTGACCAAGATTAACACCATCTTGGGACCAGTTTTTTTCTTGATATGATGCGCCTAACCCCCACATGCAATATATCAGAAAGTACCGTCCACAAAGTTGCAGCCTGCTATCTATCGATCCCGGCCCACATTCTTATAAATTTGGCCGCTGTTTTTCCCACCACCAAAATCAATCTCCCAAAGCCAGCCACACGTTATATATAACTATTCCCACTTTTTATTTGTTTGGGACTTTGAAGCTTGAATCTGTACTTTCTAGGCGTCTCTTGTTGCAGTGCTTTCACACAAAGGAAGAAGGAAGAAAAGAAGATGATGATGGTTGCTGTAATGGCGGAGCTCTTGGGGGAGTATACTGCGGCACTTACAAGGATGACGGAGTGGCTTCTACCACCAAGGCGTAGCATGCATTTTCACGGTCTCAGGAATCTTCGTCTGAGTTCTCCAGCTTCGACCCAAGACGACTCCTCATTCATTGTTTATTTTTAGCTGCTGATAAGTATGTTTTAGTTAGGTCACCATCTTAATTCTTCATACATATATCTTTTTTCTTTTTTTTGCAAAACTTTGATGCTATATATCTTGAATGTTGTTTAGGAGATTCTTCTGGGGAGGCTTTAGATTTGGGGTTCAACAGTACTGGCTAGAATTCCTCAGATTTCAGTTAAATTATTATGTCAGATTCATTCTTTACTTCAGAAAAGTAATAATGCAATGTTTGAATGAACTCTTGGGTCTTTTAGTTTTTTCTTATCTTACCTTCCTTAAAGGCTGGTGGCAATCAAGAAACTACAGTACCAATGACTGCAAAATTGAATTTAATGTTGTGTGATGATGCAAGGTTCCGTTTATGAAATGCTATTATTGGCAACACGACAAATTCATTTGCGAAAAGTTCACATGCAGAACATTATCACAGGAATTTAATTAATTAACCTAACTTAAAATTATAAAACCAGATAATGATGGAGGACTAGTACTAGTACAGGGATCTCTTTAAATTAATGCTATTATTGGCAACATGACAAATTCGTTGAGTCGACTACTTTATCCTGATTATTGAGAGTCATGTATCTCGAATATAAATTTTATGTACAGTTATTTTTATATATTTTTTATTTATTTTATTAATATAATTAATTATATATTTTTTTAAAAAATAAAATAACTGTACGATGGATGTAAGCATGCAAACCTTATGTTATAGGTTATTAATTCTACAAATTTTTATTTTATTTTTTTCTATTATCGTTCATAACATGAATAATTACAGTATTAATAGTACTAGTTATTTAATATTTTAGTCGAAGTTAACGGATCTCTATATCCTCTTTGATTGTCGCCTGCATGCCTAAAAAATTATTTACCTCGTAGAATGATTACATTAATAGTTGATCTTTCGTTTTCTACGAGAAACTTTAGATTTCACGTGAATAAAATATGAGATTTGAAAAAGTGATTCTAATAAAAAATTAATAATTGTTACTGAAGAAATACATATAATTATTGGTTAAAAGCAATTAATGAACTATATATAAGCATGCATAAGCCTTTTGAATATTACCATAAAAAGGTTAAAGTAGGCGCTGTTAACGAGTTAATTATAATCAAACCACTCATATCATATGAATATATTCCCATAAATTTAGGGTACAAACACATGAACCAATCGACACCATGCTATATCTAGCTATATGTTTGATATTAATAGAGCAATCAGTTCGATTTATAATAGGAAAAAGAAAAACATCATGATTTGCAGCTAATCTAATAAACTTTTTGTCAATAAATAATGAACTTGGAATCCAATTAATTGGCCTCTTCTATAAACAGGATTTTTGAAAAAAAGGGCACTTTGTACCTATTGATAATCATAAGATTGAAAATTAGAGTAAGACTCGATCTTAAAGTTTTTGCTCGAAATCTAAAATCAAGTGGGAGAGATCGATCGATAGACTTATGAAGTAGGTCATATATTATTTATCTCACATTATGAGTTTTTGGAGTAAAATTATTTGATACTTCATAAATATCGTAGAGCATGATATTTCATGAGACAAAGATAATGATCTCTTTTTCACTTCAATAGTATCTATTTAATGTAAACCATGGTGTATTTTAGTCATTGATTTTCGAAAAGTGATTAAATTGATAACGAAAGGGTAAAAACATCCATGTTTTACAAATAAAGTGAATACAATCCATTTCAAGAGAAATGAAAAGAATCATATTCCCATTTCATGTTCTGATTTTTTCTTAATCTAAGACTTAAAAAAGTCGATCAAGGCAGAAATTTTGGCTAGGGATCCTTCCTTGACATATAATTGCATCTTTTTTTTTTTTTTGAATAAAACCTCTCTTTCATTTCATTCATCAAAACATTATTCAATACAATACTGATCAAATTGTACATATCCATCAATAACTGTAGGACCCTCCTCTAACCATACCCTCTCCTCTTCACATTGTAATGCTAGTTTGGTTACTTGATGAGCTACAACGTTAACATTGCTTTCTCTAGGAGTATACTGCAGCTTCCAACTTTGTCTTCTCTTGAAAACAGACTTGATATCCTCAATAATCTGACCAAACGATGAATAATTTGGTTCCTGCATGTGTATATCCTTATCCTTTATAACAACTGATGCATCCCTTTCAAATATTACATTTGATAACCAAATTTCCCCACAAAGTGTCGACGCCCTCCAGAGAGCATTGAGTTTCACAATAACTAGGTTATTAACATTATCTCGAGGAATACATAGTGTGGCCATCGATTCCCCATCCCCATTTTTGAACACCACTCCTGCTCCCATCTTAACATTTCCACAGTCTAAGGCTGCATCTCAGTTAGCTTTCAAGAACACACTGTTGGTTTAATCCTCTTAACCAATCTGTTCAGTGGAGTTGGCTCCCCCTCTATTGCCTTCAAAGACAGTTGAGCTTACTATTATTCTTCAAATTTGACCTTTGTCATGTTGAAAACAGCACCCAGACTATTAAACTTTCCCTCAAAGAGAAATTTATTCCTCATGAGCCAAATTCTCCTTAGTACACATGCCGTTTCTTCCAATACTTAACCCTACAATTTATCCACCATCCTCTCCCATAGGCTGATGAAATTCTCCTCTTGATTGCACCATTTCTTAAGTGAATTGGGGGAATGATCAACCCACACATCAGTTGTTGCATTACAACTCCATAATACCTAACATGTTGATCCTTCCACCTCATCCCCTACTAGGCTCCAGTAGCATTGAAAAAAGCAAGCCTTAAAGCCATCTGGGCCTAGAGATTTTAATGGGGCCATCTGGTATAGTGCCTCTTCAATTTTTGCTCTAGTGAAATCCTTCGACAACATATCATTCATTTCTTGAGTCACCCTTACCTCCATCTCCCCCAAGCAGTGTTCTATAATTTGCATTGATGGGTTATTGGATATGTACACCTATTTATAATGCTCCTGAAAAGCTTGTTATATACCAGGTTCAGTAGTTCTCAGTTGAGCTTGGCCATCTCTCACTTCCAAAATTCTGTTCTTCTTCCTTCTCTAAGATGCACATGCATGAAAATAACGTGTTCCTATCCCGGCCACTTTGATACTAGTCCTTTTTAGTTTGCTGCCTCCACTTTATATCTTCTAGATCTAACAGTGTTCCCACCTCTAACTATAGTTCCTTGATCTAATTTGCATTATAAGGTCCCTTATTCTCTTGTAACTCCTTTAACTGTTGTGACTTCTCTCTGATAGCAACTCCACTAATTTGTATTCTCTCCCCTGCTCCAACTAGCTAAAGCTTTAATACAATTTGCTAGGGAACTATGCACCTTTTTATATTGTTTGATGAATAGGTCCACATCTTCCATCCCCTCTCTACAACCTTTGCACATTCCTCAATCTTTAATCAGCAAGCCTTAAACCTAAATACCCTTCTGTTTCTTCTCCACCTTAGAGCCTTATTCTTAGCCACCACCAACATGTTCTGTGGTCTGAACACCTTGCCATCATACTTTCTACTTTGACTTCTAAAAACAGATTTTTCCAATGTAGATTGGATAAAGCTCTATCCAATCTTTCCTTGACATCCCAAATCAAGGAAAGGATCCATTGAAAGGATCACCTCTATATCCTAAATCAAATAATTGATTTCCTTCCAATGACCCTAAAAGCTTCCATCTGAATCTCAAGCCTACCTCCCCCCTTCCTTCTCTTGTTGTCCCAAAATTTCATTAAAATTACTCACAACATACTAATGTATCTCTTTTAAATTAATCCTTGACAACAAATCATAGGATAGGTACCTTTTACTTGCCTCTGGGTGTCCACAAAATCTTGTCAAAAGTCATTTCACTTGTTTTGATTCCTCAACTATCCATCCACTAATGTGTCTCAAAGAGAAGTTGTATAATTCAAACTAAACTTCTTCTTTCCATAGAATAGCTAACCCCCCACTCCTTCCAACCGAATCCACCCGAAAGCACCATTCAAAACCTAATTTCCTTCTAATAGCCTCAAGTTTAGTCACTTTCAAAAGTGATTCCATCAACAACACAATTTTGGGACACTTATCTTTTACCATCTAGTAAAGATCTTAAACTGACCAATGGTTCCCAAGCCCTCGGCAATTCCAGCTCCAAAGATTCATTGCTCTCGGTGGGGTTGATCCACACCCTCCTCCGATTTTTCATAAAACATACATCCTCCACTAACATATTCCTTCCTACTTGTCTTTCCTCAATTCCCATCATCATACTTTTCAGAATTTTCATCAAACAACTATAAACTTCTCTTTCTATCCAATGCAGAAATATAATACTGACTTACCTTCCCACAATGCCTTGCACATCTCTTCCAAGAGTTCCTGGTTGCCACTGACTTCCCCCTTCCTCGAGTATCCAAAATCTTCAACTGAATAGGTGCAATATTTTCTTAAAACTGAACCTCATGTGACTCCCTTTTATTAATTTCAGGCCTTTGTTCCTAATCCTTCTGTTTTGGGCCCCCCAATCTTTGCTTTTAACTAGGCCACTATGGGAGTCGTTGACAGACCCATCATGACCCTATTTAATCCTACCAGATAAGGAATGTGAGATCAGCAAGTCCTTCTCTAGTACTCCCTTATTTAACTTCATAGGACTCTCCTTTTTCGAAATTTGAATTCCACCATTATTTTCAACCCCTAAAATCTTGATAACGAACTCTCTCCCCTTGCACCTTGCTCCTCTACACTTCGTCTTCCTCCTTTAGGATTGAGCTCGAGCTAGCCATCCAAGCTTGTAACTTCCATTCACTATCAAAATTACATGATTTGTCCTCTTTATTCAAGTTCATCCCAATCCACTTACTATGCCTTTCACTGTCAACTCTTAACCAAAATCCATACTGAAAATCAATACCATTACCCTGATTTCTTGCTCCAAGTCCCAAATTACAACCTTGTTCTTCATGTTGCATCCTTCCATATCTAAAATACAGTTTAGGAAGCTTTTCATATTTCACTGGTACCCACATACTGCTATTAATAAAATTGATCGTTCGTCCCCTCGCTACAGCCTCATACAACTCAACCTCAACACAAACCCTTAAATAATTCTCCCAATCTACTTCATCTTATAATATATCCATCTCTAACACCTTCCTAAGAGCCCCCCTATTTGTTCACCAATTTTTCTATTTATGCACCCCATAGGGAGATTATGGAGTTGAATCCAAAAGAGCTTGCTAGTAAACTTAAAGTGATCCGGTTGTGTGAAGCCATCAAACGGTTTCAAAATGAAGAAATTCGTATAAAAAAGCTAAGGTCTTCCTTCCAAAATTCGGTCTTTATCTCTACAATTTGTGAAGGTAATTATGAATGTGTTCTAATGAATTTCCTTAAAAACCATTGGTTTCTCTACTCTCCAAATTTTGAGCATTGTGGATCGAACCACCTCTCTTCCAATACGTCTATCCATACAAACCTTCCCAATTAGACTCCTATCCTCTACCTCTCACCTCTCCTCCCTTGATGAAATCTGTATGTCAATCCCTGCTTTCTTAGATTCATTGAAAGATAGCTCCTTCCATGCCTCTCCCAACTCATCCATTACCTCAATCAACACCTCGTTCTCTACCAATCTTCGTCTCCTCAACCACTAGGGAAACCCCACCTCACCGGTACTCTTCTCAATGAAAACAGAGAACCACTTTGTACTCAGGGACTCACACTTCACTCTTATTGTTCTCCTAAGAGAGAGAAAAGCGAAGACTAAATCTAATCATTTGTTATCCATTTGTATATATGTGTTGACTATTGTGCTCCTTCACTAGTCCCACATCGGTGGGATTAAAGGAAAGGGGCATAGGTTTCAATTATAAATAAGAGGCTTAGTCTCTTAGTTTAAAAGCACCAGTCAAATGTTTAGCTAGTAACTTTTGACTCTAGTTAAATTCCTCTGTTGTCCATTTTTGTAAAATGGGAAGAGGTGTGAGTTAAAGTTTTGCTAGTGGGGAAAGCTTTGTGGGTGTGTTTGGGGTGAGGAGAGAAATTATGTGATTGTAACAATTTTTCACATAGTGGATTTTATTCTCTGGGTCTGCTGGTTTTTCTCCTGTTTTGGAGTTTCCACGTAAATTTCTTGTGTTGTTATTATTTCTCTATTTTTCTTGTTATTCCTGCAAAGAGTATATCCTAAGGGGGGTGAATTTGGGAGGTCCAAATTCCCAACAATTGGTATCAGAGACACTAGGTTCTTTTTGTGGGGTGAAGTTTTGGTGTGGTAGTGTGGATATGTATAGTCTAAGAGGGTTCTGTCTAGGAGATTGGAAATTTTAAGTGTGTCCATTGTAATCCTCCAATCTTTCATGGGAACTTACTTAGTGAGTTACTATTCATTTTTACGGTAAAAATTCATCAAGGCGATGTTAGGAATGAGGTGGAGAAATTGGTTTACACAAGAAGTTGAAGGGCAGATCAACCCCTGAAATCAGCAGTGATACTAGCGACTGGTGGAACGGCTAGTACAAGGAGCTGGTTCGGCAAGTGGCTCCAAGTCAGTAAATGGAGATACTGGTATTGATGCTAACGTTGTGTCTCTCTCCATGGAAAAAGGGACACGTACGTCCTTATGGCATGCCGTTAATTCCCAAAGTTGCCATGATAGAGGATGTGCTAATGTTAGCGGGTCCACAAGTTTACACACATGCATTGGTTTGGCATTGATGCAGGGTGTGTGGTGGAAATTCATGTCGATGGCTGATGAACTTCCAGGAAAGCCAAACGTGGAAGTTACACCATAATTTTCAGCAAGGTTATTTTCGACATGGGCCGAAGTGAAATGCTTGGAATTGGTTTATTATGAGTGGATATGCTTTTATGGTGAAGCATGATAGCAGAAGTTTTGAAGATCTTCATTGAGATGGAGCTTGACTGTGGGACTAGTCAAAGTCGCAAGGTGGAGATTGTTGACTATTGTGCTCCTTCACTAGTCCCACATCGGTGGGATTAAAGGAAAGGGGCATAGGTTTCAACTATAAATAAGAGGCTTAGCCTCTTAGTTTAAGTGCACCAGTCAAATGCTTAGCTAGTAACTTTTGACTCTAGTTAAATTCCTCTATTGTCCATTTTTGTAAAATGGGAAGAGGTGTGAGTTAATTCATCAAGGCGATGTTAGGAATGAGGTGAAGAAATTGATTTACACAAGAAGTTGAATGATAGATCAACCCCTGAAGTCAGCAGTGATACTAGCAACTGGTGGAATGGCTAGTACAAGAAGCTGGTTTGGCAAGTGGCTCCAAGTCAGTAAATGGAGATACTGGTATTGATGCTAATATTGTGTCTCTCTCCATGAAAAAAGAGACATGTACATCCTCATGACATGCTGTTAATTCCCAAAGTTGTCATGATAGAGGATGTGTTAATGTTAGCAGGTCCACAAGTTTGCACACAGGCATTGGTTTGGCATTGATGTAGGGTGTGTGGTAGAAATTCATATTGATGGCTGATGAACTTCCAGGAAAGCCAAACGTGGAAGTTACACCATAATTTTCAGTAAGGATGTTTTCAACATGGACCGAAGTGAAATGCTTGGAATTGGTTTATTCTAAGTGGATATACTTTTATGGTGAAGCATGATAGCAGAAACTTTGAAGATCTTCATTGAGGTGGAGCTTGACTGTGGGACCAATCAAAGTCGCAAGGTGGAGATTGTTGACTTGTGCTCCTTTGTTTAGTCCCACACCGGTGGGATGTAAATTAAGGGGCATAGGTTTCAAGTATAAATAAGAGGCTTAGCCTCTTAATTTAAGTGCACCAGTCAAATGCTTAGCTAGTAACTTTTGACTCTAGTTAAATTCCTCTGTTGTCCATTTTTGTAAAATGGGAAGATGTGTGAGTTAATGTTTTGCTAGTGGGGAAAGCTTTGTGGGTGTGTTTGGGGTGAGGAGAAAAATTATGTGATTGTAATAATTTTTCACATAGTGGATTTTCTTCTGTGAGTCTGGTGGTTTTTCTCCTGTTTGGGAGTTTCTACGTAAATTTCTTGTGTTGTTATTATTTCTCTATTTTTCTTCTTACTCCTGCAAATGGTAGATCCTCTTAGTTTAAGTGCACCAGTCAAATGCTTAACTAGTAACTTTTGACTCTAGTTAAATTCCTTTGTTGTCCATTTTTGTAAAATGGGAAGATATGTGAGTTAAAGTTTTGCTAGTGGGGAAAGATTTGTGGGTGTGTTTGGAGTGAGGAGAGAAATTATGTGATTGTAACAATTTTTCACATAGTGGATTTTCTTCTCTTGGTCTGGTTGTTTTTCTCCTGTTTTGGAGTTTCCACGTAAATTTTTTGTATTGTTATTATTTCTCTATTTTTCTTGTTATTCCTGCAAAGAGTAGATCCTAAGGGGGGTGAATTTAGGAAGTCCAAAATCCCAACAATATGCTCTGGTTGTTAAGACTTCAGTGTTAATATATTGCTACATCGGCTATCTTTTTTATCCACCTTGATAAATAGTTATAATAGAACAATCATTTGATTAGGGAAAGTAAAACGTACAGCCTGTAATTGGCTAAATCAAGACAAGTAAATAACATTAATCGAGGAGATCAAAATTGAAACAATCCATGTTCTGATGAGTGGTATGATGTTCAACACCTAATTCTTCATGTTGGAGCAACGAGATCTCAACAAAATTTGGATAAAAAGGTAGACTTATGTCTAAAACTAAATGGGAAAAATCAAAGAATAAGAGAAAGAGGAAGACGAAACGCTCAAGTACTATAAGTGCTAGCTACTCTATTGCTTGATCACTTCATTGTTTAGACTCTCATTATATTTTTTTCCATGAAATATGTTTAATTATTTTGTTTTCAAATTTTATATTTTCCATACTAAGCCGATTTGGATCGATCAAAAACCGACCACTAATCCATTCAAGTTGGTGTTGGTAAGGAATTCTAACTCCGAAATAGTCAATGTACAATCTATATTTCAGAAGGATCAATCGAGAAGGTTCCATCCTTGATTTGGAGAGAAAATAACTCCAAGAGTGCGTTTAGTTGACGAAATAGGGGTGCCGGAAAGACCAGTTATTCCTGCAGAAGAACCATCCTTTTGTTTGGTTACTCTTAGGACTACTGTCATGAAATAACATTCCTTTTTTCAAAATAACGTGAACGAGCATTCCCGTAATCAAACATGTCCCAAGGACCAAGATCTATTTTGCTACAAATGGGTCGGATCCAAGGGCCCTTGTCCATCCTTTGGACTGGGTCCAATTCTGGACTACTAGTATTAATAAACATAGCACCAAATGATCGAGGTCCATCGGGCCGTAAATCGGGGGATGGGTTATTAGGCAGTCTACAGAGTGGCCCATTAAATGCACGCTTTTGTGGAGCCAGCATTTAAGCATGCAATGCTGTTTTGGGCTTGAACCCATGCTTTATTTGTGCGGTAGGCCCAAATTTTTATTTTGTATTTTAGTCTCCCACAGTCTCAAAGCCATGCTTTATTTCTTTTTATTTTGGTATATCATGTCCTCAAAATTATATTACGTTGACTTATTTCTTTGGCGATGTAAATAACAAATCTTCAAGAAGATTGATTTTTCAGCCAAGTTTTAATTATTTTCTAGGCTTATCAATTCATACCATAATTTTACGCTAAGGACATATGTCCTGATAGCACATGACCCACATTTCTAAAATAAAGATCTTGGATTCGCCCCTCCTCCTCCAATATATCAAAAAAAAAAAAAAAATACAATTTCATACCATAATATGATTAGATAAATATTTTTTGAAAGAAACCCTAAAAAGGAATCAAAATTTAAAGCAAGATTACCCAAAATAAAAAGAGATTAAAAAATAGTATTAAAAAAATAGATTAAATAATAAAAAGAATTTGATAATTTTAATCAGTGGCTTCTTTGTAATTGGCATCAACGTAGCAAGAGTCACCTAATCAGTGTCTCCTTTTTCCTCGGTTGAAACAGAGACCACCACGCTGTTCTCTCTATTTCGCTCGTCTTTATCTGGTATTAATCTCTGTAGTAGTTTTGATTTTCTGTACAATTTACCAGCACAACACTGTTATTCATTAACAGGTTTCATTTTATATCTCTCAGATGATTATCTATTTTACATGTTTATATTTTGTGATTAATATTGTTCTTGATCGTATTTATCTATCAACTTCTTTTGAATTCTTTCGATATAAGATTTTATTCTTACTTGATTGTCCTTGGTATGATATAAACTTATCTGGGTTTTGATCAGTTTGACTGAATTTCTCCGACAACCAACGAAATTAAAAGGAAAAAATATATATGATGAGCTTTTGGCCGCCGGGTTATGGGTCTTACGGTCATGGAGGATCTTCAGCATCATCTTCCAATCTATCGGCTTTAGCGCCGCCTTTTATGGTTGTTCCAAAACCCATTTCAAGCCCACTTGTAGATTTGACTGAACCCTCTTATGGTGTTCCCTCGAACTCTTCTTTGCACAATTGGCTCCCTTCTCACTATCCCAATTCTGGGCCTGGTTTATTTCCAAACCATGGTCCAGAATACGATCCAGTGCCTTCATCAGATGCATATGGATACGCTGCCTCGCAGTATATTGGGTCACTTGATAGCCATTTGTCTCCATTGAGCCCTGTTTCATCAGCACCGGTTGATACATACTTGTATGTTCAACACTCTGACGGCATGGAAACTAGTACTGTTAAAGCCCAACAATTTTATCCCACATATGCCCCACCCGGAATTGAAGACCTTAGTCCTTTGGTCGTTCCGGATGACAATAGTTATGATTGGTTATCTTGTTCCAATGTGGCAACCTGGGATGGATCCTCCAACAATGATCATGCTCAATCTGGTTGGGATAATACAGTTGATTGGGTTAGCTCATGTAATGGACTCGGAGAGTGGGAGCATGGTAAGCAGCTCGAGATTGATGGCAGTTTTCGTTCAAAGGGGTTGACTATGGGTGATTCTTCTTCCATTTACAAGAACGATGTGAACCAAGGTATCTCTTCCATGACTTGTCACATATATCCTTATTTCATTATGAATAATGTTAGATACAGTCATGGATTGTAGAAGCACCGTGCACTTGTTTTAAAAAGAGTTTTGCTACGTACAAGCGAATTTGCATATGAATCTACGTACCAATACTGTTGCCTTCTTATTTAAAATTCAAATTTGTATCATTTTCATTAAAGTTTGACTTTCTGATCAATCACATTGGATGGGTGCGCGTATTACTGTGCAGAATCGCTTACAACCAAATATTTTCTTTAAAAAAGAGTAGGCTCCACTATTAAAAAATTAATTTTTTCATATAGGTCCCATATTTTTTCACTTTTTTTAAAAAGAGTTTACGGTACTTGCGCACTCTAGGACTGCATTATTTTCAGGTAGAATGCATGTTATTTTCGTTGCTTGTTGATTCTATACATTACCATTCTCAAGTTTATTATGGTTGAAGTTCATTGGTCAATTGTTTTGATTCATTGTATGTTCATGTTGAGTAATGGTACATACCATACTCTCATCCCACTTTTTGATAGATATGCACATCTCACTTTCATCTCACTATATAAAATGTGACACTTTTTATCACCATTGGATCATCCCCCATCTTTTTAATGAAAAACTCAAAGGTTGATGTGCAATTTCCACCTCTTCATGGGATGGGAATGGGGCATGTAGAATTTCCTATCAATCAGGATACATTTTGGGATGTTTTTACTTGGTAATGAAGTCCTTCTAGTCTCTCTAAATTGACCCTTTTTCTGGAATGCAAAATCTAATTGACTGTCATCAATGGTATTTCTATGAGATTTTTTTTTCCAATCTTCTGGTGGATCACATGGTTTTTCTTGTGGAAAGGTGTGGTTAGGGTATGTCCTGTAGTCAACTTTCTCTGGCCATCATGTTGCGTGGGATTGTGTTGGGGTTGGAATGGTCAGTGAAATAATCTGTAGGAGTTTGAACTGAAAGGGATATCATGATAGATTGTTTTGGGTGATCAAAGTATCATCTTGCTATCCTCCTTTTTCAGACTTTACTTTATCCCTTTTTTATTTATTTATTATTATGTCTTAGAAAAGACTTTCCTTATATTCTTGTTGAACCAGTACCAGTCTCACTCATAATCTCTGGTGTGTTTTGTGTGTAGGGGTATATCATTAGAATTCATATGTTTTTTATTCTTTAGGAGACTTTGCTTCGGGATTGTGAGAAAAAAGAAAGGGACAACAAAAAGATAATATAAAGACTAACCGTGATAGAAGTGGCATCTGATTTTTCCCCATAATTTTTATGAGTGTTTGTTATGCACAGGAAGTCATGCGTCTGAGGGTTTGGACACACGTGCAGAAGCTTCCCATATCATTGATATGCTGGGTTTGGAAAAGCATGGTGGATGTGTGAGTATGGAACATGATAATGATAAATCCTTCTCTGGGAAAAATTCCAGAATCATGCCTGCTGATTATTCAAAAACATCTTTCTTGGGCTCCCCTTCACTACTTCCAGAAAACCATTATGAAGCACCATCCTTAACACCAGTCACAAATGTCTACAAATATCAAGTGCCATGCAGTGCCTCAAATGAGAAACCTATTAGACATCATGATGCTAGTCTGAGTGGTTGTGCATCATTTGTGACATCTTCGCATTCACTTGTCATTAGACCACCAGATGTCGACATTAGCTTGTCTGCACCAATCAAAGGTCCACTAGTGGATATGGATTTTGGGACTGATGCTGCCGATCCAGATCATTGTGGTAATAGTCCCTCTAATGTAAACAAATTCCATCCTTTGATAGGGTCTGAAAGCAAAGGTCTGTTTGATACAAGCCAACTTAGCATTCACCTAGATAAAAATTATCCTATTGGTGTGGAGTCGTTCTCATCAAAAAATGAAGACTTGTCAAAGAAGAAAGAAATTCCTGAGGATGCCTTGGACCAAGTTTTTAAACCAAAATGTGGACTTCAAGTTTCTCGTACAAGTTCAGACGGCTTCAATTTCACACTTGATTTTGTTGAAGCTATCAATCCTGTTGAGAATTCTTCTGAAAGCTTAGATCATTATAACCCTGCTGTGGACTCACCATGCTGGAAAGGAGTTTCAGTTTCTTGTTTTTCTCCATTTGAAGCTTCTAAAACTGACAGTTGTCAATATTTTAAGAAATTAGAATCACATAATAGTTCAGATTTTCAGGTGCCTCAGGTTTTTACTCTCAACATTGATGATGCTGTAAAAGTCTCCTCTCAAAATCCAAATGAGAAAACAGTGTATGTGGAGAAAGGTTTAAGACCTGCTCCAAAGAGGCCTTCAGATGCTAACTTGTTGTCTAGAGAACCCAGATCAGATGGTTCTGTAAATACTGGACCCTTTCATTCAAAATCGAGTTGTGGCTATGTGGTTCAGTATTCTGGTGAGCCAGGTGAAGATCATGCCTTGCTCAGCATGTCCACAGTTGATTCAGACTTAATACCGTCCCTCACCATGCATCAAAATTTTGAAGCAACCATAATGATTCCAGAAAAGAAGCAATCGTCAGATACTTGTGGTAGTGTTGCAGATTCTGGATCAAGTATTGGTGATCCTGCAAGAAATGGTTTATCTAATGTGCCATTCCATGACACTGGATATGGCCTGTCTTCAGCATCTTTGGTGGAAGATGGTTGTGCTAAGCTGATCAAACTGCATGAGGCAGAGTCAACCCCAAATATAGATGTCCAGATGCTGGTTAGCACAATGCGTAACCTGTCTGACTTGCTTCTATTTCACTCTTTAAATGATTTGCTTGAACTGAAGCAAGGAGATCGCAAGGCCATTAAAGATGTCATCTTTAATCTTCATCGATGCATATTAAAGGATGGTGAAAAAATGATTCCAAGGCAAGAATCACCCTTTCTTCAGCGAGGCATGGCTCAACATCTAGAAGAGTTAGCTAAGCATCCAAAGGTATGTTGTCTTGCTCTGTTTTTTAACTCAATTTAAACTTGGCTCTCTACTGGGTAAGAAATAAGTTACCTTCCAGATAAAAGGGGTAATTGCAAATCCATTGGATTGCACTTTTTTTGCTAATAAAGATAAGCACATAAATGGCACAAAAATGTGAAGAATGGCAAACTTTTGTATTGGCCATTATAAAAATAAAGATGGCCTTCTTTCATATGAGAGCAGTATCTTATGGCACAAAGAGCTTTTGTGCAGGATTTTTAAAGATTCTCTAGAACCCAGATATTTAAGCCGCCTGCATCTTTCTTAGGAGAGCAGGTTTTTCATCTCGAGAAAGTTGACTTTTCAGCTAGCTACATAATGATAATTTCTTGGAACGAGATGGATGCCTATGGTGTGTAGTAGCTGACTGGAAGGCAATAATTCCGACTGTTCAGTATAATGTCTATTCAGCAATCTAAGCTCTATTTGTTTTAATTTAGATTGTGACTGTAAATCAACATTTCCTTATTCACCCTGCAAACTTACTTTTAGATTCTGAGTTATCCAGTCTACAACCTTCCATTCTATGATGCATTGATTGTTGTTTGTGGTTCCAGTGTTTAAATAAACATAAATCAGTGCCATTGTTTTTGTAATATTACGTTAAGTTTGATGGATAATGTCTACTTCAGGAAGGGAATGTGGACAGGCCTGGATTGAAAAAGGATGCACCTATTATTGCTCAGGACCAGCTTGATCCTAAGTGTCTACATGACGAAAAGCATCTTAACATTGGGTCAGGTAATAAAATGGAGATGATATCAGATTCTGTTTCTGTGAAGAGTGATGCCAGCAGGCTGGAAAAAGATAATATGACGCAGGTACGTTCTGTTTGTTTTTGTTTCTATGCTGGCACTTTTCTGTTTGTTCTTATTTATAACCATATTAAATGTTAATCCGTTCTCCCCCTGAAGAATGGCAAAGGGAAGGGACACAAAAAGAAAATAGAACTTAGTTTCTTCACTGTGGATCATGATTTGCAGGCTATTATGAAGGTTCTCAATGAGAATTTTGATTATGAGGAAGAAATGGAGCCAAAATGCTCCTTGTTTAAAAATTTATGGCTTGAGGCTGAAGCTGAAGTATGTTCTATCAACTATAAAGCTCGCTACAATCGTATGAAGATTGAGATGGAGAAATCTGACTTGAACAAGGCAAAAGGTTAGAGTTTTTAACTACCCAAAAAAAGTTTTTGACTATTTTCTTTGAACAATCGTTCCTTTGTTATAGCTTAACCTAATATTCTTGTGCTTCAGATGCTTCAGAAAATACTCTGGATGTCGAGAGAAGGCGAAAATCCAAGATTTCCTGTGATTTAAACACGCTCAACAAGTTGGTACCTGAGGCTAACATTGGCCCTTCCCCTGATATTTTCATCCAGGATACCCCTTCTATGCAGCATGTTAGGGCCAGATATGGTATTCTAAAGCATCAGATTAATGACTCAAATTTCACTCCTGCTTTAGAGGAAGCATCAAGCTCCAATGTGTATCCTGATCTGAACAAGGTTGACAAGTTGGTACCTGAAAAAACAGAAGCAAAGTGTCTGAACCGGGATATTTCCATTCAGAATTCACCTATCTTCAGCACAACCTGCCATGTGAATGATGTTATGGCCAGTTTCCATATTCTGAAATGCCAAGTTGACCGTGTGAATTCTATAAAAGCTACAGATGTAGAGGAACCATTAACCGAGAGTGTTTCTCCTGATCGGAATGAAATCAATAATTTGGAACCTGAAGCAACTGAAGTGAAGGAGACTCTAATCCCAGATATTCCCACCCAGAATCCTTCCATTTTAACAAGAAGCTGCCATGCAGATGATACTGAGGCTTCTGTCATGGCCAGATTCCTTATGCTTAAATGCCGGGATGAAAACTTGAGTTTCATGGACGTGGAAAAGCAGGAACCGGAAGAGGTTATTCATCTTGGATTGGCATGTGAGAAAAACCGTAGGCCAATTACTAAAGACAGATCAGGGGATGGAATTGTGGATGTAAAAGTGGGACCTGTCTTGCAGAATCCCACTGCCAACAGTACTGAAGACAAGTTGACTCTGAAGGATTGTCATCTACCTGGGAATGATCCATTGAGCCAATATTTCCAGTCCAACAAGCCTGGAGACTCACTTATTGACGGCTGGTATGACGGCACTTCATCAGATTGGGAACATGTAATGAAGGAGGAGCTTTAGGGTAGACCTGAATGTTCCTTCCGTAAATGGCTCCGTATCTTCTGGAAGACACTTTTATGCAGTTTCTGTATAAAAATAATGGATATTTCTCTTAAAATTGTATATGTGACTGCTCTGTGAACTTGTAAAAAGCTTTCTAAACTTATTTGGATTTTCAGAACATGTTCTTTCTTTTAATTTACACAGTTTTCTATTTCGGTGCCCGAATTTATCTTTTGGTGTTTTGCTCTCTTTGAAGTGTATTAGGAACGTATTTCTTGAGGGAATGTTTTGGCCTCTGCTTCGGCAGCCAAAGCTTTAAATACACCAAATACATTATTGGTGAGAAAATCCATCATATTAGCCTGCATAAAAATAAAAATAAAAAAGTATTTTGATTATTATTATTATTATTATTTTATAGCATAAATATTAACCTTACAAAAAAATATTAAAAATTAATATTTCAACTTTCATCTTCAAATACATGTACGCTTGATAATGCATATCATTTCAACACCTAATTAAACAATAATTGCTAAACTCCTCTAGTTAAAAGAAAAATTGCTATAATTACATCAGAAAACTTTTTTGCAAGCGTAACCTTTCCCTCCTAAAAAAGGCATCCAATGGGAATGTGCCACGTAGACACCTCATTTTCAAACCTTGTGGCCACATTGCAAAAACTCTCCATTTTCTACCATCTCTATCTCTCTCTCTCTGTGACCACTCCCTCCCTTGAGCCCTAGCCCCCTCCTTCCCATCTCTGTCCTGTTTCTCTTCACAGGTGACCAATTCAACACCTAATTAAACAATAATCGCTAAACTCCTCTAGTTAAAAGAGAAATTGCTTTAATTACATGAGAAAACCTTCCCGCAGGCTTAACCTTTCTCTCCTAAAAAAGGCATCCAATGGAAATGTGCCACATAGACACCTCATTTTCAAACCTTGTGGCCACATTGCAGGGAAACTCTCCATTTTCCACCATCTCTCCCTCTCTCTCTCTCTCTCTCTCAGACCACTCCCCCCCTCGAGCCCTAGCCCCACCCCTACTTCCCTCCCTCCCATCTCTCTATCCTGTTTCTCTCCCACAAGCAAACCCATTCCAAACAAGTGAGTAACACGACCCAACTCGACTCTCTACCCCCCGCCCCTCTCCACTACTCTCTCTGCCCCTTCTCTCCGTTGTTACTCTTGGCCCCCTCTTCCATTGTTCCTGACCACCATGGAAGCCCCCCTCTCCATAAACCTCCTCACTACTAGCCCCTAATTATACCAACTCCCAAGTCTTACTTGACCAGAGTTAGAGAGGATCAAGACCGATACCCAGTGCTGCCGACAACGTCTTTCTAGTATCAACCCCCTATGCCACCTACGATGGATAGAGACTCTGGTATGCCTTTTTAAGCCTATTCTCTGGACTTAATCTGAGATTGCAATTACTTACTATGATTTTGGGTTTGAGAGTGTTTGATTGTGGTTTGAAAGTGCATTTGATACCATTGGATTGTGGGTTGATTGTTGGCATTGTGGCTTGTACCATATATTAGTACTGCTTTTGTCAATATTTTGGGCCTCTTGTAGCGTGATTCATCTTCCTTTTTAGTTATTACTCAACTTCTTTACTAGGAGAAAATTGGAAATGAAGATGAAAGGAAAACCAAGGCCAAACCCCACTTAGAAGAGATCATTGATTCTTAAATACAGTACCAATTTTCTATCTTTTTTTTTTTATCGGTCAAACAAAATCCAAAAGTCGCAATAATTTTCAAATGATTTGGCATGAAATCATTGTGAAATAGAAAGTTGAAATAAACCTCAGTGTGACATATAGATTGGCCATCAAATCCACTCCTATCTAGACCAACATCTCCATTGGTCACCTGAAAATCACATGAATTGAATTCTCATTCCTCTAGAGAGCAAGTGGTAACGAGAAATTTAGAGAATGGTATAAAACCATTTTTATCCCCGGACCATATTGTTTCTTTACATGCATTTGACCATAGCTATAGTGGTGCTTTTCAGCATATTTGATGAGTAGCCAAAGATATAATGTGCTATGTTTCCCACCTAGTTATCATGTTAACTTCATAACCTGGACTGAAATGGTCAGAGAAATGTATGCATCTCTCCCATCTCTATCACCTACCAGTTCTTCAATGCAGCCGTGTTGCTCCTTGCTCAAGTAATGTGTAACAAACTACTAACTCTTAACCAAATGGCATCATTCATTACAGGAAATGCTCTGTTAGACTAAGTGGATCAGAGTGATTCATTAAATGGATTGAGTTTGAGGACCAAGCAAGATTGAGGTATTTAGACTAACAGAGTATATATAGAATCTGAAATTATAGCTTGGACACCTGAACTGATGGACTGAGTCCAAGTGAATGATGCTTGGACTCTCAACAAGACTACTAGCAAGTTATGAATCACTTGCATTCACTAGAGCAATTACTTCTGATATGGGAGTGAAACTTAAATGATGGGCACCATGGTAGACCTAGTCTTAAAGATTATTTGCAAGTTCCAGATGGGTCAATCACAAGGCCAAGAGATAAGAAGATCAAGAAATTTATGCAAGGATTGATGCAATCTACTTGGGACGAGTCTAGCAAGAGCCCAACATTCAAGATGGGCTTGGAAGAATGAGATTTAGTTTTGATCCATGTGATACAAGTTATGGAAGACATGACATAGGGTTTTGGAAAGGCCTTGTATTTTTGGCCAATGGCTTTTTGGAGAAGTTATTTTTATGAACTAGGGTTTTATGTTATGCACTAAGGGGCGCCGACCATAAGGGTAAATTGGGTGTTATATTTTTGGTCTAGGGTTTATTCTTAGGAGCATTAGAAGGGGTGCCCATCAAAGGACATTTTTGGGAAAGGTTTTAATTTTCAGTTAGGGTTTTGTGGGGATTGGGTTTAAATAATCCTCGTAGCCAATTTTTAAAGGTTAGACTATTGAATGAATTTTCATTGTAAGTTGAGTCTATCTTTTTTTGTTATTGAATGAACTTTTGAACTTATCAAAGGCAACACAACAATTGTGGTGTTATTCCTTATAATCTAAGTTCTTAAAATAAGTTATTCAACGGGTCTAGATTTTCCATTGGCTTGATTTGGCTTTCTTGAGTGAGTTTTCAAATTGATTGTGGGTTCAAGGGATTTCAATTCTACGAATTCATATCATTAAATAAAAGGAAAAAAAATAATGTCCTATTTTCCATATAATTTCCCAAATGCCTTATATTTAATTTTCTAAGCTTATACTATAATTTTCAGAGTGCTTACTTTCTTCTCATTTTCCAGCAAATGATAAGTTCAGGATCTCATTTTGGGCAAAGTTTTTGGACTGCAAAAGGGAAAGGGAAAGCTACTTTGAAGAGACGACTGTGCTATTGTGGCATGCAATCCAAGTTACAGATTTTTGGAAAAACTAATAGTTTTGATAGAAAATTTTACAACTTCATAACATTAACATACTCCATAATCTGAAAATACAACTCCATAACATTTCCATTAAATCATTTCCATAACATTTTCAAAACATGCTCTAGAATCTAAAAATACAACTCCATAACATTTTCAAAACATTAACGTGCTCAGAATCTGAAAATACATTAAGGCAGTATTTCTTCTAGAATTTAAAAAATTATAAATCTGTTAATAGCTACAGTCCTCCAACTTCAAATTCTATCTAAGGCAACCATGGAAATTCTTTACTCTTGTTAATTGTAGCATATAAAAAAAAACAATTACGTACAGGAAGAATGTTTTAAAAAACTACCCCATCACGTTCGATGCCTAGATGTTTTAAAACACAAACTTAAACACCAACCTCACATTTGAATCGATAGATCTAAACTTTGAGATATGTTATCAGTTGTATTTCCAAGATCCCTATATAAAAGATAATAAACCATAAACTTTTATTATATTAAAACACAGAAAATGAAAAACACAAATTTCCAAAATTTAAACCAACCTCACTGACGGACAATTGTTCTTAGTATAACCCTCAGTCTTGCAAATGTTAGAATGCATTTTCTTCGTGGCTTGAGTCTCTTTCAAGTTTTTTGCTCGCAACGATTTTGCTTGGCCTTTCTTTGGCACCCATGGAGGATCTTGTAAAATTTGTGAAACATTTGATACAATTTGTGATTTTAACATTTGTGAATCATTCGTTGACATGTTTCCACCTCCTACATTTTTTTCTCCTTCAATATCTTCCATTAAGAGCAACTCCTTGTAGACCTTGTCTAAGGCAAGAGAAAGGTAGTTCAATTTCTGTATTGATTGTGAGCAAAGTTTTGCAATATCGTAGAATTGCATCATCAACTTGTTTTTTCTTATCATTGGCTCATCCTGTGTCATTACATGCCCATCAGAGTTGGTATGTCAAGAATAGCTCGGCTCTTAGCATTGATGCACCATCTCTTTGGAATATAATGATGTGGCAATATATCTAATTTCGATTTCTTCCCAAGCACACAGGATATGTCTATAAAGAATCCCCACAAACTCAAACATATGACATGTATATATTGCCTTCGCTTCTCCACTCTCCAAGGTCACATAATAAAGAAGTTTTTATTTGCCATTCAATGCGACTGCGTATATCTTATTTTCACAATTTTTGTCAACTTTGGATGATTTGTATCATTGGCTATTGAATAGCTCATCTTGGAAGATCATGAAAGACTTCCTTGTATAGACTAAGGCTTAATTTCTCATATTGATGCACAAAGTCACTCACCAGGGTACTCAAACAACATAATCCTTAAAAAATTTATTCATGCTTTCGCTCATTTGAGTTGTTGACATACCGATACAAAACATGATTCGCAAGTAAGCCAAAATCCACTCATTCCATCGGTTGTAAAGATTTTGCATCCAATCATTATCTATTAAACCATACTTCGCTAGTATTGAACTTCATTCTTACTTGAACTCATCAATCGTTAGTCTCATAGATACAATGAATGAACTCTTTTTGAAAGTTCGAAAACTAGTTATATACACATGTGCCAAATGTTCTGAAATTTTTTGTAAAATATGCCACAGGCACAACCTATGAGTTGTATTTGGGAGTACCTCACCAATGTCTTTCATCATCATCTTGTCATCATCAGTAATTATGGTTGAAGGGGCATGCCCAAACATTGCCTTTTGCCATGTTCTCAATAACCACATATAGGATTTAGGATTTAACTGTTTCATTAACTAACAATGCACAACCAAACATTATAATTAGGTGATGATGATTAACTCCTGAAAAAGGCACAAATGTCATCTTATTAATATTTGTCAAGTATGTCGCATCAAAGGTAACAACATCTCCAAAATATTGATATGTAAACCTTGATTTTGTATTCACCTGAAAACAACTTCTCATACACCTATTCTCATCAACTTGTATTATGTAATAGCCTGCTAGAAATTCAATAGGGAAATTTCTATTGGTTTTAGAGGTTTTAGAAACCTTGTGAAAACCTAATAATTTTTTACGAATCGATCGATCGTATAAGTTTATTCTGTCAACATAGTCAATGTTATCACTCACTATAGTGCCAAAAGTGTGATTTTAATTATTTGAGTTAGTTAAAAGTGTTAGAATATATTATGGTTAGCGCCATTAGACTTAGTTGATTATTTAGAATTTTATGGCGTAATAATCAATTTTCATATTTTCGGATGAAACGCATGTTTGAAACTGCCTTTTTATTTTTAGGAGCACTTCGGAGTTAAATTTCAATAAAGGATTTTCACTGTAGGCTAAAATATTTAAGATTTTTTAATACTAAGTTTGTCATGTACTTTTTTGGAGTGAATAGTAATATCGAGAAGCGTAACAACAAGTGCAGTGTTTTCAAAATCACAGTATAGAATATTCAAATTAGGTTAGAGAAGTTCTATTTGGACATATGACAAGATCTTAGAAACACATAATAAATTGTATTAGACACTGGGCACCATGGAAACGTTTGATGGATTTGAAGGAATCAAGGTGTGAGCTCATGCCACCTAAGCAAGAACCCTATGCCATCCGACCCATCAAATTATGCCAAACCAAAGACGATTTACACCTTAGTAAAATCTATATAGTTGGAATCCAATTGACAACCTAAAAGCATGTGTGAAACCAAAATCCTAAATGGTTTTATCCAAAATCCAAAAGTTGACCTCAAAATCCTAACTGAATTGATTTCTAGTATTATGTTTAATCGTTTGATTAAATTACTTTCACATACTTATAGTCGTTTAGATTTATGTTGGAACATGATTATCCAATCCTTTTAAACTTGGATATTTGATTAGACCAAGAGAAATTGGATTTGGCCTTGATAGCAACCCAAACTCTCTTAAAATCCCAAATTGAGGCCTATTCAGTTTAAGCCCATTAAATTTGGTCACCTTAGCATTGCTTTTTGGCCAAGTAATTTAATCTCCCTCATGACTGATGGATGTCTTCAAAAGGGCCTAGAAGGTTCTAGAAGGAAAAAGCTAAAGGGCCACCTCATTATTTCAATTCTATATTCCACCATAAGGAAATATCTTGGGCTGATTTTTGTGTATTATATTAGGTAAGAAAGGCCAACACTCAAACTTCACTTCAGCTGTATCCTCTCCCACATCTTGTGCAAGAAGCTCTCCAGCCCACTTTCCACGAAATCATTTTTCTTTTATACTTTTCTTTAAAAGAACACCGAACTCACTCTCAAGCAGTTTTTATGAACTCTTTTGCACACCTTATTCGAAGCCTTTGTAAGTTTGTTCTCACAACATTTCCTTCATGATAGTTGTTTCCTTTTGAGTTTAGTTTACATGAATATCTTATTTGCTCCATTTTAAGATCATTATTTCGGTCAAATGTTATTACAATCCCAGAAAGGTTATTTTGGGCAATAAACTGGAGAGTATATTATATTTTAGAATTTTTGACCAAGTTAATGAATAGCTTTTGGTCCAAAATTTTTATGAAGTGTATATGATTATTGGTTGAGGATTTTTTGCTTGATTAAAGGTTTTGATGAAAAATTTTCTTAGATTTAGAAACTTAGAAACTGGAAGAGAAAAAACCGTTTCTATTTTGAGAAAGTTTAAATCTTTTGTGGTTTCAACCTATTTCAATGGCTTTGATAATTTTACTAAAGGATCCTAAACCTCTTATATACATGTTAAAATATTATTTTGAAGAAATTGGATGTTATATTCGATTATATGAATTTTTATTCAATGAGATGTTAGGATAGGTTAAAGTGTTGATGTTCTTGGCTAAATTTATGTTTGGGTTGATTTTTAACCATGTGATCTTGAGTTTGAAGCTTAAATCTGTTTTAGGACACCTTTTTAATCTTTTGGTTTGAAGATCACATCTTTATACGTTATGGATCAAGTGATTGTTCAAAATAAGTTAGAAACAAAATTTTGTTTTTGAACTTAGAAAGAAACTGAAAACTTCAAGTGTTGTTTTGGTGATTTTGATGACTTTTGTTTGATGATTCAAAACATAGTTATTCATAAGAATATGTTATGAATGTGTTAGAAGTAAGATTTAGATTTTTGAAATTTTTGGAGATGCTTTGAAATAGATCAAATCATATGATTTAAGGGTTGGCCATTTTGGTTAAAAAGTTTGAATCATTTTTCTAAAAAGTTTGGTGTTGATGATTAGCATATTTTTTAGTGGATGTTTTTAGTGTGTTTTTAAATTTAGGATAGGAAGATCTTTGTTGCAAAAATTTGGTTTGATCATAAGCTTTAAATTTGAAAGAATTGTAATAAAAATCAAGGGAAATAGCCTATGTAAGTTTCAGCCCTTTTTTTATGGTTATGTTTAGTTTTAAATTTTTCTGATTTGATATTTGAGTTCAAGATAAAATTTACAGGAGGTATGTAAATTCTGGTGATTTCTGGAATTAGAATGCAAAATCCTTAAGTTAAAGGTTAAATAGTCATTTTTTCTAGGGGTGTCAAATCGTGTCAACGGGTCGTGTTCGTGTCGTGTCAAGGCATGCATATTACAGTTAATGGGTCAACACAAACACGACCCGTTAAGGATTTCGTGTCAAAATCTTCAACACGAACACGACACGTTAAGATAACGGGTCAACACGACACGACACGATCCAACCTGTTTCAACCCGTTTATGTTAACACGACACGACCCGTTTTAACCCGTTTATGTTAACACGACACGACCCGTTTGGACACGAATATAACCCATTAACCCATTTGACCTGATTAATTTTATATAAATATTAAAATCATAATACCTATAAAAAAAATAAAACTTAACTATAAGTCTAAAATTACAATTCAAACAATAAATATATCAAAATTAAAATTTCAACGGCACCAAATTTGATAAACACACATTGTAATAATATTAATGTTACAATCTCAAATATGATAATCTGTATACAATATATCAAACAAAGAGTATTGAAAAGCTCCACTTGCTGCTGTAAGAATCTGCGTTCTCATCCTCATCAACGCAATCCCCATTGTCGGGGTCCCTTGCTGGTTTATCAAAGGATCGGACGTGAATCCACTTGGTTGCAGACCACTTCTCACCCTCAATAACAGGGCAGCTCCCATGCAAGCTGTTGGTATCTGTAGTTGCATCAGGATGAAGACTGAAGAATAGCAAGGCATCACCCCTTATGGGTTTCACTGCATTGTTATGAAAAGGTAATTTTCAGATCTATGATGGATGTAGGGTAAGAATTTAAAGAACAAATGTAAATTACTCGAGAACAAATGTAATAAATAGATAATAGAGTAATGCCTCTGAATAACTTAAAACATAAATGTAATAAATAGATAAATAGATAACAGAATTTAAAGAGATGCCTCTGAATAACTTAAAACATAAATTAGCATTACTAGAGTAAAACAATAGAGAAATTCAGATTCGTTATTAGCCAACAAATTAATACCTGAATGGACTCCCCATTTTCTGTTAATCAGGGTGAGAAAGATTGAATAATAAACTTCCCATACACTTGCAGAAATCCTAAATCAACGAGAAGAAAGTAATTATTTTACCTGCTGGAAGGAAGGTCCATGTAGCAATCCTGGCCTCAATATCTGCGACTATTTCATCCTTGATGATGAAACAAAGACACCAAGTAAGAATTTGTCAAGTAATAAGAAACGGAAAATGCATATTTCACAGAATGGGTATGAAAACAGATCGTGTCCTCGCAGATCTGGTGAAACTTCTGCTGATTCTTGTCAAAATAAATTCATATTCAGCATTAAGAATTCCACCATTGCTCCTCCATATCCGAACATTACAATTAATGTTTCACAGACTAAGCCAAAACCAACGGGATTTCACAAATTCATTACCTAACTCACATCAAGACCCTCCCATTATTACCATAAAAACAACCAGATCTACCATTATAACCAACTACAAAATAACCCATTAGATTTTATTTTTCTCACAAAAGCTTACACAGGAGAATACGATGACTCGTCGCGGCGCCGACCTTGCTCCCAAACCGCCGCACCTCGCTAGCAGACCCTCCCTTCACCGTCGACCACTCCCTTCACCGTCGCTTGGTGGAAGCGATGATCAAGCTCTCGGAAATAGCTTGCCTAGTTGTTGCCAAATCGTGCTTAATCGGATCCTCTCTTTTCGTGGGTTTTGGTTTCTTCGGCGTGAGGGACTGATCTTTGCGTTTGTTGGGCTTTCTGGTAGGAGGAGGAGGAGAGGAGAAGCTTCGGGGGGCAGTGCGGCGCTGGAGAAAGGTTGAAGTTGAAAACTTGAACGTGAATGATGAATCCGAGTGATAGATTTCATTTAGGGCTTCTTTTAGGTTTTTTTTTTTTTAATATAAATTAATTTTTTATTATTATTATTATTTTTATTTATTTATTTAAGATAAAATGAACTTAAGGGTATAAAAGTAAATTCAATTTTCTTAACGGGTCATAACGGGTTGACCCGTTAAGAAATCGTGTCTTAACGGGTTGACCCGTTTTGACCCGAACCCGATAAGACTAAACCCAAACCCGTATTTATCGTGTCGTGTTCGTGTTGGGTTAACGGGTCGTATCACAAATTGCCACCCCTAATTTTTTCACATGTAGATAGTAAAATTACCATTTTATTCTAAATTAGTATTTTCCATATTTCTAATTGTTAGTGACTAAATTCTAACTTTTAGAAATCATTATTTCAAGTTCCTTGTGATCACGCTTGAATTTGCTTAGAAAATACGAAAATCCAGGTAAGTTAATTTATAACTTACTAGCAGTTTAATAATGTATGTATGATATGAAAATGAACTACAGTGTATGTATGTATGTTATCATATGTGCCATGTCATGTCAAGTCATTTCATGTTCATATGTTACATAATTGATTCTGTCACGAATTATTCATCTGTTGAGCAAGAGATTTTGTCACCTACTACTATACATTACAAGTATGTCATGTTAAGTATGCAATTTATAACATATATGTCATGTAATGTAATATTCATTGTTACAAGCAAGTCATGCCAAATATATTGTCTGTTACATGTTATGTCATGTTACAAAACGTTTCTATCTCAAGTAAGTCACGTCTCTCTAGTTACGTTCAAGTGTCATATTATGTTACGTCAAGGCTTCTGTCCTTTCATATTCCAGTCATGTTTCATCTCGAATACAGTTGTGTATTTCGAGAACAGTTAAGTTTCAATTATCCGTTAATTTGTATAACAGTCAAGAATGATATATGATGTCTAGTATTGCAGTTAAAGCTATGCGCTACTGAATACTAAGGTAAAGGAGTATAATCTGTTGTACTACAGATAAAGAAATAAGTTTAACTTATATTACAGTCAAGGATAATACGCGCTGCCTGGTATTGCGGTCAAGGCTATACGCTGTCGAGTACTATGGTGAAAGAGTATAATCTACCGTACTACAAAAGGACGATACGCACTGCTTGATACTGCGGTTAAGGCTATGCACTATCAAGTACTATGATGAATGGGTATAATCTTCCATTTTTTTAAGTTCAAATTCATGTTAAGTCAAGTTTCAGATCAAACTCATGTCAAGAAGGTCAAATTCAATTCACGTTTTAATTTAAGTTATGTCAGTTATACAATGTCATATGTGATGTTATACTTTGTCATATATGAAGTTATGTTATGTTGTTTGTCAAGTTGTGCTATAATTACTTATGACTTTGATTATGAATTTATGCTTTTACTACCATGCATACATCATTAACTTGTGTGGAAGTTTTATATTAACTTGCTAAGATTTGTAATCAAACCTCATAAGGGTAGTCACAACTACTATTCCCCCCAAATGGTAGATCTTGTTACAATACTTGAAAGAGAACTGGAAATCAACCAACTAAATACGATCGATTAAGCGATGGTGTGACGTTGATGATGGTATAGTAATTAACTTAAGTTAGTACTTGTACTTATGGAGTTGTATCTCCAATACTCTTTTGATCACAACCATTTTGAACTAGTGTTGTGATCATGTTTATTTAGTATGCCTTTATATATGAAATATGTTTTAAGTAGTTGGAATATTTTTAGTTTGGTGCATAGTATTCCTAAAGAAAAAAATTATTCACTGCGAATATTGCATAATACTATATGCATGTTAGTAACATTACACCTTATATGTTATGAACGGGGGTATGTAACCTTGTATTACATGTCTCAACGCTGCAAATATTTGTCTGATCCCAAGCGAAATTTGAAAGTGTTACACATGGAATACACAAACCTAGGTTCTTTACGCTGTTTTTCAAATAATTCTCGATGTTTGTACTCATACATCCAATATTAAAATCACCACATGATTCTTTGCTTAACACCAACATTATTTTCCTTATCAGTACACCAGACTCATTTAAAGTAAGAATGAGTTTTTGTTTTTTTACTCATCTATGTCCACGAAGCAAACAAGTACTTTTGAGTGTAAGTAGCTCATGGTTGTGTTCAATGACGAACTTACATACTATCCACTTTTCACCATCATTTTTTATGCACATTGTTACATTACACCCAATTTTTGTCTCAGTAGGTTCAAGAATTTTTCATTCTTTTTGTTTCTGACTTTCACGCCAAAATCCTTCCCTTGAGCAAATATACTCTACTAGAATTAGTTTTCTGACCTCTTTTGATAATCGAATATGGTTGGTCCTCATTTCAAAACTTTTTCATCTTGCATATGCCTTGTAAAATGATTTAGAACATCTTCTACATCATCAAACTCCTTCCCAACGAATGGCTCAAAAAAACCACAACTTTAATTGGAAATCATATTGACTCCATCTCCATCTCCCACATTAACTCAATCTTCCACATTCACTCGATCTTCCACCACTCGATCTCGATCTTCCACATTCACTTCATCTCCCACATTCACTCTATCTCCCACATTCATATCATATTTTTGTACTCCAATTTCAGGCTTAATACCATCATCTTCAACTTCTAGACAGTTTCTATCTCAACTTCATCACTATCTAAACTCGACAGAAAATCCTACATTACAATATAAAACAATGCCAAATCAATCATGGGATTTTTGTTGTTATTATAAATTCTTTCTTATTTATTTATAATTTGTAGGTAAAAAAAGATAAAAACATAACAATTCTTGTACAACGAATTTTTGCCTATTGCTGTTTCTATTTTGCAAACTCCAGATCATGAAAAAAAAGGCTTTGCCAATATATAATCATACTATACAAAGTAAAACCCAAAACTCAACAACCATTAGTAAAAGCTCCACTAGCACCATTTGACCTCTAGTTAATTAATCATCCCCACTACATAAATCATTCAAAAATACCATACTATCTATGAAGTAAAATCCAAAACTCAAAATTACTCAAAATAAGAATTTAATATGATCTCCTACCCAAAATAAGAGGTTTAGAAATATTATAATAGAATCTGAATCTGAAAACAAGAATTTAGTGAACAGTAAGCAAACCATGTGCAACAGGCTAAAGGGTTGAAGGGTGCGATGGGCTGGGGAGGTTCGTTGAACTGCGACAGACTGGGGAGGTGCGGCGATGTGGAGTGTAAGTGAGGCGCAGCAGAGTGCAAGGAATTTCGCTAAAGTGAATATGTTCTCTATTTTACATATTTGATTTTGTTATATCTTGTAATATGGTTCATGGGATTTAGATGTGGATTGCTGACGTGTCTAGTTCTTATTTGTTGCCGTTGAAGGATTAAAAATGGCATAACCGTCTAGAAGAGGAAATATAATTATATTGTAAAACTTATCTATATCGCCACTATGGCTATCAACCCTACCATGGAAAAACATGATGTTTTCCCTTCATTTGCTTGTGTTTGCCATTATCCCTTCACAAAACTCTCTGCTATTTGAAGTCAATGATATAAAATATAAAGGTTCGGAAAGAAAGATACAGAAGGTATCAAAGATGGGCAATGATATCACATTGAGCGATATGTGAATATTATTATCATTCTCATTTCTCATAAATGCCAATGGCGATGGGTATTTCCAGTGGACGTATATATAGAAATCACATGGTATTGTACGTGTATTTTGGGTATTATTCTAAGGCCAGAATGCTTAAGGACACTCTTGCATTTATTGGATAAATTGACTCTACCATGATATCGTCACATGAAAATTTATTTTTATTTAATTACACTTCTTTTTAAAAAAAATGTGATAAAATATTATAAGCATTGGAATGAGAAATGTTGAACTAGTAAAAAATACACAAGAAAAGGTCCCTTTCTCTTCTTTCTAAAAATACCCTGGAACAAGGACTCATACCAATTCTTGGAAATGCAATTTCTCCAAGAAGTTGGCATAAACTCTAAAAAGAAATGCTTTATATCCATAAAGAAATTTAACAAAAGGAATCTCATAAGCTGACATGGCTTGATGTGATATGTCAAATTTTAAAATTAGAATATAAAATTACTTTTATTGATAACTGATGCAAAATCTAGAAAAAAACCTCGCTATAAAAGAGATTTATGTGTGTTGTTCTAGTCAATTTACTTCCAATCAATTATTGTTAGCTATCTTTCCCCTCATATCCTAATTACTCTAAAATGGCGGAAGACCTTTTAGAACGTTGGAAATCTTCATCTTTGTCTGAAACTGAGAAGGAGGCTATAGGTCTCTTTGATTATTTGGAATTGAATAAAAAGTTCGCTACAAAGTAATATTTTCTCTTCAAGATTTTAACGATTAAGTTTTACAAGAAGGAGGTTTTCAAAACAATGATGACAAATTTATGGCGCCCATCTAGTGCTTTCCAGATTTATGATATGGGGGATAATTTATTTCCAATAGCGTTTTCTAAACAAGGGGAAAAAGAGTGTATTGTCAATAATGGACCTTGGATGTTTGGAAAAATTTTGGTGATTATGTTGAACTATGATGGCTCAATGAAAAATTCAAAGGTTTCTATGTTGAATGCTTCATTTTGGGTTAGATTCTATGATCTGCCTATGGATGGAATGAATGCTCGGGCTGTAAGGAAAATTGCTACAAATTTGGGACATATTCAAAATGTTGATATGAATGAGTTACGACCAGGATGGGGTGAGTTTGTTGAAGTCTAAATTTCATTGGATATAAGCTACCCACTACCAAGAGGAAAATGTGCTGCTTAATTTAGGGGATTCAAACTATGTATGGGTTCATTTTAAGTATGAATATTTACCCATTTTTGTTATTATTGTGGCCTTCTTGGTCATGGAGATCATGGTTGCTTATTGTGGACTAACAACAAAGAACAGTTTGATACTCATAGATTTCCTTATGGTCCATGGATGTGGGTAGGGGGGAACACCCATGCAAAATCATACCCGCTTTGCGCAAAGAACAATCTGGTTGAGGAATCTCTTTCTATTGCTGACATAGATTGTCACTGGAATCTGTCATTGATGACGTAGATTGTCACTGTGGTAGTTAAACATCTTTCCCTAAACCAACCAATGGTTACTTATCTGGAGTAGCTACAAGAAGTTCCCAAACCGTTGGATACCTGTAATATGTTCGATTCTAAACTTGAATGTCTAGTGGGCCAAGCCCAGATCCAAAGCCACATGGGCTCTATGAGGGAAGCATGGTGCCATCGAATGAAGCCCTAAAGCAGATACCCTATCCATTTGTTTCTTCATCCTCCTTAAGGGATAAGTCTTCTTTGAAATTTGGAGGTTGCCCCAGACGTAAGGCACTGCTCTATTCGAGGGTTGTTCCCAAACATCAATCACGAGAAAAGCCATTGAAAGACTCTATTAACATGGGTTAGTTGAAGAAGTTAAAATCCATTGATGATGCCGCTATGGTGGAAATTCCAAACTTATCGGTGGAGGCTGCTGTCTAGCCCCACCATGTGTCATGAAGATTATGAGTTAGGACTCTTAAGGACTTGGGAATCCTCGAGGAGTTCGAGTCCTTCGAGATTTAACTTGGAGGGAAGATCCTGATATTGTTTTCATTATGGAGACGCACTCCGACATTCATCGTATGGAGTGGCTTAAATATCAGTTGGAATTCTCGTGTTTTCTTGCAATGGCAAGCAATGGTCATAATGGAGGGCTTGCACTGTTCTAGCGACGACAGGTAAATTTATCATTACGCTCTTATTCAAGATGTCATTTTGATATATATATTTCAAATTTTGTTAATAATGCTTGTTGGAGATTAACTACAGTCTGTTGGCACCCTAATACTAATCAAAGACATGAAACCTGGGATTTATTGTGTCATCTAAAACATTAGTCGAATGATCCGTGGTTGTGTTTTGGAGATTTTAACGAGATTCTATACAACTTAGAGAAATTGGGTGGAAGGGCAAGACCACTAAGACAGATGTGTGATTTCAAATCTACTTTAGATTATTGTTAGTTGCATAGTATTGATGTTGTTGGACCTTTCTTTGCATGGAGTAATTTAAGAAAAGGGGGGCTCTAATTAAGGAGAGGTTGGATCGATTTGCCAAGATTGTTGAGTGGCTTGAGCAGTATCCTACATGTAAGATTCTAAATCTTGTTACTTCAGTTTTGTATCATAGTTGTTTAATGTTAAACACAATGGGTTTGGGCCATGTTGTACTTCCTCATATGTGGATAGGTGCACAAGGACGTGAGGAAACAATTGAATCAACTTGGAGTTTACACAAAGCAGATTCTTTAGTTGATAAATCAAAAAATGCCAAAACACAAAATTCTTTCACTACAAGGCTTCTCAGAGGAGGCATCGTAACTTAATAACTTATCTAAAGGATGATGCTAGAATTTATTGTGCAAGATCTAATTTGAATAAGATGATTATTTAGCAAATTTGTTTGCCTCTACTAACCCTTCAAATATTGATGTTGCATTAAGTTCTGAACAGTCTCGTTTATCAACCTTAATGAATGATGATTTGACGCAATCTTTTACTGAAGTAGAGGTAAAGGAAGTATTATTTCAAATGCGGCCATAGAAAGCTCTGGGCCCGGATGGTATGCCTCCATTATTTTTTTAGAAATATTAGAACTTGGGGGGTGAATTTGTTAGTACTACTGTGTTACAAGTTTTAAATTCGGGTTTTATGCCTACTAATTTGAATCTTACATATATTGTGTTGGTACTGAAGAAAAAACAGCCTGAGTATATAAAGGATTATAAACCAACTAGCTTATGTAATATGGTTTATAAAATTATTTCTAAGGTATTCGCCAATTGTTTGAAGTTGATATTATCGGGAGTTATTTCTGAATCTCAATATGCTTTTGTCCCAGGATGAATCATTACAGATAATGTTATGGTTGCCTATGAGACGGTGGATGCAATAAGTCGAAGGAAGCGGGGTAAAAAAGGATGTATGTCTATTAAGCTTGATATGAGTAAAACCTACGATAGGGTGGAATGAGTGTTTTTAGAGAAACTTTTATTTTAATTGGGCTTTGCTACTGATTTTATTAGTCTTATTATAATGTGTATTATCACTATTTCTTATCAAGTTCTTATCAATGGGGCCCCTTCGGATACTATTAAGCCCACATGAGGATTACGGAAAGGTTGTCTACTTTCTCCATATTTATTTCTTATTTATGTTGAGACTTTATCTACAATGTTGAAGTAGGCTGAATTGCAAAATTTAGTGAAGGGAGTAAGTGTATGTAACAATGCTTCTTGAATTAGTCACTTATTTTTTACTGATGATAGTATACTTTTTTGTCAAGTCTCTGTTGTAGCAAATGTGCACATTCGCAATATTTTGGCTATATATGGGAAAGTTTCAGGCCAACTGTAGAACTAGGAAAAGACTGAACTGTTTTTTAGTTGTAATATGAATAAGGATATAATAAATGATATCAAGGAACTATGGGGTGTTCATTTTATTCATCATCATGGCCAGTATTTTGGATTACCTTCTTTTGTTGGAAGATCAAAATTTCACACCTTTCGAGACATTAAGGGCAAAGTTTGTGCAAAATTACATGGATGGAAAGATAAGTTATTATCATAGGCTAGTTGTGAGATATTAATAAAAGTTGTTGTTCAAGTTATTCTCACATATGCTATGAGTTGTTTCAAGATTCCAAAAGGGTTTTACCGAGAATTGGAAGGGCTAATTGCACTAATTGGTCGGGACAAAAGGATCAGGAAAGAAGGGTACACTAGGTGAATTGGTAATACATGTGTTGTTCTAAATTTTTTGGTGGTTTGGGATTTCGGAATTTGGAAGCTTTTACTCTGGCGCTATTGGCCAAGCAAGGATGGCACTTGCTACAAAAGTAGAGTTCCCTTTTTTTATGCTGTTTTTAAGGCTAAATGTTTTCTGCATTGTGGTTTTTAATCTTCAAATCTGGGATCTAACTCTTCCTATGTTTGGCGTAGCATTTACGAAGCAAAATTTGTTGTTCAATTAGGCTACTTGTGGCGTATTGTAAGGGGTGACCAGGTTCCTATTTGGCCTGATAATTGGCTGCCAACTTCACCTCCCAGAAAAGTCATTACTGGATGCAATTCCCTAGCTGTTAATGCTTGTATTAATAAACTGATAGACACTTCATATTCGGGAAGATAGGATACAGCTTTGGTGAAACATGTTTTTCTTCCTTTTGAGGCCAATGATATACTTAATATTCCTTTATTTCCTCATTGGAGTGATGATAAGTTGGTCTGGGGGTGTACAAAAAATGGTTTGTTTAGTGTCAAATCAGCCTACCATTTAGTTCTTCATTTAAACAATGTAATGGATGCTGGCTCTAGCTCACAAGATTCTTCACATAGAATTTTTTGGAAGACCATATGATAGATGCAATTACCAAACAAAGTCAAGAATTTTCTATGAAGGGTGTGTGACGATAGTTTACCCACCAAAAGCAACATTTCCCACTCTAACATACTTCTTCAGGTGATTTCTGTAATGAGGCTACTAAGGACATTTTTCATGTTTTGTATAACTGTCCATGCCTTTCCAAGATCTGGTCACATTATTTTGATAAGGACATGGTCTTATTGGACTCATTCTCGATTTGATATAGTGGTTTGGGCAGTGATGCAGCTACATGATCCCATTATACTTTTTCGGTTTGTGCTTATTGCTCGGGGTGTATGGAAGTTTTGAAATCTAAAATTCTTACAGCAAAGGGATGTTTCTATTTTTTATGTTGTTGGGAACTGTTTTGCATATGCTGAAACTTTTCAAGAGATTCAGAAATGTCAGAAAGTCCATAAACATTTATCTTCACTGTGCTGGAAGCCTCCACCTTGTGGGAAGTGGAATTGAACTTTGATGGAACTATTTTCCATCAACTTCATTCGAGGGTGGGTGCGGTTTTGAGGGATGAAAAAGTAGTATGATTATGGCTATGTCAAGAAAGGAAGAAAGCATTTGTGTGGTGGAGGATATTTAGACGCTTGCTACCTTGCGAGGTTTGCAAATGGTCTATGATTTGAAAATTTCTCACTTGATTTTTGAGAGAGATTCGCTTGTCATTGTGGAAGCCATTTGCTCAGCTCAAGAACAAGAGTCAAGCTATAGTCATTTGATTCAAGAGATTCGTACTGTTATCCCCTTTACCTTCATTTGATATCCTTCATGTTAGTAGACAAGATAATTAGGTAGCGCATCTCTTGGCTCGACATGCAGGCTTTGTCGAAGATACTATTCAATGGTGGCAAAACTCACCAGATTTCCTCGTAGTTTTGCAGTGGATGCTGATGACTTCTTGGTCTATAATATTTATCTCCTTGTGGGTGCTTGTGTGTAGTAGATATTGCTGGACCTTCTGTTTTGTATTAGTTATATGGTTGTGGGTGCTCATGTAGCAGACATTGCTTGTATGTGTTCATTTATAATGAATGAGCAATATTTGTTCCTCCCAAAAACAAAAAACAAAAAAAGCACAAAAACAAAAAACAAAAAAACAAAAACAAAAACAAAAAAACTCAAGCAGGTGATCCTATATGGATCTTTGAAGTTAAGAAACATGAACTAATTTACATGTTAACTCCGAGCATGCATATCAAACATTGCTAAACCATTTAAATTCAAGAAAACATTGCATCTGCACTCACTGCTATTTGGACTATTTGGATCCAAAACTCAAAACAACAAAATACTACAGACAAGAGAATAAATTCAAAAGCCGTATATTCACATGTACTTAATTCTCAGATATAATGGAACCACTGTTTGATTTCATGCCACATATCGTCAGAAATTCTAGACGATTCTAGCAAACAATTCTTAGAAGGAACTACGAGAGAAAGACTTGCTTTGCCAGCCAGAATATCTTGTAAAGGAATTCATACAGCGACTAGTTGGGATCAAGGCTTAGATGAGCAGTAAGGAACAAAAAGCCGGTAACGAAAACCTTATGACTCAAGAGTATATAAACTCAGCAGGACAACGCATCCTTAATATGACCCCAAACTGTCTTAAGTCCAACAAAAACAGAAAGGTAATTAACCTCCAGACAGATGTGAGCTGAATTGATTGCAAAAACTAAATGATGACATAAATACCATGATTCGTCATCTGAAAGCACAACTGCAGAATAGACTAGGGAGATATCTAAGTGGTGAGCTCCATAATAGCACTCACAATGTCCCCATTATGAGTCTTGAGAGCCTTAACGGCCTTGCTCCTTGACACACTCGCCTGTGTCATGACTAAATCGATGTCCCGAGCTTCCACCCTAGTTTCATCAACCTCCTCTTCTTCCTCATCTCCCGGCATTTCAGCAGCAACATAAATGTCTGGTTTTGCAATAATGGATCCCATGTCTGGCATTCTGAACTGCTGGGCAGCCTGTGTCTGTAGCTGAGTGCTTAAATCCTCTATCTTAGCCTCCCCAAATAAGACATATGTCTCAGAATGTGGGCTTTTTAAAACATCAGGCTTTGAGATGAAAAATAGTATCTGCACAACAAAAAAATGTGAAGTGAGTTTCCATCACTACGTATACACTTTATTACACCAGGAGAGAACCAGATAAAAGCTAACATTTTTTGTTCTCTTGATGGTAACCCTGCTAACACCAGTAATAGGTTTCATACCCAGCTTCAACATTGCCTTGCGACTCTTCTTTTCATTTCGGCTCTGCTTGGAACCCTCGTTTGCACTTGCACCTCATTCTCCAATCAAAACTAGACGAGTAACATAGAAAATATTTACTTAACTCAATGCCCAAGTAATACCCTACGGTAAATTGCACTTTGCACCCACAAACTAACACCCCTTTTGTAACTTGCACCTAAGTGTTCCTCCAAACTGGGTTGGTTGCCTCAACATTTAAAAAATTGACATGCATCGCTTAAGCAAGTGGCAAGCATAAGTTTTATTAATTAATGGACATCAATTTTTTTAAGATAAACTTTTAAAAAAGTTTGTGCTACTCACATGTTTGATGGACACTTGTCATATTTATAGATGGGTTCCCCTAACCCAGTTTGAAGGAAAACTCAGTCCCACCTGATACCATGAAAACTTGCAATATGCACCCTAAGATATCAATAGGCTCCAACAGACACCCCCCTTTAAGACCTGAGTGTTGAGATAAAAGAAAAATATGCCACGTGTCATCATGTTAATAGTTAGATCTTATTGGAGGGTGCACATTGAAACCTATAGCTAGTTTAGGGTGCACATTGCAATTTTCCATAGTTTAGGGTGCACATTGCAAATCAGCGTTAGTCCGAGGCCGCAAAATGTAATTATCCCAATAACGGATAACCTGACTTTCAAGCAACAATAATAGTTGAAAATTGAAACCAAACACAACCAAGTATGATCTTTAAGAAAGGAGCCACAGAGTCTCTGTAGTTTGTGTCATTTATGATACCTGGACAAATTTATGTTGTACAAGAACAAAAAATGAAATAAACACCAAGAAATAGCAGCAGATGTGCAAAGACAGACAACAACATAGCAAAAAAAATGAAGAAAACATTAAAGAATAAATGAGAGCTCTACAATGGATAAAGGTGTTGCACAAACCAGAAAACCAATAAAAAGAATTAAAACTAGCAAACAATTAAGTCTCTCCTATTATCTCGAAATTCGAATTTCCTCCAATATATCTTTGACAAGAAACAATAAAACACACTCAATTCATGTTCAAGGTGATCCATGTCAGCACAAAGCATTCTTACATGCACCATATCCGTTGTGTGGTATTACCTCAGACGAAGAATCCTTCCTTCTGCTTTCGGAAAAGAAAATAACAAATTCATTTAGCTTTTAAGTCTCCTATATTCAATATATATCAATCAAATCCGTTCCCTCTATATTTTCTTAACTAACCAAGCAAACATTCCAATTACACTCAACATGACAAAAACATATCCCGAAACCTTCAATACAACACTCAAAAAATGTTCCAAACCCCACTTCAGACTAACTTTCAAACCATGCCAATAAAACAAATCCCAGGTTTCAAAATTAAGCTGAAAAGGCGATAAACCTAATTACACAAAAGACTCGCATCCAACAAATCAATGACAACCACATAAATAATCCCTGGTAGCAACACTCACAGGAAACACATGATAGAACAGAGTGTGTAAAAGAGGAAAATATTAAAAAGACAACCTTGATCCCCTTCCTCCTTCTCATCATCCTCCATGTCGTCGTCCTCATCATCTTCGTCGTCGACCTTCTCGTCCTTCTTCACATCCTCGACAACAATCTCATCTTTCCGCCAAAACACACAAATACAAAGATTAAATTTCTCTATTCAAACGTGGGAAGTGGGACTGGAGATAGAATTTTTCTTTTACTTTCTTCTTTATTTTTTTTTTAATTTAAATGTTTTTACTAACGTGGCATGTTGAAAGTCTATTTTCTTAATTTTCTTAACAAATTTAACTATTTATGTTAGAAACACTAGAATAAGAAATATTATCTGGAGTAGTAAATCATAGATCGGATGTGGCTGTTCTATAGACTTCTTCATTGTTGTTATTCGCCAACAACCGTCATTGTTGATGGTGGAACTTATCACGTGTTAAAACAAAGACAACGCTCACATATTTTATAATATAAATGCCAAGACTAGAGAGACACACATTTGAGAGAGAGATTCTATTTATATCAATCATCCATCATTTTCAATAAGGGGGGAGAGGCAATATATAGCCCCTTCATTTAGTAACGCTCGGTTGGGCTTAAATTTCCAGCCATAATGAACAAATAAGACAATTTTTTAAGCCACTTTATATGCCAAGCATAATTGCTAGACATACTAAGAGTAAGGGGCATCTATTTATTACATCTCCCACTCACAAACAGTGGACAAAATCCAAGGCTTGCATCTTTTAATATGTTCTCAATTTTGTTCATATTGACAAATAGGCTATACAACCATTGAACACAACTGCAAAAGAAAAATGTAGGTTTCGAGGATCCGTTTAATAATTTAAAATATTGTTTCCGATCGAATTACTTCAATTAAACTAGAATAATGATTCCGTTTAATTGGAAGATTTAGCATTTAAAATCAAGATAAATAATTACTAATGATTGAGCTTGGACGATTGATGATTAAAATGCTTACAAATTTATTTGACTATCACAGGGATTTCTCAAGCATTCACTGTATTCGGAAATCACAATGAATCAAGATAAATATATAGATAATCAAATTATCCAATAATAAAATCATTCAATCGATCAAACTCCCAAAATAAATTTGTCGACGATCCGAAAACAATTTTCAAATCATTAAACTTCACCTCTAACCTTAGTATGAAAATTTAGCCAATCATGTTCACCACAAGTGCTATAGAAATCAAATAAACATTTTTCATGAAGATATTAAAATAAAACACAATAAAATAACACACAAGAAGAAAAACAAAAATGCTGAATTGCCAAATGAAAAATAAAATAAACTGCAGAAAAATAAAACCAAAGTCGTGGCCGATAAGCAGCACCACGCTGACTCCACCAAACAATAGATCCAGAAAATAAACGAAAACTGAAAACGAGTAAGTGAAAACCGGCTACTTAAGGTTTGAACCAAAAGAAACTTTAAATGAAATAAAATTGCTGCCGACCACAATGGTCTGTAAACGAAAGCAGAATGCAAGAAAACTTAAAAAAAATAAACGACCAACTCCATTTCCGTCCGTAAGAAATGAAACCAGCCTTGGTATACTACTTCGGTAGATACAACTTCTATTCGGTGTGCTAGCTGCTTCTTCCGTTGCATGTTCTGGCCAGCATCAAACTCAAGCCCAGCTGCCAAGAACTCCCGTGTTCTGCATCAAGCAGTCCTCAACGTTCCGTTTGCCTCTCCGTATGAGCTCCCTCCTTAAATTCTCTGTTTTTCTTCTCAAAAACAGAGCAAAAAAAAGATCACGTGAAACCAGTTTCTTTTTAGTAAACCTCTGCCCTCTGTTTTTCCATCTGTATCTATGAAAAAATAAAAGCTCACCCTCACGTAAACTCTCTCCTTTTCTCTTCTATTATTTTTTTTTCTTCCCGTAAGTTTTTCTCTCCCAACGTCCAGGCTACCTCAACATCAACTCCTCTCCTCTCTTCCGTTTCCTTTTCTCTCCGTTCCCAAGACTCCTTGGTTTCTCACTCTCTTCACATTTGCTTTGTCCCTTCAAGAGTCCAAGCCACTCTACGTAAACTGCTCTCTACCCCGTTCCTTCTCTCTTTTTTTTTTCTTTCAGTTCCTATCCCCACCTTCTCTAACATCCAGCTCTCCTTCCCTAGCCCAGACGAAGTGTCTCTCACTTCATACACTGACTCTTTTTTTTTTATAGACTTCCAAGTCAAGCACGCACGGCTTCTTCCAATCAATCAAGCACCGAAAACCCTCCTTAATTTCTGCTCTCCTCTCCTTCGTAAATCACTCCACTCATTAAGCATGTTCCCGCTGTCCAGCAGCAAAAGAAATGAGCTGCTCTCTGTTTTATTTTTTTCATTTTTACCGTAAACTCAACCTCGTTAACCTCTTCTCAAGTCAAAGAAAAACACTCTCCGATGTCTACTTTCTCAAGCCGAAGAAATCAAATTCTCTACGTCTCTTTCATCCGCCTACGTCCAGCAGTTTCTATTTTCAACTCTTTTTTTTATTATTTTTCTTTCTTCCGTAAATCTTGCCTCTAAACGCGTCCAACTTCAACCTCTTTTGTTTTCTTCGTTTCTCTCTTTTTATGCTTCGTTTTCTGTCCGTCTTAGCTCCCCTTTCGGCTTTCTTTTTCTTCCGTCTGTAAGCTTTTTTTTTCAACGTAAAACACCCAACTTTTTTTATTTTCTGCTCCTCTCTTTTTTAATTTTCTTTCGGTGGTTTTTTTTGTTGACTACATGTGAAGTGCATGCAGCTTATTTTCCTCCATTTCTTTTGCTTTCTTTGATTTTCGTCTGCTTTGCCGTAAAACACTACTTTTACTTTTCAGCTTGCTCTTACTTAATTTCAGCTCTTTTTCACACATGATTCTTCAAAGCTTCTTTCCGGATTGTCTGTGAATTTTATTTATGCTGCAAATAAAAATAACACTCGAAATAAATTAAAAAGAAAAATAGATTATTAAAAATATATTATATATGTGAGGAAATATTTTTCAATTAAATCATAATTATAAAATTAAGCATAAACATGATATTAATCAATTAAAAATCACAACTCGAATTTATGCTTATTAACTATTTTTCCATCTAAAACCAATAATAATGTCACGAAGCAATTGAAATATATTGGTTTTAAATAGCTAAAATATGCAATTTTACAGCTCAAACAGGAGCACTATGTCAAATCTCTCTAAGAGAATACCAACATAGCAATACCCCTAAAAGTGTCTCGTCATGCCTCAACTCATTTTGTCATATCAAATTAAGCATTCATAATTCCTCTCGAGTCCAAATGACTAAAAGCAATGTTCAATTTTCATAAAACATGTTGTACTCACACTTATGTTGCAATTCCCAAGAAGTAACACAACTTTTCGACAATGAGTACACACAATATCGTTGTATTATCAAATAATATTCCCTTCGCCCTTATGTCATTTAGTTTCAATCTAGTAGCTTTTCAAGCAATACCTTTTTAGACCGCAACATCTATGGTCATGCCAAAGTAGCATACTAAAACATCAATCTCATGACATAGTCAAACCTGGTCTCCTAAGGGCATAAATAAATTAAGGTAATTAATTATGACCTACAAGACTCAGACAGTGAGGAATCAAGGATATATTTACTTACCTTTATTGTTGGTCGTAAAAGCACATGTAGTATGAAATACATGTTACGGTGTAGTTCTCTTTCCAAAAAGAGCGTATGTCTAATCTCAATGCATTATAAAGATTTTAGTCCAGTTGCTATCTTAGCGCCAAACTCGAGTCCCTCCATTTGCTCGCTAGTTCAAGAGCTAAAGAGGATATTGCATTTGGTTAAACCCTAGGTTACATGGATTGTGGGCTTCCCATGTATTGTCTAAAAAAAATAACAAAGACCTCATCTTAGTCCATCTAAGGCAATATATATATATATTTGTATTGACCATCTTTATATGCTACATAAGCATCAAGGGACACAATATCTCATCTCTGCTCGTTACCTAAGCGTCAGAGGTAATCACTCGTGTGAATGAGCCGATCTAAGCTTGATGACATACGTTTTTCACCATAACGCCTAAATATATGGTGAATGTGTGTGCTCACTAAATGCTCCCAGTCATGTTACACTATCATATGAATGGAGAACAATACCATGAGGGAGAGAAATCACATGGTCAACAACAAAATGCGTCTACCAAGGGACTTTGTTTTATATGTAAAAACCTTTGCACAACTATGAAGTCAGTGGTTTATTCTTAATCTCACTTAGCTTCAAACTAACAATATAAAGCTTAGAGTCTAGTTAGCAAGTCTAAATATGACTTTTAAGAATCTACAAGGTGACCACAAATATCATTCAACAAACTTAATTTGCGACTTCAAGATTTCGTATGAATCTCTTGTACTTAACAACAACATGTAAAATTATCAGCCTTTATTTTTTATATTAAGTGTGTTAATGTCATGTTTCGTACGCCCTTGGGCAGGGTAGCTCAGTTGGATCGGGTCTTCACTCAAGTCTGGATCTTGAGGTGAGAGAAGGTGGCCCTGCCCAAAGAAGCTCAGATGCCAAAGTTAGTATAGAGATCAGAATACTTTAAACAAGAAGATGACAGTTGAGTATAATTCACAACAGACTTGGGTTCAACCTTTTTTACCTTGCAGTTCTAGACGACCTTTATACTTGATCTTTTGGGTCAGGTGGGCCATGCCTTGTGTTCTGAGGTAGAGAGACGCCTCCCCATAGAGTCTCCACCGCCATGCTACATTTAATGCAACGTAGTTTTCTTGATATCAGTCATTTAATGTGGCGTGGGTCTCTGGCAGAGTTGCCTGGTGCTGTCTCTCCCCAATTATGGTTTCCTGCATCCTTCTGCAACGTCTCATCTTAATATTGATGATTACTTCCAACTTGCATGGGTCTGGAGCCCACTTGACCCGCATCGGTCTAGGACCTGCCTTAGGCTACCAAGGGGTCCTTTTGGGTATGGGCTAGCATTCCTAGAGCTTATAGGGCTTGGCAAAGTAATGGGCCTATAGTAGTATCATGGGCTTTAAGCCCTGACGAAAATACCCCCTAACAGTTACCCTGCCAATTCTCATTAGGCTGGCCTAATGAGAAATTTCATAGTCACTTGCTTGTTGCAGCTGATCAACCTTCTTGTCACTGAATGGTGGCATAGGTTGGTCAGTGGCCACAAGTGTCCGATGTCGATTCCCCATATGCTACCCTCGGGGTATTGATACAGCTCCCATCACTTTGCATACCCTACAAGTTAGGTTGTCAGATGCTACCCCCTGTCCATGACTATAAGATCGTGCCTTTAAATTCGCTTCCCCCTCTGTTCGCGTTGCTACCGTTCTTCTGCCTTCTATGTCTCTGTTGTGCTCACTGCCCTCCCTTTCTTGCAAATTCAACTCCTTCTTACTTTACCTGGTCTTTCTAACCTGATTGGCTCTGTGCATTGCTATGAGGCCTACTCGTCGGAGCCTAGGTTCTTGGGTCGTTGCTCACACTCTGGGGTCACCCCTGGCATTACTTCAATCTTTAAGACTGACCTGCCACATTCTGGATTTGGTTATTCTAGAAGCTCCTAGGCAGTGTGAAGGGGCCGTAAGTGAGAATGGCTCGGCGACGAAGGTCGCCCTTTTTCCCAGCATGTTCTCCTACGGGTTAAGACTGCCATGTCCCCGTCCTGTCAGTGAAGTCCTGTACCACTTTGGATTGGCTCCCGCTTAGCTTCATCCGAATGCTAGGCAGATTCTGATATGCTATTGCATGCTATGGCAGCGAGCTTTGTTGAAATCCGACCCAAAGAATGCAGATCTTACTTATCGCGAGTTCCTCCTGACCCATCATATACAAAGAGGAATGTGAGAGATCTGTAGCTTTAGGGGAGTGGCACATGCGTTGGTTGTGCTGGAGTTGAGATACCACAAAGTCTCAGACTAGACCGACAGATTCTTTTTCATGGGTCGCCGATGATGGGAATTTTAGGTGGAACAAATTTCCCAGGCTGAGTTCCTGATAAAGGCCACTGGGGGAGTTGTGCTAAACAACAAGGTGGTGCACCTTGTAGCCACACTGGATGAGTTGTGTCACATCGCGATCATGCGAGATTCGGCAGCCCAGCATTTGCTCTTGGTTCACTCCGAGGTCCTTCTCAGAGAAAATAGTCTGTCTGCCTTCCCTCAAATGTTGGGCCATCTTACCCCCTCTACCCGGGGTGTGGTGCCTGATCCTTTATCACACTCTTCAAAGAAACAGGCCACTGAATCCTCTCCCTAAGACAAGGGGAATAGGATCTGTCCGGAGCCAAGGGGGGAGGTCCAGACATCTCCGAAGGCCTTGGCTCCTCGAACGATTAGTGCTGCCCGTCTAGATAGTTGGCCCTCCCTCCTTTTCTGCAATGCTCTGCTAACACCAGCGGGCAGTGGCATTGCCGAGCTCGAGTACCACTTCTAAGTCCATTCCTCTTGCTGTCTTTATAAGGGATCTTGGCAGTAGGAACCTAGGCATCTCGGTGGATGCGACCAGCACTTCGTGCATGGTGGAAGTGGTCAACATGCACTTCTGGAGTACTCTTTTAGATAGGGCACCTTGACAAACCCGGATCATTGAACCCCCTCTGGAGTTGAATGTTGAGATGTCTCCCTCTCCATCTTCCACTGCTCGGTCCCTGATTGAAGCCTTCGACCTTGATAAGGCCTCGATCACCTCCGAGTTGATCCTACTGACGAAGGCATCTCTGATTCTGGGTGCATCCCTATCACGGGTGAAAGCCCGATTACTGCCGCCCAGGCTGAGTCTGGAGAGGGGAGGCCGGCGGGGGTGCGAGATTTTTCCACCCCACCGAGCCTTGGAGGGAAAGTGCCAGAAGTGCCTTTAGCTCGCACCCTGTAGAGCCCTTGCAAATCGATATTAAGGGCAGTTGGTTCCTCTAGGGGTGACGGTTGCCAGCTCGGGGTGAGAGTGGTCCTTTTGTGGTGGTTCCCTCAGTTTTGTTGATGAACGAGGGTGCCTTGACAGGGCCTGGTGGAGGTGATCCAATCGAGTCCCCCCAAGGGAAGTGCGCTCTCTAGAAACTGCGAGCACGGCAGTTCCTGCAGATCCTCTGAACGAGTCCCTGCGGGAGGATCTCATCATAGACCGTGAGGTGGAGCTTCTACAAGAACTCCTCTTTGAGGTACTTCTCGCATTCCTCATTCATTTTCTACTCTATTGGTCTTAAGTCTATAGTTTAACCTCGGAGCCCATGCAGGGAATAATAGCACTAACCCAGCGCGTTGCCGAAGGTGAGGTTCGGCATCTCTGGTCCATAGCGGAGCAGAGGAGGGAAGAGCAAGAGTGCTTGGAAGTAGAGTTGGCTGTGGCTCGGGAGTGGACTCTAAAGACCCAAGAGCCTCTGAGTAGGCTCCAAGAATCACAGTACCTTCTCCAAACGGAGAATGAGGAGTTGAAGGGCTTATAAGAGTTCCACTTACGTCGAATCAAGATGCTAGAGGAGGAGCGTTCCGATTTGTTTGCCATTGTGGAGGATCACGAGGTTTTGTTGGCTGCGGCCTGGGTCCTCGAGGAAGAGACCCTAGCCGACCTAGCTGCTGCCTGCGAGAGGGTTGCAGGTAAGGAGGTGGTTATTTGGGATCTGCGCAACGAGCTATCCTAGGTGCAAGAGGTGGCCACGCGATCAATTAAGCAGCTGGGAAAGGCTCGTCCTTCCAAGATAAGGCGTGGTCTCACGGCTACCTGGAGGGTTTGGATAGGATTTGTGACTACGTCATTCTCAATCCTCAAAGCAGTTCCAAGGCCGTGGAGGTGCATCTATGGGCTTTGGACTTCAGGACCCTCGAGCCTGATACCGCCGCCCTTAATCATGCTGGCGACTTCCTCCTTTCGAGCACTTCCACGGCTGGCACAAGGGGAGGGGACTATGAAGATCCCCCGGTTAGCTCCAAATGAGAGTGGAACCCTACCGAGATGGGCTCTTCTGATCTATGGAAGAGCCTAGAGCTTCCCAGTCCTGATCCTCCTCCACGGCCGTAGTTCTTCTTTTCCCTATGTACTTTCTTGGGGCCGTGTTAGTAATAAATGCCACGTGGCCCCTTTGTAAATTTTAGATGGATTAATCGATAAAGATGTATATTTCTTTCCTGGGTTTCTTTCCTGCTCTGACTTATCCTCTCGTACTGTTTGGCTGCTGTGTACCTATAGCGTTTATTTTTCTGAGATGACACTTTGAATTCTGCTCTCCTATCATTAATGTTGTACCTACCCTTTAGCCTTCCCGAGGGAGAGAGTTAATGGTTAGCGTTTCTACTGCGAATTCAGAGGGATTTTGAATAGTCAATCATTCATTGCTCATTTGTTGGTTGTCTCGCCGTTATGGCGTGGATGTCGTTTTCCCATGAGCGCCACGAAATCTGAGCTAGCGGTTTCTGTAAGATTCACATCTGATCTGATGGAGCCCTTCGACGTGCATATACCCTGAATCTTAGGATGTGAACTGTCATTCCCAATCTATATATAGGTCCTCTTCCTTCGTGCTTCCCACCAAACCTTCCTTCCTGCTTCCTCAAGCGTTCTAAAATTTTGCATTCTCTCTTTCCCCTTTGCACTAATATCAGTTGTTCTCATCTTCGATGGGTACCCTATTTTAGGGTTGGCTTTGCGACGCCAAATCCTGTGATGAGTTCTTATGGAGACATGCTCATGGCGGCCTCCTTGAGGCTCTTGAGAATTCCATTCCAAAAGTTACGTTGTTCTTCATTACTGGGAGATGTTTTGAAAATATGGCATGTCCCCAGCTTTGTGAGACAATCGTTCATTGAATTTCATGCCTCAGAACTCCTCGTACAGTTCACGGTTCTTCCTTACATCTCGGGTTGCCCCCTCATCTGGGATGAGTAGTGCTTCCTTCCCTGGTCGGGTTAGCGAAGGGGATTTCTAGTGTCCTGGGCCTGCTCAAGCTTGGACGCTTCCTCTCCGATCCAGGAAGGAGTAGAAAAAGGGTCCATGACGGCGGAGAATCTCCCCTTCAACTCAAGTTGACAGCACCCCCTCCCCCCTTGAGGCGATTTGTCTCCTACTTTCCCTCCTCGCCTCAGTACTTATTGGATGGTACCTATCAAGGGTTGCTGTTTGAATCCCGGGAGCCACTGTTCCCCCTTTTTTTTTTTTGCTGGTGGTACCATATCCCACCAGGACCGACTCAGGCCTTCGAGTTGTTCTTTCTTTTTCATATTTCTTTGCATGGTTTCTCACTGTTGTATCACATTCCCCTAGTTGTAATTGTCTTGGCAGTTGATGAATAAAATTTTCTTCTTTATGTCTTATTGTTCAGTTGCCTTTACTTTCGATGCCTTTACTTGTGACACCTTTTGTTGCACACGCCTTTCACAAGCAGCTATGTACCATCTATTTTCTCACTTCGTAGTAAGTGGATGATTATCCTTACGGTACCCCACCGAGCATTACTGAGCTTCTGCTCTTGTTGACCCCTGAAGCTTTTGTAGCATAATCGACTTGCGATCTTGTATATAATGTCCCCATCTCGCTTGAATTATGCCACATAACTAAAGTAGTGATGGAGATTCCCTAGATGTGCTGTTATGTAGACTTGGCGTATTTTCAATAAATGGCCAAGCGGTGAGTAAGCTAAACTCGACCAAGTTCACTGTAAAAGTCAATGCGCAGGTGTAGATATGTAAATTTAACTTGACCATTACCAACCTGTCTTACCAATTCGGCATAGTGGGACTTCAGAGCCACTACGGGCTTTAAGTTGATCTTCAGACTTCATGCATTCCTCCAAAGGAGAGGCATGTTTTGCTCCCTTGGGGAACTTTCCCTCGCCGGGGAGCCTTCGTTCATTCCCTTATAGGAGCTTTTCCTCGGGAGATGTTTTCCTCGGGAGAGGTCCGTTGTTCCCTCAGGGAAGCCTTGATTCATTCCCTTACGGGAGCTTTCCTGCACCCGGGAGCATTCCGGTGTGAGGTGTGTGGCCTCGAGGGAGGTTCGACATTCCCTCAGGGGAGCATTCCCTTGTGGGAGCTTTCCCACGCAAAATGACACCTTGGGAGAGCCTTCATTCATTCCCTCGAGGGAGCTTTCTAACGCGAGGTGGAACCTCAGGGGAGCCTTCATTCATTCCAATGAGGGAGCTTTCCCACATGAGGCAGAACCTCGGGGGAGCTTTCATTCATTCCCTAGAGGGAGCTTTCCCCCACGAGGTAGTTCCTTGGAGAGGTTTGACATTCTCCCAGGGGAGCATTCCCTTGCGGGAGCTTTCCTGCGTGAGGTGGATCCTTAAAGGAGCCTTCATTCATTCCCTCGAGGGAGTTTTCTTGTGCAAGGTGGTTCCTCAAGGGAGATTTGACATTCCCTTAGAAGAGCTTTCCTGCGCGAGGTGTAACCTCAAGGGAGCCTTCAATCATTCCCACAGAGGAGCTTTCCCGTGAGAGATAGAACCTCGGAGGAGCCTTCATTCATCCCTTTGGGGTGCTTTCCCATGCGAGGTGGTTCCTCGGGGGAGCCTTCATTCATGCCGTCGGGGGAGCTTTCCCTCGCAAGGTAGAACCTCGGGAGAGCCTTCATTCATTCTGTTAAGAGAGCTTTCCCATAGGAGGTGATTTCCTGGATAGAGGTCCGTCGTTCCCTCAAGGGAGCCTTCGTTCATTTCCTTACAGTAGCTTTCCTGGGCCCGGGAGCATTCCCTGCAATGGAGGATCGTCATCCTTTTAGGGGAGCATTACTTCAGAGGAGCTTTCCTGCACGAGGAGTATTTCCTCGGGGGAGGTTCATTCCTTCTCTCAGGGGAGTATTCCCTCGGAGAAGCTTTCCCGCACGAGGTGCGTAGCCTCGGGAGAGGTTCGACATTCTCTCAGGAGAGCTTTCTCACATGAGGTGTGTTGCCTCGGGTTAGGTTTGGCATTCCCTTAGGGGAGCCTTGTTTCATTGACTGAGAATTGTAGTCATCTGTAGTTTTGTGAGTTTCTTGAAAGAAATCCAGCATTTTCATTAATCTACTACAAGTTCATATTTACAAAGTATGTAGATAAAAAATAGAAACAAAAATGTGAGAAAATGGGGAGGGCCCCGATTGTCCTTTCTTCTTAGTGTGCGCCCCTCCTCCTCCTTCCTAGTCGGGATAGCTTGCCTCCTGATAGGAGCTTGTCACGACTTAAAAATTAGTGCATGCCTGCGTGTCACCTCCCCTTTGGTGGACATTAGCTACTGCATATAGCATTCCCGCGCCAAGGTCTGCTCTTCCCGAATTTCACCGATTCCTTGAATTGTAGGAAACTTGATTTTTAGGTGGTAGGTGGAGGTGATGGCTCGTAGATAGTTGAGTGTCAAACGGCCAATGATAGCATTGTAAGAGGAATGATCCTTTACCACCAAAAAGTCGACCTTAACCAAGGCGACATAGGGCGGGTTGCCTACCAAGACTGACAGGGCGATGGTCCCCACCGGTTGGACCGTTTCTCACAAAAATCCTTTGAGTAGCATTGGGGCTGGTTGGAGCCGAGCTACGTCTATCCCCATGAGAGTGAATGCATCCTAGAACAAGATGTCCTCCAAGCTGCCATTGTCGATGAGGATTCTTCTAGTGGTGAAGTTGGCGACCTACATGGTGACCACCAGTGCATCGTCGTGTGGATGTAATACCCCTTGCTTGTCAGGTTTCCCAAAGAAGATTACAAGAATGGGCTAGGTTTGGGGGAGCTTGGCAGGTCGGTAGGAGGCTGAGTAAACTTCTTGGTATAGGGCCTCTTTGGTGTGGGCCTTTCTCTCAGATGAGGTTGCCCCTCCACTGATGAAGCCTCCTACTATGGTGCAAATCTCACCTGCAGGGGGAATCGCTTGGTATTCTCAGGCAGGACTCCTCTCCCTGAAACACCCCCTCCACGACTGCTCTCTCCGCTAGGAGGGTGGATATCGCGATGGACGGTAGCATGTTAGAGGTGATCGGCACTCCCTAGTGTGGTGAGAAGTGGTTCGATGGTGGGTGTAGTAGCGACATTCTCCCAAGGGGTGCCGCTTCTCCTCCTATGTGATAGTGAATATCGAACGGTCAGACCTGTGTTGCATGCCTCTTACAACGGGCTCCTTCTTTCTCGACTCCCACTATTTACGTTCCATCTTCTCTCAGGTGAGGCCCTTGGTCAAGGCCTTTTCCTTCCTAAGCGTTCTCTCCAGCTTCTTTTGTCAGGGCTCAGTCAGGGTGAGAAAGGTATCCTCTGCATTGATGAAATTATCAGCCTGGTCCATGAACTCTTGAAGGGTGGCAGGGGTCTTTTTAGCTAGCTCAACCATGAACATTGATCGGGGCCAGACCCCTCCAAGCAACGCTACCAGCGTGATCTTCTCATCCTATTCTTCCGCGGTTATATGCTCCTTGTTGAACCTGGCCAAGTATGCCTTCAGGCTCTTATCTTCCTTTTGCTTGATGGTGAGGAGGTAAGCAGCCGGGCGTCTTTGTCTTCGGCTGGCCATAAAGTGAGTGAGGAATAGGTGAGCCAGCTCGTCAAAGTTCTCGATGGATCCAGACACCAAGGATCCAAACCACACTCTCGCAGGTCCCTTTAGGGTCAGTCGGAAGGCCCTGCATGCCACTTTCCCGGTGTACCCATGCAGCGTCATGTGGACCTTGAAGGTCTTGAAGTGCTCACCGGGTCTCGAGTCCCGTCATAAGCTTCCATGGGTGGGATTCAAAACTTTGGTGGCAATGGGACCGCCATCACCCTCGCATTATATGGTAGGCCCGTGTTGACCAGTAGTTGGTCTACTGAGGACGAGCTACCCATCTTTCTCAATACCTACTCATACTTTTCCTGAAGGTTACACAGGTCCTGCTGCATGCATTTTCTTTTGTCCTAGGCATTTTCACCCTCCTCCTCTTTTCTTGAATGGTGTTCACTTACACTGGGCTCATCATGGTGTACCGAGTCCCGGAAGTATCCTTAAGGGCCTGGTTTTCCTCCTGAAGGTCCTTCACCTCGTTATTGAGTCTTTCAATGAGCTGCTCCATAGTGGCCAACCTTGCTTCTGTGCCGCTTGCCATGCCTTCGTTCTGCTCCCATGCCAACTGAGAACCGGTCCTCATAGGCATACGAAGGACACGCTCGACCGTAAGATTTGTCGAATCCCACAAACAGAGCCAAATGTTAGCGTTATGTTTCGTATGCCCTTGGGCCAAGTCGCTCAGTCGAACCGGGTCTTCACTCGAGTATGGATCCTGAGGCAAGAGAAGGGTGGCCCTGCAGTGGCCCAAGGAACCTCCAATGCCAAAATTAGTATAAAGATCAAAATACTTTAAAAAAGAAGACAACAGTTGAGTATAATTCACAACAGACTTGGGTTCAACCTTTTTTACCTTGCAGTTATGGATGACCTTTATACTTGGTCTTTTAGGTCAGGTGGGCCATGCCCTGTGTTCTGGGGTAGAGGGACGCCTCCCTCAGGAGTTTCCACTGCCATGCTGCATTTAATGTGGCGTAGTTTTCTTGATGTTAGTCATTTGATGTGGCATGGGTCTCTGGCAGAGTTGCTTGGTGACATCTCTCCCCAGTCATGGTTTCGTGCGTCCTTCTGCAACATCCCATCTCAATGTTGATGATTACCTCCGGCTTGCACGGGTCTAGAGCCAACCCAACCCACATGGGTCTAGGACTCATCCTGGGCTACCAAAAGGGGCCCTTCCGGGTTTGGGCCGGCATTCCTGGAGCTCATGGGACCTAGCAAAGTAATGAGTCTGGGGCAGTATCGTGGGCTTTAGGCCCTAACGTAAATTCCCCCTAACAAACGGTAAAGCGATTAGAGCTTTTGCCCCAAGGACAATCACAATAGTAATATAGCCATTACTCTTAATGACTTATTCAAATTGCATCATAAACTTATTTAGTCAAATAAGTCATATTTACCCTCTAACGAAATCTCAGCCTAAGCAAACCATAATACAAACACCAAATAGTATGAGCATCTCAATTCAAAATATAGACTCTTTAGTACTCGTCATCTAATTAATTGTTTATGGATTTCGAACAAAAACTCCTAAAACCTATTTTTCTTGTAAACAATCTCACTAGACATAAAGACTAAGCTATTTTCACTAATCCATATGCACTGCCTCATAGTATGGAAAACCACTTGTTGACATCGTGTTTCGTATACCTATTGGTCTGGCACTCAGAAATCCGGGTCTTTGGTCTTGACAGCCTGCGAATACAGAGAAACAATCGATAGAAAGTGGCCCTCGGGTGGCCAGGGGAGCCTCCGATACCTAAGTCCGTAATGCTTTTATAAAGTATGTGGGAGAGTAAAGAGAAGTAGAGAATTAAAAAAGTATAATGAGTATGTAGAGCATGACCCCCCCTTTCGATACCTAAGAGTTCCCTTTTATACCTTACCTCGAGGGTTAGGCGGCCATACCGTACTGCTGGGGGGAGGGGTGTCCTCTTGAAGTCCCTTCTGCATACCCATTTAATGTGGCGTGGCCCTCTGAGGAATGCTTTTAATACCGCATGATTCTCTGATGAGCGCATTTAATATGGCGTGATCCTCTGTTTCATCTTAGGATTCTGTCCTATAGAGATAGTATGTTCTTCTTCCCTTTTTGCCGAGGCAGCTTTCTCCTGCTTCTAGGATAGCAGACCGTCCCCCGTCCTGAAGCCTCAAATTTGGTTTATTGGAGTAGAGAGCCCTTGGAAGCAGCTTTCACCTTCCACATTTGCTGGCAAAAGTTAGAGAGCCAATCATCTCTCCCCTTATATAAATTCCAACTTACTCTCGCCGCTCCCCTTTCACCTTATTTGCTATACTTTGTCTCTTTTTCCCTTCTTATCTTCCTCACCATACTTGCTTCCAAATGATTGCCAGAAGATTTGCTGAACTTATGAACTTTGACAGGCAAAACCAGCACGAGGCCGACATTCTAGAGTTGGGCTACGCTGGTCACCCCTGGCACATGAAGGCCTCTGACGACTTTTTGCAATCGCTAGTCTCCACCTATCGCGTACCTGACATGATGCTCTTCAAAACTACTAGGCCCAGCGAGGGGGCTATCAATGTTGACGGTTCAGAGTCACGCATCGCTCTTTTTCCCACCATGTTCTCTTGCTAGTTGAGGCTACCCTTCTCTCACCCTGTTCACAAAGTCCTGCATCATCTTGGGCTTGTTTCCACCCAACTTCATACAAATGCTTGGTGGATTTTGATTTGTTGATGTATTTTGTGGTGGCATGCATTATTAAAGTCTGACCCAGAGCATGCCAACCTGACCTACCATAAATTCCTCCTAACCCATAATGTAAAGACGGTGTTAGGGACATCTGCACTTTCAGGGCGATAAGCACCCTAGTCGTGCTAGAGCAGCTATACTGCAAGATCACGTACTAGACTGACAAGTTCTTCGTTTCTAGCCAAGGATGGGAGTTCCCTATTGGCAAATTGGTCGTGCCGAGTTCCTGATCAGGGTCCAGTGGGACGTCGTTCCCAGAAACAAGGCCGTGCGTCCGATAGCCACGCCTGATGAGTTGCGTCACATAGTGATTGTTAAGGAGTGGGCAAGATAGTGCCCACCTCTTGTTCACTCGGAGATTCTTCTTAGGGAGGATCACCTAGCCGCATATCTTCCTCCCACTGGTCAGACCATCCATTCTAGTCGTGGCACTTCCATTCACTGGCCCGCTGCCTTGCCGAAGAAGTGTTCTCCGAGCCTTCCCCTCGAGGGCAAGGGCAAGAAAGCTCGCTTAGAGGCAACTAGTGCCAGCAGTGACCCTCCGTCGCCTTTGAGCCAATCAATGGGGATGGTCTGCATCCAGCAGTCGAGGCTCACAGTGCCTATTCAGGATCCTATCTCTCTAGTGTCTTTCATGGATTTCACTAGCAAGTTAGGGGAGAGGGAGTCTCTTGGCCTTGGTACGCCTGCAGCGCCTCCTTCATCTGTCACTCCAGTCATCAAGTGTGATACCCCATATGATAAAGATAAGGGTAGGTGGTGTATGGGATCCCACATTACTTTGGAAGGAAAAGTTATTACTCTTTATAAGGTGGTTCCAATAGGGCTCCAATTGTATCATTGACTAGTCTTTTTGGACTATAGGTCATGTGGTTTAGGTCTTCTATTGAGGCGCTACAAATGGTCTTCCATTGGGATGTTACATCAAACCTATGAAGGTTGTCAACTCCTATCATGCCTGCTGAACCGCAAGATACTACTTGGAGGGGCAAGTTGGCTCATATGCACTTCTAGGGGGTCTTTCTGAATGAAGCCCCTTGTCAGTCGTTTGTGGTGGAGCCACCTCCTGAAGCTAACATTGAGATGTCTCCTTCTTCAGTGTCCACTGCCCGATCTGTGGTGGGGAATCTCGATTCTAAAGATCCCTCTAGGACTTCACGGAGGAGTCTAGTCCTACTAAGGGGGTCACGTCCGCTCGAGGGTCTTCCCAGGGCGAAGCTTCTACACATGGTATCATGGCCACAATTGTTGTTGCTCATCTTCCAATGGGGTTAGTTATTGGGTTTGTCAAGAAGGCTCATCAATCGATTGTCGAGTCTTCTGTGCCCACTCCGCCGACTGTCAAGGGGATTGTGGTTGCTACCGTGCGGTCCAAGGAGGCTGGCTCACACGCCTCGGGCGAGGGGAAGGATTGCTTTCCCAATTTGACTCGCCGTCCCCCACCGGGGGGCTTCCCGTCCCTTCAACCGATGGGGCGGATAGGGAAGCTTTGGAAGATGTTGGGAGCGCTGGGGTGGACCAAGGTTCACCTTCTGCTGGTGACTCAGCCGTGGCTATTGATGTGGGAATTTATTTCACACATTTTCTTAATCCTAATTGTTTTGATTCAGTGTTTTGTATGTTTCTTAGCTCATTTATCTAGAATTTTAGGTATCTTTTACATTTATTTAATTCTTGAGAATTCTTGATATTTTGAAAGTGTTTAATCATTGAATTATATTGAAATTTGGATAATGTGAAGGGGCGGAAATCGGGCTAGGCTTAAAGAGCAAATCCTGTTAGAAATATTTTCAAAAGAATTAGTTATATATTATATTTATTAATAATGTTTTTGGATTGTTTTTAGAAGTTGTGAATTATTGTGGAAAGAGAGAAGATATGAAAAGTTTCAGAGGTTTATTATATTTTGGGTTTATATTTTGACCATAAGTCTTTAGTTGGCTTAGTAAGCCATGGGACTGGGTTGGATCCATGCCTCTAACAAATGATAGATTTTTGATGATTTGTGAAGAGATTGCACCAAGAGGCATGCGGCCAGCCATTAGGCGCTACTGCACTGCAACGCTTGGGGCTCAAGGGGCGTGCTGCGTGAAGCGCTGCAACACATGGGCAATGGACACAAACGCAGCGCTAGGTGCTACAACGGTTGGGATATTCCCAAAACGCACGTGGTGTGACTCGAACCAGTGCCATCCGGTTGGAAGAAGAACAAGGCAACCATTGGACTAAGTCCAACTGTTGTGTCTTATGGCAACAGTCATAATATATATACCTATTCCGAACAGTTTTTAGCAAAACCAAGAGTAATAACTTTTCGTTTACATCTTTTAGCTATCTAAAAATAGACCTATTGGCCTGCCATCTGAGGATATCAGATTAATTTCGAATTCTCTCTCTCTCTCTCCCAAATATTTCATTTCTTCAAAACTTGTTAGAATCTGTTCGTTCTCAAGAGAACAGATTTTTAATTTCTTGGTTGAATAGCAAAATCAGAGGGTATTCGGGGTCTAATTTTGTGTATGCATAATGCAGTTAGACAAACAAACTTGTTCTGGGCTTCATTGTATCTTGGAGGCAAATTCGCTTGTAACCCGTGTGCATACCGTAATTGGTGGGGGCAAATATTGTCTGAAGGAAAGCGACATTTGTAACACGCCTTGAAGCAAACTTTCTCTCACTATTTTTGTTTTGCTGCCCCTTTTGTTCCAACAAATCCTAGTTGATTTGGTCTTGTCAAACCAAAATACTGTTTGGTTTTTGGGTTCTAACTAGAGCTACATACCTCAATTTCAGGTGTTATTTAGCTTGTTGGAAATCTAAGACGTAATTATAAAACTTTTATGAAGAGTGTAAAACTCAGTTGTACAGTTTTGAAGTTCAAAACTTAGCAAAAACGAAGAAGTTTGAATCTGTCTGGAAGTTTACTACAACCTAGACCCTGTTTCAGTTTTCAGCCTGTATCTGGAGTTCTAGAAGTCAGAATAAAGCAAGCCCAGGTTTTTTTGAAAGCTGAGAACGAGATCTAAAACTTTCATGAAGGTCCCAACTCCCAACTCCAAAATATATCATTTTGATGCTCTAAAAGCTAGCTTGAAGTCGTTCAGCTGGGAATTCTGAATTTTCAGCATCAAATATGAGAAAATTTTATTTTAACTTTTTATAAGAGGAATTGAGTTCTGAGCCTCTGGAATACATCTAAACCGGAAAATCAAAATTTGTTGAAAGGCTAAACTACAATGGAGTGTAGGTCCCAGCCGTTATGAAGCTTTGAGGCTTTACAGAACATGCAAAAATACTTGGATTTTCAAGTGGGGAGTTCTTATCAGCGGAACGGGATGAGGACGCATATATAAATGTGACGTATCAGCTAAAAGAGGAAATAACGGCTTGTTGGAAAAGAAATAAAGGATCTAAATAGATTGCTTGGACGGTTTGGATTTGTTGAGCATTTAAAGTTTGCGGTACAGCTTGCTTATTCAAAATTTTGAATACGCATTTGGAATTAAAACCATAGACCAAAAAACAAAAAGAGAAGAATGAAGTCGGCTGCCAAGTTTTCAAAAAAAAGAGATCTTCGACAACTTTGAATGCTTCATCAACCTATTCTAAGCAAAAGAGTTTTTATTTTTCTTCTCTTTAGTTTTATTTTAAGGCATTTCAATAAGAACATAGCTGATTTAATTAGGAGAGAACTTACCAATATGAGTTACTGTTCACAGCCATCTACAATAGAAATACTACTCCAAATCTGATCTTTACCATTCAAATTGTAGAGCCTTGAATTCTGAACGAATATATAAAATCTCAGCTCAATCAGACCACAGAGGACACCGATAAAAACTTATGATTGTAGCTGGACGAGCTCTTCTATTTTGGCCGGTGTCTTTTCCTCTCTCAATATCACTCCCATTTTTCACTTCACTCAGCTCTTAATTTCTAGTGACAACAACACTTCAGACTTAAAACCTTATTAAATTGGACCTAAAACCGATCTCCATGCAGGCTTAAGGGTCCCACATGGGCCATCCTCCCTATAGGAGAGAACCCACGTTCCCAACACAACAAAATAGTGGAATTAACTTTCGTATTTGTCATTTTAATGACGAGCATTACTACAATGCCTGACATCTAGGAAAGCTCCTTTATGCTGTGCTTGCATCTACTGTCTAGTACCGATTGATGGTACCGGGGGAGAGACATGTAGGTCAGTACGTACAATCGGGGGTATCACCATATTCGCACCCCTATATAAATGTTTGCCTCCCTTTGTTAATACCCTGGGGCAACATGAACAGCAATTGACATAATTTTGAAAAATATTTCTACTACAGAAGTCAAACATCTTGTTCAAGTCCAGAATTAATTAAATCTAACCTAAAAAACTAGAGAAGAATGCAGACTGCCATTAACAATATGACCTTAAATGGTGTTTACAAATAGGACGATTAGCTGCCCTCTGCATCGTGATGGAAACAAAGTTATTCTTCTCGATTCATTTGACACCAAATCTCTCCATCGTTCATGTATATTGGAATATCTCACATATATGTTATGTGAAGAGCACTAAATGAAGAAATGAGGGCACATGTTCTTTGAAAGATAAGACTTCTATGGAAGCAGAAATATGTCTCAAGTGTTCAAATATTAAATTCTAAGGTTCTTGCATATATGACTCTATTCTTATCGTTTCAAGCCCAATGAGATATTCAAATTGTAGTATATTCAAGTTTTTGTCACCGATTCACTGGGGCAATTTATGCTTGTTTTAAGGTTTTATCGGCAAGATTGTTTAGGATCAGTGGAATCGTTAGAATGACAGTGACAAAAATGTAAATTGAGTTCTTTACCAAAAGATATTATATACCATGCTCAAACCCTGGCCTTTTCAGCAATAATAGAGATATCACCAGCAACATCAGCATCAGTACTATCAAAAGAAGTTTGTTTAATTTACAGGGAGCTTGGAGAGTCCGATGGACTCAAGTTAATGGAATCCCACATGCATTTGTTTTCTTAATATTCTCAGTCTTATAGGAACAACAGACGAGGCAGGCCAAAAACTGCCAGTTCTAAAACTTCGATTACAGCTTAATTAAAAGAGGCACCAAACTCAGGGACATGGAGAGAATGACGGTGTTGCAATTTGTTGCAGTCAAGTTCTACACAAAACCAATAAAAAATTCATTGATATGCGAGCTATCTAAGGAATATATTCTCGTAAATCATGTAAACGTGAATTGTTAGCTAGAGGTTTTATATGTTTTAAATTCTGGATTCTCTGTCGAATAACTGATTGAAAACTGAAAACCACATGGTACACTGTCTGTGTGCTGAGCAAATTAATGTAAAAACTGATCTGGTTCCTTTGCTTAAATCAAAGGTGAGACCGGCCTAATTAACTGATGATAAAACAATGCACCCTTTATTCTAAACTAATAAAGCAAAATTGACCGCCTTATCAACCGGCCCGAATTAATCTGTTCGAGTTGGGTCGGGTCATCGCCTTCTAATAGATGGCCTGGGTCGGGTTGGGACCAAATTTGGCTTGGGTTCATCAGGTTGCAATCCTAGCTATACCCACAAATAAAAATCACCGAAATTCTTTAATCATTAAATAAAAAAAAGGCAACCAGTGACTCCCTTAAGTGAGAGTAGAGTTTTTCTGAATAATAATATCATAAAGTTAAAAAATTTGTTAATATTATTTTTATTTTAAAATTTTAAAAAAATTGTATTATTTATTGTATTTTATTTGAAAGTTTGAAAAATTTATAATAATTAAGTAATGATTAAATTAAAAAAAATTATATTTGAAAAAGAAATATTTAAAAATACATTAGAATGGTTGCATTATCAAACAGCCCTTGGACTCTTATATCATCCATGCAAAGATATTAATCTGTCATATTTATAAAAGTTTTATTAAAAAAAAAATTATAAACTTACTAGTTTTGACATGATATATTAATAAATTGTTAAGGTTTTTTTTTTGGAGTTGCGTCAACATATCAACTGATATGATTGAATATCATAAAAGTTAAGATAAGAAATAAAGAAAACGATTTTCTACACTCCATGTTAACATATTAGAAGGGAAGGAAGGTATCGTACGCAGAATTTTTATGGCACTGGACGAGGAAATCAAGGTTGGTGGGAAAGTAGGTAAGATCGTTTGGGATGATATGTAGCTGTAAGTCCAGAATCAAGTGTTCGACCACGGTCTCAATCGAGTTTAGGTGAGATGTTGTTTGATTTGAAATGTCGATGCAAACCAATCAAAAACCCATACTTTTCCAACATTTCACCTTACGTGGCTTTGCTACAGTGGTACTACGAGTGTTAATCACATTGCTTTCATTTTAATGTTCAATTACTCAAACTGTATACGGCTTTGTCTTTTAAAGCTCTCATAAAATTCACTCTTCTAATTTTTGTAATTAATGTTGTTTTTTTGCTTACTCTTTTGGTGTTGAATTCAGAAGTGATTAGACATTTTAATTAAATATTTCATATGATTAAAGTCAGTTACTCATAAAAAATGGAATTTGAAATAAAACCATCGAAATAATCTTCACCAGTGGGAGAGATCAAGCACGTATCTCAATTATTTCTTTTGTGGCATTTGTGCAAATGGTTTGGATGTGGTGAATCCATTCATTTGGATGCAATTAAGTCTTTATTTGGTTACACAGATAGATACGAGGAGGTATTTTGAATATTAATAAATAAAATATTATTATAATATAATTTTTTAATATTAATTTTGTATTGAAATTTGAAAAAATTAAATTATTTATTATATTTTGTATAAAAATTTAAAAAAATTATAATAATAAGATGAGATGAGATAAAATTTTTAATTTTGATTAACCAGTCCAGATTAAGGCCCCGTATGGTTACTAAACTTTCATTAACTTACTTCATCTCATCATTACACATTTTTCAAATTCTCATACATTTTTTCAAATTTCTATATAAAATATAATAAAAAATTTAACTTTTTCAAATCACAACACATTCATAATATTTAAAACTAATATTTTAATAATATTTTATTCAATTCAATTCAATTTCAAACCCAACCTAAATCTTTTCAAACTTAAAACGTGTATGTATTATTAAAAAAATTAATTGACAGACAAAAACCCAACCAAGTATTTGACAGTTTCTGGGACAGCATCAAAGCCAAAGCCCCCAAACCTTGTTTATGCCAACTTATAGACGACCTATGCCTCTAGGCAAGGTTGTAATAGTGTACGGCTGTGCTTGCTCCAGTAAACACTTTAAAAAATAGAGTAATAAATAAATTATATAAAATAAATCTATAAATTAAAATAATTTCTTAAAATATGTTAAATTATAAATTATTTTTAATATAAAATAAATTTAATAGATCACATAAAATTACATCAATTTATAAATTTATTTTTATAAAATCTTTTTATAATTATAACAATTCTTTAAAAAATTATCCATTACTAAATTGCATATTTTTTCTAAAATAAACAAATCTTAAATTTATATAAAATTTTATTTTTTTAAATGGATTACACGACACATCATACTGTTTGACTAATAAACTATTAAATTGAGAGGGTTAAAATTAAAATAAATAAATAAATAAACAGAGAGAGAGTCTATACTCTAAAGCCTTATCATTTCGAAGGTGGTTTACACTTGTAAATCAAAGTTGAAGGTGATGGGCGGTGGTTGAGCCAAAATCCATATAAATATTCCTACTTTTGCTGCCTCTGTCTCAGCTCATCAGCTTCCCCGGCCCCTCTCTTGTCTCTTCCTTCTTCTCCATTCGTCAGATACTCCCACAAAAACCAGCCAAAAAATGGGTTCAACCGGCGAAACCCAGATGACTCCAACCCAAGTCTCCGACGACGAGGCAAACCTCTTTGCCATGCAACTCGCCAGCGCCTCCGTTCTTCCCATGGTACTCAAATCAGCCATAGAGCTCGACCTCTTGGAGATAATGGCTAAGGCTGGGCCTGGTGCTTATCTTTCGCCTTCAGAGATCGCTTCCCAGCTCCCAACCACGAACCCAGATGCGCCTGTTATGCTGGACCGTATCCTTCGCCTCCTGGCTAGCTACTCTGTTCTCACTTACTCCCTGCGCACACTCCCTGATGGCAGGGTTGAGAGGCTGTACGGTCTGGGCCCTGTTTCCAAGTTCTTGACTAAGAATGAGGATGGTGTGTCTATTGCTTCTCTCTGTCTCATGAATCAGGATAAGGTCCTCATGGAGAGCTGGTAATTATTCCTTCTTATAATTTTACCTTTTGGTTTAATTCAAGAGAAGTGATACTCTTACAACCGAATTACCATCCATCTACAATTCTTAATAATATAATATTTTTTTAATATTTAAATCCATCAAATCCATATAAAAGTTAAACTAAAATTTCAAAATATATAATATTTTAATATATAGTTGTAAACAAATGATAGAGCAGTAGTTAGTCTATCATTTTTCTTAATTCAAATATTTTTTCTTTTATAGAATCAGATCATTGAACATTTTTTGGTTCAATTCAGTTTTGTCATACCAGTTAATGATTTTTTTTTTGCCAATGTTTTGGTAATAATAATAATAAGTGAACACTGGATTTAAACTCTTGAAATTAAATTTTTGTTCTTTGTTGGAACAGGGGTAATGAGTTAACAGGCGTTGAGATATAAAATAAAATTAAATAAAAATCAAAATATTATTATAATATAATTTTTTATATTATTTTTATTTTGATATTTTAAAAAATTAAATTATTTTTTATATTTTATTTAAAAATTTAAAAAACTTTAATAATATTTAAATATTGAGATAAGATATTATAATAAGATGAAAGAATCTCACCATCCGAACGTCCTTAGAGTCTACAATATTCGAAGATAGACGGGCATGATGCAAAGGAAATAAGAATTTTATTATTATTATTCTTACAATATTTGTTATATATATTAATACATCATAATTATGATTTTTTTATTTATTTTATTTTTATAGTCTCATTTTTCTTTTTGGGTACTGCATGCTGTCATAAGGTCGTAGTCTTAACTTTAATGATTCGTTTTTAGTCTTTTCCGTTTTTGCTTTAATTGTCTTCAAAACTCATATGATTGGGACATTACGGTAACCACTAAGCTAAATATTATTTCAGCATTTATTGCAAAGACTCCGCATAAATTATCATAGCGTTGGTTGATTATAAAATATTATTATAATTTTCTTTAAGATGATTAATTCATTTCATCTAATTATTAAATTTTTTAAAAATTTTAAATAAAATCAAAAGAATATTATCATAATTTTTTTTAGTGCTTTTGATGTTAAGGACTTGGTGATGGGTTATTATCTAGTAGAGGGATATGAATATATTACAGAATAAAAGAAGAAAATTAATACTTTTTGGATTTTTTGCTGTTGATTGATAACATGTGCTTTTTTTTTTTATCCTTTCATTCTCTTCGTTTTAAGTCGTGGATATTATGCAAAGAAAATTAGAGAGGAACATAATTAGTAGGACCATAAAATGCCGAGGCTGGTTGTGGGGAAGGTGGCACTGATTGCTTGTGGCTCAAACACTTATCCGATCATGGGAATTGGGGACCCTACCCACTTCCAGAGTAGAGAACCACTCTCTCACGTACCACGAAGATCTGACGATCATATATATATAGCTAAGCTATTGGCAGAGGAAGCTGTGAGAGAGAGAGAGAGAGAGAGAGAGAGCCTTGTTGTCTGTAGGTGTGTGAAAAAGATGTTGGGCAGGAGAAATGCTTCACATAATTTTGTTTTTAGGTGTATGGTAAAGACGTTTTGCATGGATCAGAATATGTTCACCTAATTTTTATTTTTCTTATAGGTACTACCTGAAAGATGCAGTTCTAGAAGGTGGCATTCCATTCAACAAGGCCCATGGAATGACCTCTTTTGAATATCATGGGAAAGATCTTAGATTTAACAAGGTTTTCAACAAGGGAATGTCTGATCACTCTACCATTACCATGAAGAAAATTCTAGAGACCTATAAAGGTTTTGAAGGCCTAACATCGGTGGTTGATGTTGGTGGTGGGACAGGGGCTGTCCTTAGTATGATCGTCTCCAAATACCCTTCTATAAAGGGCATCAATTTCGATTTGCCGCACGTCATTGAGGATGCACCATCTTATCCTGGTATATATTAATACTAGATCATCAAAGCTTACTCATACTCATATACTTAATAGCCTGCTTAATTAAAGCTATTATTGGTAATTCTAAGATGCTGTAAGCTCTAAAATATCCTGACATTCCTTCCATATTTCCAAATTTAATTACTGGATTTCGATCTGAAACCCTGTTGGCTACAAGTTAAAGTTGTTCTTTCTTATGTTTTTGGGATTAATATGAACTCATGGGTTAGAAATGGTGGCTGCAGGTGTGGACCACGTAGGAGGAGACATGTTTGTTAGTGTTCCAAAAGGAGACGCCATTTTCATGAAGGTGGGTGTGCATTTGAATATGGAAATCGTTTCACTTTCTTACCTACTCCCCTCATTGACCTTTCTTGGGTCCAATTATACAAAACCACAATGATTCTATTAATGGTTCCCACATAAATGGCACCACTGGTACTCAAGGTACCATCTATGCAACCGTAGATTTCTCACAATACAAGGTCTTTCATATTCAAGGGAAGTTCAAACTTCAAATGCACTCGAATTTCAAAGTAGCATTAGAATGGTTTCAGAGGATTGTTGAATTTGCCTTTTAAAGGAAAGGGAAGCTAAGTGGAGAGATTAGTCTTGGTGCTTATAATTTGTAACCATAAAGATTAGTCAGGGAAAACATTTTAACCTTTTGACCAATGGATCAATGAATCTTACATGAAACTGAAATATAATAAAGATTGGGAAATGCTCCCATGCCTCTTGAGCGGTACCAACCAAGTGTACCATTCAGGTATTTTTTTTTTTTTTTTTACTTAGTAATTAAGAAAATGATTTTAAGTGTATTGGTATTTTTTTTTTTACTTAGTAATTAAAAAAAATATTAAAAATGTGAAAATAAAATTGAAAAAATAAAATCACCTGGGCGGTATGGCCAGCGGTACGATGCAGGCGGCATAGTAACCGCTCCCATAAAGATTTGATTAGTCAAAGGTCATTCTACCTTGATTTATGTTCCTGACATTCGTGTGCCTGATGTACAGTGGATATGTCATGATTGGAGTGATGAGCACTGCTTGAAATTTCTGAAGAACTGCTATAAAGCTCTTCCAGACGATGGGAAGGTGATTGTTGCTGAATGTATCCTTCCAGTAGCACCAGACACTAGCCTCGCAGCCAAGGGAGTCATCCATATCGATGTTATAATGTTGGCTCATAATCCTGGTGGGAAGGAGAGGACAGAGAAGGAGTTTGAGGCCTTGGCTAAAGGGGCTGGATTTCAAGTGTTCCGAGTAATGGGTTGTGCTTTCAATACATATATTATGGAATTCATTAAAAAGCTTTGAGTCCTTGGCTAAAAGGGGTTGGATTTCAAGGGGCTGGACTGTGTTGTCAATACCTGTATCATGAAATTCATTATATAGCTTTTGAGTCCTGGACTTGGGTAAATACGTTTTGCATTTGGGTTTTGAGGTTGTGACTGTCTGGTTCACTGGTGGCTTTCTGATATATGTGGTTTCTAGTCAAAGCAGAAAGAGAAGATTAGAGAAACCATAATAAAATGAAAATGATGTACTTCTTGTAAGAAATAAGACGTTTGAGTTTGGATTTCTATGGATGATTTTCTTGAGGCCTTGGTTCATCAAAGGGCTAACTGTAACAGAGTCACCCAGAGGGCCAGAAGGTCTGCATCTCATGAGCACACTACATCAGAGTCTTTTAGATAAGTCATTTAACTCTTTGTTTCCATTATGATTCAGGAGAAATGCTACACAACCTCCCAACACTCCACACTCCACTTTTTTTTAATTTTTTAATATTTTTTTCATAATTTTTTTTTGAATTTATTCTTTTTAAATTAATTTAATTCTTTTATTTATTATTTATATATTAAATATTTAATAAAAGATAAAATACTAAAAATTAAAAAAAATGTGGAGTGTGGAGTGTGTGTGAATAGTAGGAGGTTGTGAAGATTTTTTCAAATTGGAAATAGCAATCCTCATCGGAAAGGCAACTACGTGGTAACCCAAACTTCTCCGGACACTCGCAGTAACTTCTCCATAAGCTTCCCAACGCCCTACTGCAGTGTAACCTTTCCCAAGTACCTCCATTTTGAGATCTGGAATGACACAAAATCGCTCTTTATGCACACTTCCTTTTTGAGCTTCTTCACTTTTATAGAGAAAGTAAGTGCTTGGCTGATGGCTAAGTTTGGGCTGCAGGATATAAGGCTTTTTTTCATCAACTACTGAGCTTCTTAAAATTTTGGATGGCATGCATCTTATTTTTGGATAAAGCCGGTATACCTTAGGCAGGAGACAGTTAGATTTGATTGCAATACTCTGTTATCTGCATGGCCATGTAAAGTTTACTTCTGCTTAGTTTTATGTCTAGGTAAAGTCTATTTTACAAAACTTTGGTTTTGCGATTATCCATAACCCCAAAAGTTCTTTACATGTATAAGGTATTCCTCTGTAAAGAATTAGAGTAGCGAACAAAATCAGGGAATAAGAAACAATGGAAAAGTAATAAAGTAGATTGATTTCTTAAAATTAGATTGAAATCTTGGAAAGTTACTGTGGGTGCCGTGCTTCATCCTGTTGGCAGCTTATCAAGCATGAAAAATGGACAAGCATTATTATAGCAGTCTGCAGTTAACTGTCATTGGCTCCGTGGGTTTTCCATAGAGCAAGGATTTGTTTTAAAAGTTCTAGCACCAGTGAAGCTGATCAGGCAAGCTCTTCGATGAAGCTATATAAGAAATGGAGTGTGCATTGGCATGAAAAATGCAGAAATTAAGGAAGAATGTAAAGAAGATTCATTTGAAAACTTTGCAGAAAGCTGTAAACCCAGAAATTAAATGTCAATTTAGAGTCGAGGAGATTGCATAAAAGAGGCACTTCAAGTGACCTTTAAAAGTGGCCAGCATTGCTGACTTGGGATTGTAACGGAAATTATCTTTCAAGGTTTTGAATATCATCTTGAAAGGGAGTTTCCCCTCTCATTGTGGTGAAGCTGTGGAGATCTTGGTTATGGACCAGAGATGTTGAGTTCGAACAAGTAGTGATTAACCACGCTTTATACCCGCTCTCAACGTCGCTCCTCTCTGATGCTTTGTATTCCACAAAGAAAGTGGCAAAATATAACCTTACACTACACAAAATATAACCTTACACTACAGCTTCGTCCAAAAACCATAACAACCAGCAAAAGTACGTAAATTTATGGCTAACGGATCAGAAAATTCTACCTAGTTTATGGTTCAATACAACGTGTTGAATATTAAACAGAGGAGAGAAGTACCGATTCTTAAACGTGTGGCAAAGCGGACGAGCTCCTGCAACCAGAAAAATGCAAACTAGTTGTACAAAAAGAAACAATTCACGATCGAGAACTAGGCCATTATTAATCAAGTCTACTACTGATTCTTGAAAAGTTCGAGACACTGTTCTTTTTCCAAGTCCCGACTCCAAAACGTCTTGTAATACTCTGCATATGTGAAACCCCTGTACACTGCTGCAGATCCATCTTCTGTAAGTGCTGTTGGGGCGCTGATTAAAGCGTTGTCACATGGGCAGAGGAACGAAGCTACCGATAGCCTTGGCTTCTCAGCATTCACTGTTGCTCTGTGCCAAACACTCTTATAAATCCCATTACTTAATGCCTGCAATCACTCATTCTCATGTCAAATTATTCCCTAGGAAACCAGACAAAATCCCTTAACAACATTACATTATTAGTTTTAAAAATTGTCTTGTATAATAATTAATAATACCTAAGCTGGAAGCTCAGTGAAAGTAATGAAATTTATGCATTCCCATCGGTTTAAGTTTTTGGGACATGTGGTGATTTCAGAGTGTAATGTATCGCCGTTACCTGCAATTGATCTCCGAGGTTAATGACAAAAGCATTTGGGTGAGGATTAACAGCAAGCCACTTGCCATCTATGAGAACTTGAAGGCCTGCTACGTGGAGGTCTTGAAGTAGGATTGTGAGAGCATTGGGATCAGTATGTCCAGGCAATCCATAGGTGAGTTCTGGTTCGGGACAAGGTGGATAATAGTTCACAGCCATATGCTGTCCTTGCTCACCCAATATATTCTTTATAGAATCCTTTTCCACGCCTAAGCTTTCTGCTATGAGTTCTTGTAATCTGTAGCCGAGTTCCCTTACTTCCATGCAATAATTGCTCACAATTTCCCTATCAATGCAAGACAATGTTACATTAGCTTCATCAATTATGGTTTCAAATCCGATTGTTTGAGTACATTATTGAGAAAACATAAGCATTTAAACAATTCAATCAACTTGAAGTTAATGCCAGTAAACACTGCAATATGTTGATCTGGTCTCATTCAAATATGCACAAACTTGGTAATGCTCTAATTGATTGCTGGTTCTACACAGCTCTATCTCTCGTTTATGTACATCTCACACAGCAAAAGCAGGGAACATTAGGTATGGTGGAACATGATAGGAGGGAAGACATTGTTGAAATGAGAGCTACAAACCCAGACCCAATTGAGTTGAATGCAAAATAAAATAATATGTTGTAAGCAGTATCTTGGAAGAGAATCTAAGACCACCATCCTCTATAACTTTTTATTAAAACATTTTCTACGATTCGAAAAGAAACATACACGATCTATGAATCGTACACCATTAAATACAACGAATCTATATATCTCTAAATTGTATATTTGGGTAGGAAGATTGTAGCTTGATCTTAGAATCTATGAAACACTTACAAGCACAAAGACCAGATAGTTGTTTTTCCTATTACTATTTACATATTTTTCTTTATTTTTTAATTCACAATGGGTGGTAAGGAGACATCATCCATGATCGAACTGAATAAGAAATAGAAGAAAAAATCTAGTTGTAAGCATAACTGTGCACTAATATGTGTACCAATCTAATGTGATTGGTTAAAAAGTAGATTTGATTGAAAACAGTGCTAATTTCAATTTTAAATATGAAGTAATCAGTATTGGTACGCAGATTAGTGTCCAACTTTATTTGTAAGTAGCAAAACTCAAAATAGAATGGCATTATGAATCGAGACCCACAAAGGCATCACTTCCAAATAATTGTTAATCGACAAAGAAGCTTACGAGACCTATAATAAGAAGTATAAGTAGTCCAATTAAACAATGGTAATAATAATATCATAAGCACTAAAAAATAATATTCACAATAAATTAAAATAGATGATGACAAAGACAAAGACAAGATATGTTTTATAAACAAGCTAAGATATGTTTTCGAAGCTTGATCAGCCACGATAAGAGTAAGATCTTAGTCACTGCTTCGTACGTAACAAATGACGTTAAATGCAATTCTTTATCATTTTAATCTATTCAATGAGATAAGTCATTTTCGTGCCTTTTTTTTTATCCATTGATTTCTTAGCATATTCTCTTGATAACTTTGTCCGTGAAAGGAACCTAACATATCGAGGCAGGCTTCCTTTGTATTGTGATGTGTTTGTCTTATTTTGTGTGTTTTTTTTTCTTTGATACTTTCAGTGCCCCTATTGAGACATGTTAATCGATTCAACCAATACCTAGAATATATATTGTGATTTTAGTAACAATTTTCAAAGGGAAAAAAAATAAAAGGTGGGGAAATGGTGGTGTATTTAGAAATACTTAAATTAAAGGAGCATACCAAAGAATTTAAAAAACTAAAAAATAGGAGAGCAAATGAAAAACAGGTAAAACTTTAAAGAGACCACTCAATTGAAGATGAGATTCATATAACGAGATAATAGATTCAACATATCATAGAAAGGGGAATTTCTTTTCCAAAAATCGAGTTTATAGATACAATCCTAAGATCTGTAAATATCGTGTATTTATTTTGAAAAAATAATACAACCCAATATTAAAAAGTAAGTTTTTTTTTTTTGTAGGTCACAGATTTACCAATTTTACAAAGATTATAAATTAAACTTAATTCACAAACACTAGGGCTTTTTTTTTTTTTTTTGTTAAAAAAAAAATCATTCCTTCAACTTAGTTTCAGAAAACTTCATTTTCTATTTTCTTTTCCTTTTCCACTAAAAATCAACACCATGTGGATAGTGAAAAAAAAAATACATATTATTTTGATTACTAGGAATCTAGGATATCCAAGGCAAATTTAGTACTCTGTCATATACGAACAGAGTAATGCGGAGTGATTCTAGAAAAGACAGCCATATTAGTGAACATTTTAAGTCTTAATTGTCGTTACACCCTCCAATTACAATTAAAAAAGAGAAAGGAATACGTTAGAACAAGACAAAAACTAGGTGTAATTACAAGACTTTGCATAGTCTATTAATTAATTATAATGTTAGTATATGAGTATAATCAACCAATCAATCAATCAATCTAGTGGGATCTGAATCATGCTCGTGATCACCATGCAAGAATAAGAAATATTTTAATCCTGTTTCTAAGTAACATATCAAATTGGCTCTCAATGATTCACAGGGTTAGGCAAAAATCGGAGCTCAATGTCAGAGTTTGAAATTGAACTAGAATTTGGACTGTTGAATTCAACTATAATAGTTTTACTTATTATATTTTAAAAATGGTAGTAGTTGGGCCGTTTTTGTTAACTTTCATAGAGTCCGATTCCCACGAGAACAAATTTTTTTAGGTCGAGTTTTAGCTAAAGAGCAATCTTTCGTATAGTCTTTATTTGAGAACTGCAATGTAAATATAAATAATTTACTAAAATATCCTTTTTAAAATGAAATTTTTTTTTCTTTAATAAAGAACTTGCAAATGTAATATCAAAGTGAAAACTGTAAATAGAATTTCTCTAAGTTAAAACAGTGTTACCACACACATAAGTCACGTGTTTTGATTTTTCTCCCCCTTTTGAATCTTCACTTGTTTTCATCCAAGAGATATATTGGATCAAAGACAGTGTGCGTTGTCGAGAGAGAGAGAGAGAGGAATTGCGTGTTGTCAATCTAGAGAAGAACAGGATGAGATGGTGGCTGAATTGAGATCGACAACGGCGCTATACGTGAGGCTATGTGCATGGTGGCTAAATTCAAGAGAGATCTGAGATGGATTTCGTTAATCCGAGAAAACAGAGTAGATAGATCGGATATGTGGCTGAGCTCTGTGCGTAGTGGTGGAGCTGGAGACGGAGGAAAACTTGGATCGAATAGGGCTGACGACAACACGGTTTGTTTCCGTGATGTCAGCCACAATTAACGAGTAACGTGTAAACTAAGTGGTCGACACTCGATAGTACTGATGTCAGCCTGGAGTACATCTAGGGTTGGCATCCTGACCGTCCAATCTCGATCTGTTTCTAGAAAGTCTCCCCCACCATATTTAATTCCAAGACGCGTATCCCACCGGCAAATTAATGTATATGAAATAAGACATGGTCCCACTCTGCAGACTAGTCTGACAAAATCAACTCATTTAGCTGGGTTGACCCGGCAATCCGATGGTTGTTTGATATTGAAAAATTTAGTTGCAAGTGTTATTATGTATTAATATGTATATTAGTTTAATGTGATTAGTTAAAAAAGTAAATTTTATTAAAAATAATATTAATTTAAATTTTAAATATAAAAAAATCAGTATTAATATATAGATTAATACATAATTTTACTTATACGTAATAAAATTCGTTTGATATTTGTGTAGCGGTAATTGGAGAAGCTACTTAAAATTAAGTTAAATTAAATTTGACTTTTTTTATTAAGGAAATAATGATTTATACAATTTTTAAACATATAAAATTGTAAATTTTTTATTAAAAAAAATTGATCCCATTAAAATAAAGTGATTTTTTTTAATATTTTTATGATAAAATTTATTGTTTTAAAAAAGACGTACACAATACTTATAAATTTAAAATTTATATAAATCATAAAAAATAAAAGTTGGTCCAATAAGATGATATTATGACGAGTTTTGCTAGGTACAAGTAAATTTTGTACACTAATTTGCGTACCGATCATTTTTTTTTTTGTAAAAAAAATTATAAAATTATTTTTAAGAAAATAAGAAAATTTTCTATTTCATGAAAATTATTTCTGTCTTCAATTCATATCATTTCGTTAAACATATATCTTATAAATCAATATCGATATGCGAATTAATACGTAAAGTATGCTTGTAAGAAGAATTTTCCTATTACGATTTGGTCCAATCATAATGCTCTAGAGTCACATGATATATATACAGATTCCTGTCTCTTTCACTTTCATAAGCAAGCATGAACTTTGAAAAAAAATATTTTATTGATTAGATGTATTAGAATTATTTTAGTAAATTTGATCTTCTCGATTGTTTTCAAATTAAGTATTTAATATTCTATAGCATTGACATTTTTTTGTTTTAAACGGGTCCTGCATCGAATAATTTGTGACACGCATATCTTAAAAATATCGCATCGAGATGGATAGTGGGTCAATTAGAGGCATTTTATGAGCATTTTAGTGCTGTATTTTTCAAAAGAAAACAAAAATTATTAGGTGGAAAATCAATCAGGGTGGCTCTACAGCCCTGATCCCCACAGTGTAAAATATTTTTTTTAAATATTTTTTAATATTTTTATTTAATAAATTCATAATATTATTAAAAAAACACTTCTTTAAATACAGTTATTAAAAAAATAAAAATAAAAAATAAATTAAAAAAAAAAGGCCCTGTTTGGATTTAACATATCTTAATCAAGAAAGAAGAGAGTAGTGCATATGCGTGTGATTTCTTTCTTTTTTAGGATTGTGCACAAAACCACGTTCGGCAGTTCGGGAACCGCGTCGATCGAGGCACATGGGCTGGTGAGGTTATCAAGAGTGGACTTGACTTTATGGTTTTTGACACGTGGAAAGGACAGAAAATATACCTCGTGCGATGAAAATCAGAATTCCCAGCCCTCGAGTTTTCGGTGGGTCTACGCCCACCGTTAGGGCTCCCGCTCGGAGATCCCGCGTTTTATTTTTTTTTATTTTTTGTTTTTTTAATATCATTTTTTAATATTTTAAAATAAAAAATAAATCTATAATATTATGAAATAATATTTTTTTAATCACTAAAAAAAATTAAAAATTAAAATAAAATAACAGTAGCTCCGAGTAAGACCTCCCAACGGGATCTATAACTTTTTTCTAAAAATTTTTAAGGCATGCATAATGGTAAGAGAAATGAAGGAATTACTATAGAAACGGTATTCTATCATATTGAGATGATTTGAGAACATTATAGCTATCTACACAGCTAAAGCATGACCAACCCAAGGGGTTATTGTTAAAACACATATTAATGACATTGTTAAAAGCACCCATTTTGAAACAAAGATGAGTTAGAATCTCCACCTTTTTCTTCTATTTCTAATTTTCTAGGGCACTCATTCTTTGAAAAGAAATAGATAGAAGATAAGGTATGATTGCATAGGGGACTTCTATATGCACAAAACCTTTCAATTTGACAATTCATTGTTATTTAGAAGATACATGATTGGAATACTCTAAATTAGAACTTTATAAGATATTTTAATCATTAACTTTGCTAAAATCGATATTTCTCGATTTACGAAAACAATAATTCAAAAAATCATACAAAAGTACTAAAGATCGATAGTCAATCAGACAGTTTTCTGTTATTTAGATTCCTAGTACAATAGATTGTCTTAAAAGAATATTTCATCTGATACAATATTTAATGTTCAATAATTACGTCAGGTGATATAAAAATAAAACTAACTACAAGATTAAAATATTTATTACTCAACTCTTTGGTATCCAAAAATAACTTTTGGATCTCAAGTTGAGACTTTATTGTTAATGTCACTGTCATGATTCAAATACCACATATTAGGGAAGAAAAGAACGTGGCGAAAGTGTACTTTTCTGCAAATGTGACTTTTTCTGTATGCTTGTGTGTGTGCGCGCGCGTGAGAGAAGGAGAGTAGGATGGTAAGACTTACTTGAAGGTAGGAGGATTGGAGGGCCACTCAGGCACATACTTGTCTAAAGGATAACAGTGGAGTCTAAGATAATCCCTCCAATTATGAACCTTTTCTTTTTTCACGTTAAAACTTGTTGAAAGTCTCACTGTTTTTGAAGGGTCATCCGAATAGAGCTTCAACTTCTCTTCCACCGGCAGGCTAAAGAACCCAATAGCCACTTCTAACATTTTCTGCACTGCCTCCGGTGACACGCCGTGATTGATCACCTAAACGTATTTAATAAAATGGCAAAATAGTCCTACAGTCTCTTTCAAAAAATAAAGTGAACTCTCTCGTGATGTGTATGGAAAGTACGTTTTACCTGGAAAAAGCCAAAAGATTTGCAGGCATCAGCAATTTGCTTGACAATTTTGCTTCTATCTGCAATACCCAAGTCGATGATGGGAACATCTTCACAATCAGAGACTTCAGACAGCCGAGGCCGCTCGGATTCTGGTCTGATGTAGCTTTGAGGCAAGCTCGTGTAGCGAACTCCGTGGATAAAACCTTGGTATCCATATATATGTATGGGGAAAAATCGACTCGCAAAAGTTAGTATTTAGGTAGAGCTAGGCTGCTCGCAGATGTGGTAGATCTCTCTCTCTTTGCAGCTTAGACTTTGTGTAGTTTCCAGGAAGGTGATATGAGCATATATTTATACACTCAGGGCACGAGTGCATCTCGGGTTTTTTAGGGTCTGTGCCGTAAGAATTGGTTCTAGCTACTGGTCCTTGACATATGCAGCTGTTTGATTGGTTACAAACTTTATTACAATGCTTGATCTTAATTGAGATTTCGTCCAGTCTAGACTCTACATATATAGTTTGCTTGCAGAAGGAAATATAAATATACCTTTCGACTTTCTGGTCTACATATATTCATATATATATATTTATATATATATATATCACATATTAAATAATTTAGGTAATTTTGTGAACTATAATCTTTTTGTGGGGTTGAAAGAATTTGAGGCTAGATGCAGAAAAGCTGATTTCAGTACTGTCTGGTTGATATATACTGGAATATTGGGCCTGGAACGTGATGTGTTTGGTCAGTTTATGGGTATTAAGATATTCTAGGTCAACTTAAGAACTTAATGATAATTACATATAAAATAAATAATAAAATTTACTTCTTTTTATTAGTTTAAGTTTTTTGCACAAGTAGTGATGAAGATCTTGAATTCGAACCCTGACTTTAAACTCTATTGCATATAATTAAACATTTCACGTGTTGGGCCATCCATTAAGAGAGAGTTTGGCTCACATATGAATGAAAGTGTTAAAATATAAAATATATAATAAAATCTATATTTTCGTATTAATTTAAATTTTAAGACAAGTAGTGATTCTACACTGAAAAAGGAAAAAGGAAAACATGCATGATAGAGAAGTGGATCGATGCCCGATGGATGCATATCATTCAGTGAAATTGTGGTGGTAAAGAAGTTGAGCAGGCTGGCCTTTCCAGAGGCAGAAAGGCCATGGGATTTTGGTTGTCTCTAAAACATGATGATCAAAGATTCAAAAGGGAAGTATTAATGGAAACCTGCAAGTAAGCATCCGAGCAGCACTACCAGATTATGTATCAAAATTAGAGCATATATTCTCCCAAGTCATTAGAGGGAAGTAGGAACAACTTTTCTTATTTCCTTTTTGTTGCAAGTCTTAACGATTACGAGACTTTAAAATATATATATATATTTTAAATATGTTATATATAATATATTATTGATGCCAAGGTATCAATTAACATAAAGAATTAGACATGTGTTAGAGACACAAAGAGATTATATAAAAATAAATTTATAAATTGACGTGACTTTATATAATATGTTAGATCTATTTTATAATAATAATAATTTCACAATCTGCCGTACTATATCAAATCACGTTCATTTATAAATATATTTTTGTATAATCCATTTGTGGCTAAAATATTTTTAAAAAAAATTATGAGTATTTTTAATTTGCAGCTGTAATAGACCTATCCTATAATAAATAATATGTTTACTGATCGATTTGAAAGTAGCAGAATTTATGAAACTAAATTAAGTCAAATATCAGTTCATACAAACACTTCTTGAAGCTCGATCTCAATTTATTGTTACATTACTAAATGTGTCTATCAAATATGTCTACTAATATATTTTTAATTTTTAATTTTTTTTAATAGTTAAAGAAGTAATTATTAATGAATTTATATTTTATTTAATTTTTTTTATAATTAAGGATGCTTAAAAAATAATTAAATAAAAATAATTAAAAACTTATTTGTATTAATGTGCACGTTTAATATTCCCTCTAGCATTATCTTTAAATAATATAGATGATCTAGTTAACTTTATTAGGTTGTGATTTTTAGATTGTTGATTCTCGATTGAAATATACTTCAGCAGGGAATTAGATGCACGAGTGATTAAAACGGACAACAAGGCCTGCCGTGCAATATGGGCATGTAATTAATGGGCATGTAATTAATGATCGAACGGGAAATGGTTGGTACTGTACAATCGATGACGTGACAGATGGAATGCCACATCTAACAGTCAACTGATGAATAGAAATTAACTATCAATTTTTTCTTTTTCACTGAGCAAATTATATATATAAATATATATATATACACAAAGAAAATATGGAAAATATTATATATGAGAAATGTATTAATTTATTAAGTATTCTTAAAATATGGATTAACTACGTACGATACTATATATCATCGTATCGCATAATATTATATCAATATTAAAATTGCTTAATTTTTAATGATAAAATATCCTGTGATAGAGTGAAACTATTGTATGTTTATATTAATTTCGAAATTATTTAATAATTACTTATTAGTATTAAAAAAACAGGGAATTAAGAGATAGAACGTTGCCAATTAAGGAAGAATCCATTTAATTTGCATATATAATGTCACGAACTTGATTGAAATTGCCCACAAGGCAAAGTGACTAAGAGTATGTCTTGATGTCAAATTCATATTAATCTATTTCAAATCAATTATCGATGGAAATCACTATTTTTTCAACTTTTTATAAAAATTTAAGCATATCTTAACCTATTTTATACATTCAAATATATATCATATCCTATTCAATACATTCAAACACATTTCAATAGGACTCGTAAAATATAACTATTTACAAATTGATTCAAATTATCTAAGAACAACTTAGTACCAAAAGGCAGTCTAAAACTAATTTTGTGGATACATCAATGATGAGAGTATGTAACTTTTTCCTATTATGAGATTGTTTGTTATTTTAGATGTTTAGATGATTTATAAATAATAATAAAAATTTATTATCAATAATAAAAAAAATAATAAATAATTTATAAATCGTAGTCAAGAATAATGAAGCAAGACATGTGGATACATACCTCACTAGATATGTGTGACTGTTATTGGTAGTGAGGTATTTATCTTCAAGGACTTCGAATATGTGATTGGTATTGCATGTCATGGCATGTGGATATCTTTACACAAGTGTCAAGTACTCCTGGTCCCTTGCCTCTAAAATTTATTGAGTAATTTATTGCCTCTAAAATTTTATATGACTCATGAATCTAATAACTCATACAAAAATGAATATAATAAATTAATTTATAAAATGTTTGAGAAAATTATTAGCGTCTAGTTTTGTAGGAGAAAAATTTTAAATATAAGTCTACACATCACATATCATATTTTTTTTTATTTTATCAAATGTTTAGAATATAGTTAACGAGTAGAAAAAATTAATTAGTTTGAAAAGAATAAATTTAAAAAAATTATAGAAAAAAAGTATAATATATAAAGATGGTCATAAGAAATAATGTTTTGTATATATTCATGATAAATTAGAGCTAGCTAGCTCGCTCGCTCATGCATGCACTTTTTGTTCAGTCCACATGCGTGCGGGCTATATGCTAGTATTCTAGTACCATTGCCTCACAAAGGCAATGATTTTGCAGGGCTTGTACAAATTCACATGTCTCATTTTGTTGGGGGGGGGGTGGGGGACGTTTCTGTCAAATGCGACAGAGAGAAACATACAAAAGTACTGGATCGACCTTTGTCCTTTGAAAATTCGAAACGTCATTGCAATCTGCCATTGCTGATGTACGTAGCACCTCTCCTCTTCCGATCAGTCCTGACTAGGGATGAAAAGGTAGTGTGCTTTTATGGCTGATCTCAGACGTGAGGAAAACGTTACCACATCCACATGTACAACAACGTGTTTGTGAAGGCGTATAAGCCACGTCACTATAAAATTCGGGGGGTGGAAATGGTAAAAGTTTGTATAAAGAAGATAATGATATATTTGATAAATTTAATTAAAAAAAAAGTTGAAAATTCATTTTTCTTTTAAAAAAACTAACACCATATCAATAAAAGAATGAATACAAGAAAGGATAGTCCCCCATATCAATTGTATCCTCCAAAAGGTCTAAAGAATTCTTCGCTAAGATGTGAGTAGCAACATTTGCATCCCTACTAGTGTGTTGGGCAGAGACCAACTTACAAGTTGTGAAAGCTGCCGTTTTACGTCAAGAATTATAAGTCTCATGAGCTATGCCAAGAAATTCTAGCATGTGTAATGAGTGCTCTTGAAGACTTGACCGGAGAGCATCTCCTTCTAAAATGATCTTCTTCAATCTAAGCTCAATTGCAAAAATGAAAGCTTGTAAAGTCCCAAAATGATCTTATACCAACTAAAACCTTGTTGAAAAGCTCACGTAGATAACGCGATAATTTTTAAAAACTGTCATAACTAGCTTTAAAAGTACTTGCAAGTTAATTAACTAAAATATCTTTTAAGTTATTGCTCGAATATTATTAAGTAAATAATAAATATTATAAAACGCAATTTATATATATATGTGTGTGTGTGTGTATTCTTACTTGAAGTTCTCAAATTCCAACAAAATTTTGACTATTTAAGAAAACATTCATTTCTTGTGGATGCTTTGATTCTTAAAAGTAGTCTAGTCATTTTCTGGACCCATAAAATCATTATGAGGCCGAGAAATTCTTAAATAAATGCAGTGCCAACTACGAAAGAAATTATGGAAAGAAAACTGTCTCCAAACACAAAAATGGAAGTGGGGTAGTAATTCAATCAGTTGAAGTTTTTCTTAGAGATAAAATAGATGTTGATTTTTGTGACGTAATGAATGCTTAATTATGAGTATAGTATAATATAATCTATTATATATATATATATGTGTGTGTGTGTGTAATTTTAAATATAATCATAAATTGTATATATAAATACTGGGTATTCTTTTAAAAAAATGGTAAAATTTATCGTTTAAAATTAATTTTTGCCAAAAAGATACGCACTGTAGGATTATAAATAATATATATATATATATATATATATATATATATATATATATATATATATATATTCGTTCTATAGAGTAGATTATTTAATTTATTTTCGGAAAAGTGACAGTGACATGATTTCATCATCTGAAATTATTTTCTTCCTGCTAATGATTTTCTGAAATTATCTTCTAGAACATTTTTTCCTTTTTATGTATACTTTGAAACAAAACCTAATTTACCGTTGATTTTCAATTTATTCTAACTAGACCTTTTTTTGTTATAATGTTTATATATATATATTAAGAGTAAAAAAAAACTAATAAATTAATAAACCGGATCGAACCGGACCAAATTGGGAGGTTTGGTCTAGTCCTATACCGGTTTCATGATTTTTCTCAAAATCAGTCAAAATTGATACCGTTTCAATTTTTCTTTTTCTAACACCTGCGGACCATTTCATATATATATATATATATTAATTTTTTATATTGTAAAAAATATTTTTATATAATTTTTTATATTATATATCATTTTTATATATAATATATTATTATATATAAAATAATTTTTTACTATATGATAAATTATTAATTAATATAATATTAAATTTTAAAATCTTATATCACTCTAGTCTATTGTATTAATAATTATACTAATACTATATTACTATATACTATAATATATCATTACATTTTATATCATAACATATCACTATAGTTTATAATACAATTATAATATATATTATAATATACTATCACTATATTATTATATACTATACCAAAAAATCAGACCAAACTGGATCAAAACCAGAAATACCGGTTCTTCAAATCTCAAAACCGGTATATACAAGTTTGCTTATAAAATATGTCCAAAATCAAATTGAACTGAACCGATAACACCTCTAATATATGTGTGTGTATATATATGTATTTATATATCTAGTTTTAACTTGTTTCATTGTCTTCACTGTCACATATATAATAACTTCAATCTTCTGATTTGAATATGTTAATGATGTGTTTGAACCTCTTTAATTTTAAAGTACGAATATAATTATGTAGTGATTAAAAAAGAAAAAAAAAAGATGTGTTGGAATGGTGGCTTGATTTTTCTGTTAAAAACGTCATTCTAGATATTTGGCTTAACCATAGTTCGAGCAAACTTTGACTTGACACTTCGCTCGATATTCCGCTCGAACGAACTCCATACAAATTTGTTTGCTCAACATACACTCGATAGTCAGCTTAAGCTAATGTCAGCAAGATTGTTCGTCGACACTTGCTTGAGCGAATGTTCGTAAAATAGGGTTCCTGCACCATTAAGTATAAATACACGCATTTTTACACAGTTTTAAACAGTGTTGTGGCCAGAGCAGAGAGAAAAGATAGAGAACTCATTTTGTGAGATTTTGAAAGTTCATTGGGTGTATTGATGCTTTTGAGATATTTGATGAATGATTTGTGATTTCTCTCTTGTACTCCATCTTTGTGATAGTGAATTCCTTGAGATCGACTCCACCAGTGGACATAGGCTTGTTCAAGCTGAACCACGTATATCTTGATTTTTTTGTGTGATTGTTGAAGTTTCTTTTGTTTACTTCCGCTATTATATTTCAAATTAGCCGCTAGAAACTAGTTAATTCCAACAAGATGTTCTAATTTACTTCAACTGGTTTCAGTTTTCCACTATTTATTGGATGCAAACTAATTATATATATATATATATAAATATATATATATATATATACACGCCTCTGAATATTTTCGAGAATTTGGAGATAAACCTAGCTAGTTAATTGCTTATAATTTGGTGCAAGACCAGGAGACCTTGACTTGAAAAGTAATAAAGACATTGATTTTTGTGAAACTTGATCCATTCATATAAATTTCTCAGTCTGGACTGTCCCACCATAAACGTTCATTGAACTTGAACTATATGCCATCATAGAATGATAAACAAAATCGTTAGTTCTTATCAATATCCTAAGGCCATTCATCACTAAATACCATTGATCTGCATCGATCAATCCAAATTAAACTTTCACTTCAAGACTAGTACTATTTTTTCGCTACAATAATATATAATTGTATATGTTTGATATTTGTTAAATTATTTTTATTATAAAATATATCTAATGTATCCTATGAAGATATGTTAATTTGTAAGTTTATTTTAGTGAGAACACTTTGTAACTATAACACTTCTCTATTCATTTTTTGGAAACTTGATTCATAATTGTCTCGATTATCCCACAATTTTAGATGTCTACTTTATCTAACTTATAATTATTTACCATTCAGTGAACGATACCTAGATACCGAGATCGAACTAGATCTTCTTGATGCTGGCCGGTTCCATCTCAAATCCAAATTAATTAAACTTTCAGTTTTCAAGACTTGGGACAGTTCAGAGTCCTCTTTAGGGATCATGTTCGATCGATACTTCAAGACTTTGACTTTGCAGAAAGACATTATACTGACATACGTACGTGTTGGTGGGAGATTGAAACATATAATCACTACGGTACATGCAGTGGGGTTGCATGAATGGGTGGCTCTCATTGACCACTCGTCGGCAATAATAAGGTGGTGCATTGTACCGACATTAGGTATCCGTATTTATTGTATACATGTGCCATTCCTTCTTAAGTGGGTCCTGTTGTTAGCTAGCAGTCTGATAAGCTTTCAATTAGTTTGAACTCATCAAACTACGTACAAAACTCCAGGCACCTGGTGGCTAACGAGTAAGACTGATGTATGATTTTTGAGTCATTATATATCGAATGATTTGATATGCAGTAAAATTTGAATGGTTTGAAGTGTAAAAATTGTAACATACTTTGTTTTTATCATTTTTTTTGTATCACATATGTATGAAAGACACCATTGATGAGATATATAAAGTATTAAATGCATATATGAATTTTGAGTTATTATATTCTTAAGCCAATATGTAGAGTAACTCATCGACTTCACCTAAATGATACGATTTGATTCGTAATATTTAAATTTTAAAATTTATATTCCGAATCAAATCATTCTACATAAATATTGTGTGATGTAGGGGGCTTAGAATTCAATAGTCATGACTGTATCAGAATGAAGATCAGTACTGATTGAAAAAGACTACAACCCAATAAAGATTAACCACATTTCATTGGAATGGTAGATAATTACAAGATATTGGTGTTTGAAAAGATAAAGCACATTTTATTTGAGCGGTAGAGAATTAGAAGATATGTGTTTTGTAATTGATGAGTAAATTGCACGTTTCAATGCCCATGCAGTACTGGATGGGTCTGCCGGTGCCAAGTAAGATTGTTATCCGAAGCATTTTACAAATATTGTCAATTTCGGCTGTCTCAGCTTTCGGCAGAAAGAAAAGCCATCAAGTTTTGGAAGCATTAAAATTGAATTTCACACTAAAATTTCAAAACTGAGATCGCAATCAAGTGTTTGGCGTTTTGTATTTTCTTTCAACAGATGGATGTTAAATCTTATCATGAATATTGCTAACATGGTCATTGGCCGACACGTTTATCATTTTACTGCTTTCGGTTCTGAAAAAGAGGTAAGATTCATAGATCATGAACAGGTTTCAAACGTGCTATGTTCTTCCAAGGAAAATGAACTCATAGTCATAGCATTCACATTGGTATGGCTAAATCTTTTTGTCATTTAAAATAGACTCCCACATTAAATTATGTATTTTTTAAACAAAAATAATAATAAAATATTTAATTTTAAAGTGCACAAATATACATCAATTGTACTGTCTTAAAATTGAACATCAATAAATATACACCAATTTCCTCAACAAATGATAACATGTGCTGCCAACACCAATTTCATCAACTTAATACAAATTTTAGAAAGTTATCTACAATACAAATCCATCAATTTAATGCAAAATCCATATATTTGTCTACAATACAAATTTCACGTATCAAAATCAATGTCATTTCCGTTTCATCTCAACATTCAAATACTACAAACACAAAAATATTTTATAAGTACTATATATACAAAAAAATTATATAAAAATAAATCCACAAAATCACGCAACTTAAAAGTGATCTATTGGCTCTATTTTTATGTAGAAGAATGGCTTGCCTCGTCTATGAGAGCCTTGTTTTCTTATATAAGAAAAGTTACGTGGGTCAACTCTACACATTGATAGCTGTACAAGTGCTGAACAGAGTAAGTATTAAATTCAGAGATTACATAGCTACATTAGAGTCACGAATATGAGCAGGACACAAGGAGGAAATCACTGGGAGGAAATTCTGTAATGACATACGGGTGTGCTTTTCCATATGTTGTGCCTTGTCAATTTTAAGATAAAATTAATTTTATAATCTAATATATTACATCAATCACATGACTTTGTTGGTTATTTTTATGTAATTCTTTTATGTTTAAAGTATTTTTCAACACTTTTTAATTTCAAGTTTTCAACTTTTTTATTTAATTATTATCTAATTATTACAAAATTTTCAAACTTTCAAACGGAATATCAAAAAACCGAGAGTCGCAAGTCTTAAGGAAAAAACCTAAGAAAAAATAAGTAGTGTTATAGGATTAAACAAAGGGATTCATAAATAAAAGTGATACGGCTACAACCAAAAAAATTCAACTTTTTCATATAAAAAAATTATATCATAAAAAATTATAAAATTATATTTTAATTTTATAATATTTTTATTCAACATTTTCTATCTCTTTTTCCAAAACCTTATAAAACATGTTAACTAAAATTATTTCATTCCAATTCATAAATTTCTTAACTCATCTCATCTTATTGTAACATCCAAATGCAACATTATTTTGTTTAATTACTATTCCTTTGAACAGCAAACCTCAATTTAAGAATTTGGTTATATTTCATATTAGAGTTATTTTATTTTAAGTCGATATATAAAGTACACAATTCACATTATTTAAAATGTAAGATTTGATTTATAAAAATTAAAATTTTAAACATATCTTTTAAATCAAATCATGTCATATAAACACTTTATTATAAGTGCTCCATACACCCAAAAATAAAATTTCTCTGACATAATAAAGATGTTTGGATAATAACTTTTAATCTAGACATGACTTGTTAACCTAGATGTGACGTAGTAGATGACATATATAAGAAATCTAGATAAATGAAAGGTGGTGCTACAGTCATTGAAAAAATATGTCAAGAAAGTGTACCGACTGACATGGCATTCCACCTGGCATGCAACATGGCTATTAATTGGAATAAAAATGCAAAAAAGGAACTTGACACCTAGACTCCTTCCTTTCCGCTCATAACCCAAAGGTACTGCCAAATCCTCTCCCACAATCTTCCCTCTCTCTCTGTCCATCGCTCATTGGATCATTGTGTCTGTCTCGCACCACCTTTCAGTCTGCAAGGTAGAGCTACATTTTCGGCCAAGATGTTCCTAGCCGGCTCCCCTCTCACCTCCGGCGCTCCCCCCACAAATCAAAACAATAGATTTTCTTTTCCTCCAATTTCTATTTACATTTTTTAACTCGCTTGAGAATGTTGACCTTCTTATATTTGTAGTTTTAGTGAGGAGCTCAAAAGATTCATTTGCTTGTTCTTATTATGGATTTATGGGGATTCATCAATCTTAATCAGGCATGAACATGTTAAGGTAATATATTAGCAAAGGCGGACGAGGAAGTGGTGGCTTTAATATTAGAAAAGCACTACAGTTACCGCTTCCGGCTACCGTTGAGGGCTACTGTTAGCGTAAAAATATTTATTTATTTATTTTTATATGTATTTTTTTAACATTAACAAATATATTTTTAAAAAAAAAATCACAATATCATTCAAAAATATTTTCTTAATTATGAAGTAAAAATAATAATAATAATATATATATATTTATTGGCAGCGGTGGCTCCCCAGCTGGAGCGGTATTCATTTTCCTTAATATTATCCTTTACAGTGACCGTCCATCTCGGAACTGTAGAAAGGGGAATGAGAGGAACAGCAAATGTCAGTTCAATCGAGATCCTTGAACCAGTAAACTTTTTGCAAATAAAAGTATACCCCACACGCCCTTTTGCAATAAGATCATTCTACCGTCATTCAAGATTTCAGGATATGTGTCGAAGAATCTCTAGCAAAGAATAATGGTCGATATAGTTATATACGGTATAAAAATTGAATATATTTAAAATAAAATAAAATTTATTATAAAAAAAATAAATTTTTAATATAAATTTTTAATTTTTTAATTTTTTAATAGAAATAAGTGACTCTTATATACTCTATAATTAAAAATGTGATTTTTATAAAAATTGAGAAATGTTTCTTTATATATTTTTTATATTTTTTAGAAAAAATTAAAATATCACTAAAATAGATTTAATAATTAATTATTAAAAATAATAACGGATCGGATACAAAATGAAAGCATTTTTCAGCCTAAAATACCTACTTATGGACCACCTAAGCCGAAACTTTTTCATTGAGCTCCGGCCTCGAATCTACTTTTCCGGAAGGCTATATGAAGTCCCGGTAAAAAGGTAAGCTATCCCGCCGACAAAGGCATCCTCCCTCCCGCCCCTATTTTTGTACCAATCTCTCTCTACCTATACCTATGCACAACTGTGCTCAAGATGAGGTTGGTAAAGCAGTTGAGTTGAAATATTTTTAAAAATTAAATAAAATATTTTTAAAATATAATTTATAAATATAATTTTTCTTTTAAAATTTAAAAAAATTATAATAATGAAATGCGATTATTTTATTATTTAAACAGAGCATTAATTATTTTTAAATATTTAAATGATCTCAAATAATTTATAAATAAAAAAATAATGAATAATAAAAAATTATTTATAAATAATAAATAACTACTGCAATTAATAAAAACAACCTAACTATATAATATGGTAACCCAAACGGTGGTGTTTGCGTTATGACATCAGCGTTTACGCGTCATCGGGTGACGCAGGCCTGACTCTTTTTTGCTCCGGACAATGAGCCACTTGCGTGCCTAAAAATCTCTGCCGCCCTCGGTCTTCTCGTGCCAGCTCTAGCGCCCAACGCGGTCTTCGAATCTGCCAAGTTTCTGTCCGTCCTGTTTTTTATTAGCTACCGGCTACCTATACTCTACGCCACTTTACACGTCATTTCTAGAAAACAAAACATTTTCATATAATATAATTTAAAAATGTGTTTTCTTTTTAAAATTATATTTTTTTATTTTATAATAAAAAAATTTAATTACAAACATAACTGTATATTAATATGTATACTAATTTAATATGATTGATTAAAAAATAAATTTTATTAAAAATAATATTAATTTAAATTTTAAATATAAAAAAATCAATAATAATATATAAATTAATACCAGACTTTGTAATAAAACTCTAATTCAAAATATGCGTAGCATCACGTTTGTTTAATGCTTATCGTCGGCATTATCGTCAAGTCAACATCATTCTAGATGATCATTTTCTTATGGATGGAAATAGCTTGACCGATTCACATACATATCTTATCTTTTAATTATTTTAATATAAAACAATTTCTCCATTTATTTATCCTTCCTTGAAATACAAAACAAAAACACATGTGACTGTATTATTGAGACGAATAATTGAAGCACGCATTATATTTTTAAATTGCAATGTCAGAAATCATACTAATATTATATTATATGGTAGTCATCAAAACTCTAGAGGTATTCAAATTTCAAAGATGTGAATTGATTTGATTTTGGTGTTCATAATTGAGATATAAGTTCTAGAGTTTTTCAAGGATGCCTACTAATCAAAATGAATATAAATATAAATAAACGCATACTCGTCATTTGCTTTGTTTGATTTATGACCCACAGTTTAAATATTAATAAATAATAATAAAATATGAGTAATGATACGTATAAATTTTAAATATATAAGTTTCGCGTAATTTTTTTCTATTAGTATTGAAAAGTGAAAAATTATTTGTTTTTACAAATGAGATAAGATGAATTGAGATAAAAGTTGAAAATTAAAAAAATATTATTATAATATATTTTTTTAATATTATTTTTATTTTAAAGTTTGAAAAAATTAAATTGTTTAGTTTAATCTTATATGAAAATTTGAGAATGTTATAATAATTAAATTAAAAAAATATGAGATGAGAATAGTTGTGAAAACAAACGAAACCTTACTTTTTATAACGAGACTTCTTCTTTTTTTTAACATAAGATTTGTTCAAGATTTACACACTTAAAACTTATAACTCGTTTGGATTCTGAGATGAGATGAAATTATTTTAAATTAAAATTAAAAATTAAATAAAATATTGTTCGAATATTATTTTTTAATATTATTATTGTTTCGAAATTTGAAAAAGTTGAGATTTGTAAGTTCGACTATGATATTTGAAAATTAAATCAATCAATCACACGTGATATTTGAAGCGTGAAAAATATGTAACTACATGAGGACATAAAATACTCGATGTAAGAAATTAATGTTGTATTTTAATCAACCATTCTTCATCAATGCTCCCTGACCTGCAAACTTGTACAGACTCTGTGACGACAGAGCTTGAGGGTGATTGCATTTGATGTCGTTGACACACTTATGACATCCACAAGTACCATAGCTAAGTTGTAGAGACTTGTTCCACTTTACTTCTACAAAATTAATACACCAACTACTTGTACAACTTGTCTATAATTCTGAATTAAAATAATATATATTTTTTTTAATTTTAATTTAATTTTTATTTTGATGTGATGTTTTTAAATATTTTAAAAATATTAATTTATTATAAATTATTAATGAATTGTGATCTAGTCGTAAGCCTGTTACTATTGTTTCTTCTACTCCTCCAGCCTTTTTGCTTGATTTATTAGAGCAATATCTAAATTCAAATTTAAGTTTTAGTTAATATGACATAATTTATCTTTATCTATTTCATTTACTTACATTTTTTTAATTGAATTATCTATATATATTTTTATATAATAATAAAAATAATATTAATTTATTTTAAAAATAATTAAATAATTAAATTAATTATATTTTACCATCCTACAAATTATATATTAATTAGTAATATTATTATAGGCTTCAAAAAATTACTGTTGCAACCAAATCACGATAGGAAGTTAGGAAGAAAATATTTTTTATATACTTAGTCATACTACATTAATTATCGAATTTGACCAACAATACTAACTTACTGTAGCAAAAAGCTATCATCTTTTACATTTGCATAATCCAATGCAACACATTTTGAATTCTATTAGCCAAACATTCAACTGAATTTGCATTTGCATAATCCAATGAGAGTGTTATTTAATGAATTGAGAAAATCCACGCAATGTGAGTTGATAAGGGTGTGAAAAATGATAGCACCAGTACTTGATCGTATAAGATCAATGGCTTGTTTGGAAAGTTAGAATATTGCATAATATTTGTGAATAGTAATAATGAAATAGACTGAGTTAAGATATTTTTATTAAGTTTTGAAAAAATGAGAGAGAAAAAGTTAAATAAAAATATTATAAAGTTAAAAATTGTTTGAATATAATTTTTATTTTAAAATTTAAGCAAGTTGTATTTTTTTTGTGTTTTGTTTTGAAGTTTGGAGAAGTTGTATTGGGTTGGGTTTTGTGTTGGGGTAATGCTTTGGTAATGATTAGAAAAAAAAAAAAAAAAAGAGTTGAAAATTTGAAATTGAAAAATGTTTGTATTTGAGTGATACTAAGGAAAGAAATATTTGAAAATATATAAGAATATATCTTATTGCACAAACAAGGCCTAAGAATTTATTTGCTCAGTACAAAAAAAAAAAAAAAAACGATTTTAGATTTCAATTAAAAAATGCTTATGTAGTAACATACTATGCTGCATACCTAGTAGACTCATTATAGACAACATACTTGCAACTTGTGACTATAAAATTAGATACGAGCAAGATTTATGACGGAGTGGAGGATTTCTTTTTCCTCAAAATTGTAATGGGAAAAATAGGCTTTAGTAGTAGATGAATTGAATTGAACTTATTATGAAATATATCACATAAGTTTCCTACTCAATACTAGTGAACGGGGAGCTCCAAGGTAGGTTTAGAACATCTTGAGGATTGAGACAAGGAGATCCACTATCTTCATTTCTATTGCTTTTTATGTTATGAAGTATTGAATCGACCTCTCAACCATGCAACATGACATGAGCAATCATAGAGTTGTAATGGCAAATGGAGTGATAAGGGTAACTCCCTTATTTTTCGCTGATAATAATTTCTTAATTTTAAAATCCAACTCTTTGGAATAGAGCAAGCTACTAGTGATTCTTGATCTTTAAAAGGGACTTTCGGTCAAAGACTAAACTGTGAAAGAATCGCTATCCACTTTAGTCAAAATACAAAGTGTGAGATAAAAGAGAATATCCTAGCAATGGTAGGAGTTAGGATACTATAAGAAAATTGTTTATTTGTAACCAGTTACTTTCTGTGAAAATTATTATTTATTGCCAAAATAAGTCTATTATCGTAAAAAAATATTCATTCTCATAGTAAATAACTCATCATAAATGCCCAATTTTCTTGTAGTGGAACTACAAGTTGCTTTGATAAGTATCTAGGTCTACCACGTATGATTTGAAGAACTCTTACCAAAGCTTTTAAAAATATTATTAAGAGGATTTGGGAGAGGATCAAGAACTAGAAACCGAGGGTTTTTTTTTTTTTTATCACAAGTTGGCATAGAAATCCTTTTGAAGGAAATGGTTCAAGGCTGTAAACTATATATGCTTATTGCATAAGTGCTTTTCTACTATCTAAAACTGATCTTTAGAATCAAACTAATAGCATGATGGAACAATTTTATTGGAAACACTAAGAAAATGAAGGGCAAATACGTTAGATCATTCAATAAAATAAGGAGAACAAAAAAACTTGGACGGATGGATATTAGAGAATTTGAGTACTGTTTTAATTGAGCCTTATTAGCAAAATAGCTTTGGAGATTGAAGCAGAATCTTCATTCAATGCCTGCTGTAATTCTAAAAGCTAAATATTTTTCGAATTGCATGTTCTCTCAAAGACGCAACTCTAGGAAGAAAAGACTCCTATGCTTGGACTAGCCCACGATCATTTATATAAAGGATTAGTATGGAGGGTGGGGAATGGGAAGAGTATGTTGGAATCATGAAATGTGACGATCTCCTCTCATAATCATAGCATCTATTCCATCAATGTTGAGAGTTCATACCTCCAATAACTTGTGATGGATTTTTCATGGAGCTTTAGGGTTCTTGCAAAAGTGATGACATGCATAATTTAAAATATTTTATCACTTTTTAACTTTAAACTTTAGTCTAATTTTATTTATTTTTGTTGATTTTATGCCTCATTGTTGTTATTTAAATTTTATTTTAGATTTGAAGGAAAATGAAAATCCAAATTTTAGAAGTCTATCTTCTAAGGATTCTTAGATTTAAGTGAAAATTTATTCAAATGTAAAGAGTTGATTGCCAATGCTATTTGAGAATAAAGATCAAGTTAAATTTTTGAATATGCTAATTGATAGGAATGGACTTAGATTTATTCTAAATTCAAAATGAATCAACATGCCAAGCGGGCCTTTATTTGGATTGAAGGATGCAGAACGAGTTGGTGATTTAACTTCACTAAAGCTTTTAGATGGGTTGTTGGAAAAAAAAAAAAAGTACATAGTGGCAAAACTAATCTTACACACAATATGGATGAAAAAGAAAAGAAGGGATAGCCTTCTTTAGTTTGACTTAGTCAATTGGTGAAAGACACAGTTGTAGTTTATTGGAGGCACAAAACACGAAGTTTGATTTCTTTGGCAATTTGACTTGGGATAGAGATGCCAGGGTGGATT